>SNQJ01S0001207.1:59346-107793 GCA_010110895.2 Picea sitchensis
TCTTCAAAAATAAGGTTTGCTTGAGATCCAGTATCAAATAGAGTATCTATCTTAGTATGCTTTGAAACAACCCTTATGTGAAAAAGTTCAATTCTCTCTTTTTCTTGTTGAGTTACATTGATATTACTTGGGGAACTAGTACTTGCATTAGAACCATTACCTTGATAACCTATGGTTGTGATCTTTGTTTCATCACCCGAATCAGAACCTAAATCATGTTGAACGGTTGTAGCAGTCTTTGACTTCCCTTTGTTGTTGTTGCCAAAATTTTTGGGTCTTGTTTCAGGATGAAGTTTCCAACAATGGTCTTCATCATGGCCATCTTTTGAATAGTGTTTACATGTGAATTTTTCTCCCTCTTTCTTAACAACAACATTCTTTCTGTCATTTCCCTTGAACTTCTTCTTTCCTTTGTCTCCATGGTTGAAAGTCTTCTTGTTTCCCTCATGAGTGTCGTTCCTTCCTCTTTCTTCCAAATGAGTAGCCTGAACACAAACGTCATCTAGATTTGAAGGATTAAACATGAGTATAGTATGTCTCAAATAACTATGTAAATCTCGAATGTATTTGAGTAAAGTTTCTTGAGAAGACAAATCTACTCCCAAAACCAAAGCTCTTCTCCTAAATTCTTGAGTAAAGCTTTGCACACTCTGTCCTTTAGCTTGTCTAAAATTTTGCCATTCCATAGTATCCTTTTGAGTAAACCTGGCACTGAATGCAACCATGTAAACAATGCGAACTATAGGACGGTTGTGGGTGCGCCAGCCCCTAACCACCTATCTCTTGGTAAGATGAGGGTCATATGACCTCGCACATTTTACAGAGGGCTCCGTCCCATAGGCAAATAGAACCATTACATGTGGCGGGTCGTTTCAACCGTTTTAAACCACAATGTAAAACCCAAAATGTGTGCGTCATTGTACCAGAGCCATATGACATGGTCGTATGGTATGTATGCTATAACCATGGGCTGGGGCTAAGCCCCAGCCCAACCCTCGCGCCAAACAATAAACAATACGAATTTAAATTGATTTAACCCCACTCATATAGCAAGGAACAATCGATGGTGTATTGGTCGGGCAGACTTTGTTAAGGCTTTACAATGGTGGGGAGGTCCGGGGTTTGACCCCCACAGACCCCATAAAATTTTAAATAATAAACCAATAGCCAAAAATGGGGTGCCACGTGGCAGCCCATGACTGGGCCAGGTGGCACCATACCATTGACCAAAAATGATGCCATGTGTCACAGCCTAATTCGACCACATCTGCCAATCAAAAACTACCACATCATCACATTCCACATCATCTTATGGTCGTACAGTATTTTCCACATCAGCGTACGGCCCTACCAAGTCATCCTGTACGGACTGCACAGTTAGCATCCCTTTTTTTGCCTGTTTGATGATTCGAACAGATCGCGATATCTCTCACTCCCAATGTCTGTTTGAGATGAAACGAGTTGCGCTAGGTTCGTAACGATGAGATCTACGCTCTTGTCTGATTTGAATCGATTCCAAAAACTTTGAATTTTTGAGCAAAATTTGATCCCCTGATCAACAACGAAGAGTGCAATTAGATTTGCAATTTTTTTTTCTCATAGTCGCAATAATAGAGAAGAATTACAACCACTGTAAGGATTTGTATACATTGTACTTACTCATTTATATCATTATTAGTACATGAAAGTAACAAGTTCCTTAAGAAATATATCATAATAGCATAAAAATGACATATGGGGAAAGATTCATACCTTGAGGAAAAGTGAGACAAAACTAGATAAGGAAGGTATAAAAAAGGAATTGATCAGTGGAAAATGGTAAGGAAAAAGGTAATGGACAGGTGTTGAAATTATGCCAATTTAGGCACCTGTCACACATTTAGATTAACACTTACGTAAGTTTTCTTTATTTCAAGAGAAAAATCCTAAGATGTTGGTCACACAAGTCATTTCCCAACCTGTATAACAAAAGAGAATGGTATGATCAACTATTAGATAGTTTGGGAATAACTCTTTCTCTAAATTATTGACTTATTGAAATGAAAATTAAACTAAAAAGAAAAACAAAGACCAAAATTAAATTAATACTACAAAAAGCACACTAAGATAATGTACAAATTGAACTATATTGGTTGTCATAAAACTTATGCAAATGCCAATGAAGTCATCCAATATTCATATGTTGTTGATTCAGTCAAATATCATAGCCTTCTTCCTAAGAAATAGTCATTAAGTGTTTTCCCACAATATTCCCTTTGACAAAAGACTTTAGTGTCATTGATTATTTTGAGACATGGATTCCCTAGACACTATGTCTTGTTCCTGAAATTTGAATAAATAAAATTAAATGAACATGACCATAATACTTCAATTCCATCTATCTTCAAAAATACATGTCCATGAACAAACCTTTGTCATCCTTACAATAGAAATAAAAACTGATTCAAAATCATCATCCTTGCAAGCCAAGGTATTTATTTCCTCTTGTCAATAATGTTAATAAAGTGAAACATCTATATGATTATATTCAACCTTATGAGAGGCAAGAGGAGATCACTATGTAAATGGAAACAATTAGTACACTATGGAAAGGTTCAAGCAATATTAGTTTACGGCCTATATGGATTGACTGCCCCATCATAAATGAAAGATATCATTAGAAATCAAAATTGAATAAAGTGAGTAAGATCCAAGTTTTAATAAGTTAAAGTTTGACATGATGGGAAAATCCATGAAACTGATATCATAAATTCCCAAGAGTGTTCCAAGTAGAGAAATTTATGAATTCCATTTCCTTGATATTACATATCACATATAATATGGAGAAAATGATATAAAAATGAAGAGTGTGTAGCTTGCCTCTCTACTAGATAGGTTTTATGTTCAAAAGAATGAAACACATAATCCAAAAAAAAAAATCAACAGGCTCATCAGTAAGAGGGATCAAATAAAAACATTCCAACATAACCCAAACATTCTTGTCTTTCCAAGTTATGAATAAATTGATTTTTGGGTTCAAGCAATGATGCAATGTAGAGTGTAAGGCCCAATATATTTAGGAAGTACAACCACAATAAATTCATATCTTGAAGCTTAATGTAATACCCCTAGTATGAACCCCAATTTTAAATATAAATGTAAATGTACATATATGCTAGTGAGCCAGGATACTTTGGGGCCAGAGTTCCTTTGTATATATGTATGTCGAGACCAGAGTGCCTGTGTGGATTATTTAGCTGGAGAAATAGAATATTAAAGGACAATGAGCCTATTTTTGTAAAATGTAATCATATTTATATATTAATGAAAACACATCACTTCAACAGACCAACCAGACAAAAGCATATGGGGGGATAAACTCCACTAGAAAGGGAAATGGGGGATAAGAGTCCAGGAAAGGGGATAAGCTAAGGGGTCTTAATCCTAAAGGAATATTTTATTAATATTCCTAAAGTATAAATTCTAAAAGCTATGGATATAAAATACATCCTAATTTCTAAAGTGGGAAAATGTACCCCATGTGGGCCCAAGAAAGTTCCCAACATGACAAGTATCACACTGGGAACATGCAAATATAATTGGGGGGATTTAGTTCATTTGGAAAAGTGGACAAAATGTGATATATCATTGATACAAACTTCGTTTGATCCCGTTCAAGTTATGTTAGGACCGTGAGGACGAGATATACACAATGAATTCATTTTTGAGAAATTTCGAGCACTTTGATTTTTGAGAATTTTTTTGATCCATTGGATCAATAATGAGAGGCTTATGAAATCCAAAGAGCAACAAGTAGGATGCAACATCAAGTTGATGCAAATCTTGGAAAAAATAGAGAAGAAGATGGATAAAGAGATCGAGTCAAGAAAATCAAGGAGTCATAGATCTCATGATGAGAGAAGAAGAACATGGAGTGTTGGCAGGCATCACCATCACTCTATAAGGCATTCAACTAGGATAGAAAATAATATTCCAAGCCCATCCTTTGTTAGAAATTATAATAGGAGGTCTAGGGTGGATGAGATATAAGGAGAAATGAATAAAATCAAGCCTCCTAAATTTGATGGTGAGAAAAATAAGGATAAGGATGTGAAGACTTGAATTTTAGGAATGAGGAAGTATTTTCATTTGCATAATTACTCTTCATAGGTAGAAGGGATAATTTCCATCTACCACGTCAAGGGAAAATCATCAATGTGGTGGGACTAGTTTGTGAAAGTACAACACATTGATGAGAATTAATATTACTTGGAGGGAGTTTAAGAGGCATTTAAAAAAAAAACATCTAACCAAATATTACTATGATAAGAAAATGAAGTATTTATTTTAACTCAATCTTGGGAGTATGATCATAGATGATTATGAAAGGAGAATCTTAGATTTTTTGAAGTATATTTCTTTCATAAAATATAAACAAGTTAATATTAGAAGGTACCTAAGTGGGTTGCCATCATTTATCAGTGACAAGATACATTATGTTGATCCCAAGAAACTAGAGGAAACAATAAGGAATGATAAATTCCTTTATGATCAATGTAGAGGAAGACCGAATTTCCAAAAGGCTTGGGAAGACAAGAAGAAAATCAAGATGGAATAGAGGAAGAAGGGGACCATGCCACCATTCTTCAGAAATAATTCTCAAGGAAAACCAACTCCTAAGGAACCCATAATTACTGAGACAATGGGGAAAAGACCAAGGAAATCACCTAATCAATGTTGGGGTTATGGGGGAGACCACATGTAGAGATATTTCCCTCATTGAGCTGAAAAAATGAGAACGATTCATAATATACAGTGGAAGACATGGAAAGAAATGTACCAAGGATCTATGTAGCCCTGGATAAAAATCAACCAAAATTTCAGTCCCACATGGTTGAAGTGGAAGGTAAGATCAACAACCAGCCCACTGTTATTTTAATTGATTCAGGAGCTAGTCATAGTTATCTAGATCCTAATTTGGTGGAAATATTTCAAGTGAAAAGAATCAAGATTGGAAAACCTTGGTTGGTGCATCTAACTACAAGAGATAAAAGGAAAATTAATGATATGGTTAAGGCATGTCCAATGGACAAGAATGGACTGAGCACAAGAGTAGAATTGAATGTCATACCTTTGGGATCATATGATTTCCTCATTGGTATGGACTAGTTGGACAAGCACAATGTTGTCCTAGACTACTATAATAATTCATTTATGTGCTTGGATGAAGAAGGGAACTTGAAGACAGTTCAGGGTATTTCAAGGGAAGTAAACATCAGATAATTTTTAGCTCTGTAGCTAAGGAAAGTATCTAGGAAAGGATGTCAACTATTTGTATCACATGTGGAAGAGACACCTAAGGAAAATGTGCCAAATATTGAAGACTATGCAGTCCTAAAAGAGTTTGAAGATGTATTTAGAGAAATTTTGGGGTTACCACCCAACAGAGATATTGATTTCTCAATAAATTTGATTCCTATAGAAACCTTGGTATCAAATGCTCCTTATAAGATGAGTACACCAAAACTAAAAGAATTGCAAATGTAGATTGAATAAATTTTGAAGAAGGGGTATATATGCCCAAGTGTGTCACCTTGGCATGCTCTAGTATTATTTGTGAATAAAAGGGAGGGAAACTTGAGGCTTTGCATTGACTTTGGGAAGCTGAATAAGGTGACTGTGAAGAACAAATATCCTTTACCAAGGATAGATGACCTCTTTGACTGGATAAAGGATGGAAATATATTTTCTAATATTGATCTCAGATCTGGTTATCATCAGGTGAGAATTATAGAAGAATACATCAACAAGATAGTCTTTAGAACGAGGTATGGTCATTATGAGTTTACAGTGGTGCCATTTGGGTTGTGAAATGCATCATTTGTCTTCATGTGTTTAATGCATGGTATTTTCAAGTATTATTTAGATAATTTTTTCATTGTATTTTTGGATGACATACTTATTTACTCTAAATATGAAGAAGAGCATCAGAAACACTTGAGGATGGTGCTACAAGTATTGAGGGAGCATCAACTTTATGCAAAGTTGATAAAATGTTTGTTGTAGGGGATAGTCTACTATGTCGACTAGACCCTGATAGTTGACTAAGAGTTAGTTGGTCGATTGTTGAAGTAAAAAGTATAAGTCAGTTGAGGGTTCTATTAACTGACCGAGCCATGAAGTTCAATAGTTACAATTGCTTGGTAACTAAATATTTAGGTATAAATAGAAAATCATGTATTAGAGAAGATGTATCCATTGTGTTGTATTGATTCATCCATCTAATAAAGTGTTTTTTATTTAGGATTCCACTACTTTGTGTATGTCTTTTTCTATATGTATATACATGTGATTCAATGCTTTCTTATGTACTAAACTATTGGTAAAAATCCATTACTTTTCCCTAGATTACAACATTGGTTTCGTTGTTGGTAGTTTTGAACCTGGGCATGCAGAAGATCACATAGAAAATCACTTTGCAAGACATACACAAATGGTGGGAGAAAAAAATTGAAAATTACATTAAGAATTATGCAAGAAGAAACAACCTATCACTAGTAGAAGCACGATCACAATTTTTCTTGGAGACACACAAAAGATTTATAGAAGCTATCCCAGAATCCTTTTTTGAATACATCAACAAATCCAATAATGTATATATTGACTCTCGACAAAAATTTAACACTCAAACTTACAAACAAAGGTGGAACGAACCTACACAAGTGGGTTGAAATAATTTTCGAAGAGTACATGACAAAACAAGCTATTTATGATTGAACATCCCTTGATACAATAAAAGAAAAATTATACATAGAGATACATGACATAATTGTGTGCACCATCCCTGGACTAATTAATATTTTTTTGCTTGACAAAGGTGTAGGTGACATTGTTGAATTTTCAGCTCAACTTGGTACACCACCAAAACATACTCACTAGGAAGAGAGAGATGAAAAGTGGGCCGAATTCCTAGAAGAAAGGTCCAAAGATACAAAACAATCCTGGGACTACTTTTCAAGAAAATAAACATGGGTATATTCATCGACTCTGAGTAAGTCAGGGCATCGATCGAGGTTTGGTTGATCTATGAGATTCCATAAGAAACGAGCATACCAATGTTCGTTCGAATGAAGAATAAATATCTTTGAGAGGAGATAAAATTTACAAACAAACATTTGACATCCAAAAGTTGGAGTGGGACAAGAGACAAAAGAAAAGAGATGATATTTGTAACCTATGGAACAATCGGAGGTTGAACAAAAAAATTTCCGAAGAAGATCAGCCTAATAAAGCGCATGAGCAGTCTGAGTTTGAAACAAATCAACCAGAGCTAGAAATAAAAATAGTCGCAATGATCCCTGATAGAAGTAATGAAGCACAGTTGATAGAGGCTATCATGGGCACCCATCAATTGGAAAACAAAGTTGAAATAATGGATTATGAAGATTCAGGACCGTAGATATGCACTCCTCCTGTTCAAGCATCCAACCATCGAATGATAAAATTCTTTCAATAGAGATTTCAAATCGATGAGCAATCTGGAAGATTATGGTATAGAACTAATGAGCATGGGAATTTATCCGAACAAATAATTGTTGAGATATAAATAAATGAAGTTGATAAAATTCTCATTCACATCAAGGATCTCATAGACCCACCCCACTGCCAAATCTCATATCAAGAAAAAACAGTCTAATAGATTATAGTTGTGAATCGACACGTCCAATAGAATGATGTATCATCGAATATAAATACCAAAATTGTTAGATCGAATAAGTAAATTTTAGATAAAGAAATAAATAATTACTCCTTGAATACCATCCATCAGAATATTGATCTATAAACAAGTCGATAGAAGAGAAACTAACTAAGAATATGCCATCCCAGTTGAAAAGTGTGATAAGTTGAGGATCACAAAAATATAGTGTTCTTAAAAAAGAAGCCATATGACTTAATAATATTCCCCTCTATGAAGGAGACAAGGACCCAAGAATACATTGGTTTGTGTGTGAAAAATTATGGGATGCAACAAACATCATAGATGACGATAAGAAGATGGCACAATTTGGTGTTTCCCTTCAACACTATGCTTTAACATGGTTAATGAATTTCACAAAAAGTTAGAACTGGTCAAAATAAAAAATAAAGAGAAAATTTTTATAATTTTTCAAGGTCCAAGATGTTACCCACTTGGTTGAACAAAAATTTAAAGAAATAAATCAAAGACCAGGTGAGTCAGTCCAGGAATATGATAAAAGATTCAAAGATCTACTTAGCCAAATCCCATCAACAATCAATCAAATTCTACTAGTGCAATGGTACATAACGAGATTGATACAACAAATCAGAACTCCATTATGACTCTATAAGATAACATCAAGTGAAGACACATTACAAAACGAACAACGTGTTGATTCAGACGATGAAAACCCATCAAATTCCTCATCTATAGAAAGTCGAGAGGAAAAATTAGAACATCTACAATAGACCATCAAGAATCTAACTTTAAGAGAAATGAGTTGTGGTTGTACCACATGATGCAAAGACAATCACACAAAATATGCTTGTGGCCTCAATGATCAAGTACCAAGAGTAGCATATGCACAACATGTAAAATATGAGACATACTATAACATATGTGAAATTCTAACCGACCATATTGTGCAATATTGTCCGCACAACATGAAAAATACCAAGTGGTGTCATATTTGTGAAATGCACATCCATAGAACATATGAGTGCTGAATAAATGTATGAAATAGAAATATAAACATGGTCTATCATACCAAATCAACTGATCATAATAACAACTACGGGAGAAGAAATTATTACTATGGTCGAGGTTGAGGTTGAGGACATCGCGGTAGAACCAGATTCCAAGGTTGAGGTCGACCTTACTTTTACAATTGTTGGAAAGGATTCCACATTAGCCTCAACTTCCTAATAAAATATTGGTTCAAATTGAAATTTTGTAACATTTGTGGCATCGAAAATCATTCATTGGAAGACTATCCAATACTAATTGATAATATCATGACCAAAAATAACATAAACCTCCTACACACAGCCTCTAAAGAAGAAGTGTTAAATTCAAAGAACTTACATATCATTACTAGATCATGCGAAAGATGAGATATTAATAATATCCCCTTTATGAGATCAACAACCAGGGAAGTCTATTCAGTTTCCAAACCCAGAAAAAGAAGGAAAAATTATGAGGGATTCAAAAGTTATAATCAAGATAAACCAAACAAAGGAACACAAAACAAAGACATTGTACAAGAATTTTGTTGCAAGCAATCCAAATCAGAAAGAAAGGCTATTTTGGGAAGAAAGGCATGCATGAGGAAAGAGATAGTTGGAAGGAAAATCATCATGTTCACATGCATGGAAGACCTAACGACGTTAGGGTTAGGGTTTTTGTAATACATTGTAATGGTTGATGAGCTAGAAACGTATATGTATATAGAGAGAGATATATACCTAAGAGTTCGATAGGGAGATAGAGAGGACATAAGAGCGAGGTTGGTTTTAGAGAGTCTGAAGAGATGAAGGGATAGATGAGTCTTGTTTTGATAACTAGTTTGTAATACTCTGTGATACGACCTAATTTTGTAAGTTGTTGAGTTGTAGAGGGTTAGGAGGGTAGGTCTTGAGGGTTAGATCACAGGCTGAGGAGCCTGGTGTGATCTAGTTTGCCTCCTAATATATTCGACCCAGCTGAGGATGAGTTGTAAAGTGCACGGAGTTGTAGTTTTGGAACTTCCATAATAGAAGATCTTGAGGGCCATATATTTGTGGACGTATCCCAAGGGGGGTGAACCATGGTAAAACTTGTTTTATGTGATTGAATGCTTGTGTCTCTTTTACTATTTATGAGTAGATGTTAGCATAATGAATGAATGAGCTAATTACATTAAATGCATAGTTAGGAATGATAGTATATCTCTTTAATAAGTTAAATAGAACTTCAGTGCATACTTCACAGATCTCCATTCAATCTTGGACTACAAACACCTGAGTATTGCAGTCACCCATTAATACTATCTCGGGTGAGACTGCGCAGTGCACCCTATGTACTGCCTTTTCTTCTGGTTTACTAGGAGAGAAGATAGTTTTAGAGCTTTTGTTGGAACCCCAGTAGACTTGAACTTGGATCAATCATATTAAAGGTATAACTCAAAAAAATCAAACCAACAAATGGTTCTGTTGCCAGTTGGAATAACATGCGATTAAGTGAATATGATCTATTAAAAGAGGGTAATATCTGTGGAAGGTGAGTCAAAAGAATATTGAATCAGATGACAAGAAGGTGAGAATGCACTGCTAGAAGGGGATGTTGAGACCGTGAAATCCCACAAAAGTAGAGATCGAAAGATGGTTAAATACAAAGGAGCTAGAGTTTGCGCAGAAAGATAACATAAACCCTAGAATAACACTACGCAAATACCTTGAGAAGTATGTGTTTTTTGATCTACATGAAGTATTTTTCTATTATTTTTCACACTTATTGCAGGAGTGGATATTGAGGTTGAAGGATAACCACACAAAAAACCAGATCTGACAGATAGAATGGACCTCAGTTTAGATTGAGAAGTTACAACAGGTGAATAACAAATTCACTCGCGCAATAGATTTTTGGCATGACAGTATTGTAGCAAGCTTTATAACAGAATTTGTGGTATATACTGTGAAGTCATACAGGGTAACAGATAAAGAGTTTCTACATGGGCCTCGAGGAAGGTATATTTGATTGATTTATACTTCTATTAAGATATTTCTTTATAACAAAGGTGTAATGACAATGGAATCAAACAACTAAACTTCCCTGCATGCATGGGGGAAGGGGGGAAGCACTAACAAGAAAAGGAGAAACAGAAGGAGAAATGGATAAAGGAAAGAAGGAGGAATCCTTGGACCCAATCATGATGGACAACAACCAGATCAAGCAGATCATGGTGACAATTGGAAAGACACGCAGTGGAGTACCCTACCAATACAAGGTGAACACCAAGAAGAGAGTCATAGCCGCGAGGGAAGGCTTGGCAAGTGATGAAGAGGAGTTACAGGATATCTGGGCTATGGAGAAGATTGAGGAAATATTGTGTGCAACATACGAGAGGAAGATGGGAGGTCAAAAATCAAGAATTGAAGGAAACAATCCTATCCATATTAATGTTAGTGTGGAACCCATAAACCCATGTGCAACTAACACAACAAAAATCACAACACCGTTTAGACAACCGAATTTTGGGAGAAGGAAGATTGAAGGAAGTACATAGACATAAGGAACAACGACTATCAGAGCCAATTCAGGAAGAATTAGTAAGGTATCTACATCGTGCAGAGGTAGTAGCTCAACATTCAGGATGGCAGGACATGATCCCAACATCAGGTTACTAAAATTCAAAGGAGAAGCATCGGAGGACCCAAAAATGGACTTGTTTATTTGTGAGAATATATAGGAAGAAAAACATATCATAGATGAAGACACTAAACTTGTAAAACTAGCGATTACACTAAGGGATCGCACACTGGATTGGTATATGAGCTTAGCAACAAACAATCCAACAAGGACAACCAGAACAATTGCAGACATCAATAAATTGTTGTTGTTGATAAATGAGTTTCTGAAGCCAAGTTCAGAGGACCAGTACATGAACGAGATGATATAAATTAGATAGAAACTAGGAGAATCGATATGGGAGATTGACCAGAGATTCAAGCGACTGAAAGGAAAATTGAAATATCTCATGACAGATATGTAGCACAAGCACTTTTTTGTCAACTCACTATTACCACACTTAAAGTATCCATTGCGACAATAGAATACTTGAAAATGCATTGACGAAGATTTGTAATGAACCAAAATTGACACTTAAAGTATCCACTGTGACACTTAAGGTGGCACCAATAGAACACTTGGAGAAGTGCAGAGTGTTGTGGAAAATGACACCTCTAGAGGAATGGCCTCATCATTTCATACACACATTAAAGGGTATACCAGCAAACTGGAATATGGACCAAGAACTGTGCAAAGGAACTATTAGCTGGACAATACTACAACAAAACTTTACAGTCACTTTTTCATTTGAACATGAGAGCCCCAACATAGATGCAACACTTAAACAAATAAGAGGGGTGATATTTATTCAAGAACCAGAAGTTGAACTCATAATAGAGGAGCAACAACAAAACAGATAGACAGTGAAAGGACTGTTGTCATGCTATCATGTGCAGGAAGAAATACCAGTTGAAGACGATTAGTGTGATATTCAGATTGAGGAAGATAAAGGAGAGAGAGAAGTGGAAGGTCCACCTCTAGAATCAAAATTAATTTATGCATCGATCAAGGTGAATAAATTCAACATTGGGATAGTTGAGAATCCCAAAATGGCCATCATTGGAGACTACTGGGATGAGCATATAGTGGAGAGAATCACAGAGTTATTGCATAAGTACAACGACATGTTCCCCACAATGTTCACAGAAATGAAGGGCATAGAAAGATAGCTAGGTGAAATGAAGATACCACTTAGATTTGAGGCAATACCGATCAGACAATGACCACACAGACTAAATTTGATATATAAGAAAAAAGTTAAAGTTGAGATCAATAGGATGCTCGAAGCTAGAATCATAGAACCTATGGGAGAATTAGAATGGATAAGCCTAATGGTAGTTCAGGAGAAAAAACAAGGTGGGATAACAATATGCATCGACTTGAGGAAGTTGAATGATGCATGCCTACATGATCCATTCCCCACACCCTTCATGGATGAAGTGTTGGAGAATGTAAGAGGACAAGAAGTTTATTCATTCACCGACAGATTTTCAAGATACCATTAGATTAAGATAGTGTTGGAAGATAGATACAAGACCACTTTTTCTACAGAGTGGGGATCCTACCAGCAGGGATGATTTTAGGGATGAAAATTTATTTTGAAATTTAGAAACCTTGACGAATCTTACTAATCCTTCATATGCCTACTATAAATGTTTGGCGATATTTTTGTAAAAATATTCAAATTTCTAAGGATTTTATATATTTTTTATAATTTTTTGGCGATTTTTAAGGTAAAATAATTTTATCCTATAGAATTTGGGCAAATCATTTTTAAAATAGAGAATCATATTTTTGGAAAAACCATGGAAAATTAGCACATGAGTGAAATTTATCCCCTAAAATCATCCATGCCTACCAATACATGGTCATGTTGTTTGGACTGAAGAATGCACCAACAATATTTTCCAGAGTAGTCATAGTTGCATTTAAGGAATTTATCCACCAGTTTCTAGAGGTATACTTGGATGATTGGACAGTCTATAGTCCATTGAAAGACCATTTAGAAGTATTGTGGCTGATGTTAGAAAGATGTAGGCAGTTCTAGATATCATTAAACATCAAGAAGTGCATATTCAAAAAACAGTTTGGGATACTATTGGGCCATATAGTATGCAATCAAGGTTTACTAGAAGATCCTGCCAAAATTGCAGTAATTGTTAACCTGCCACCACCAAAAATAGTTCTTCAACTAAGAGAAACATTGGGACACAAAGTATACTACAAAAAATTTGTCAAAGGGTACATGCAGATCACTGTTCCAATGGAGAAACTATTAAGAAAAGATACAAAGTTTTAGTGGAATGAGGATTGTCAACACGGTCTGGATACGCTGAAAGAGAAAATGGTAACAATGCTAATACTAGTATTTCCAGACTAGGAGAAGGCATTCCACGTACATGTAGATTCATCGGCCATAACACTTGGAGCTATTTTGGTGCATCTAGGAGTAAGAGATTTGTATCATCCTATGGAATTTTCTAGCATAAAACTGTCAGATCAAAGGAGAACTACAATACTATAGAGAGGGAAGGCCTAGCTATGGTCTACGTGCTATGAAGTTAAGACATTACTTACTGGGAAAAAAATTTAATATGTTCACAAATCATTCATCCCTTAAGTACCTAGTCAACAAGCTAGTGTTGGGGGGTAGAATATGTCGATGGATATTGTTGTTTCAAGAATTTGATTTTGAAGTAATAGTAAATCCAGGGAAACTAAACGCAAGACCTGACCACCTATCAAGGGTCACGAACGGAGGGGAACCTACAAATTTAGAGGAAACATTCTAGATGCATAACTATTTTCAGTTCATATTGTCAATGAATACTTCACAGACATCATCCAGTACTTGAGTACAGGGACTGCACCACAAGAATATACCACTGCGTAGAAGAAAAACCTAGTAGTCTAGGCTGCATATTATCATCTCATTGTAGGACACTTACATAAAATGGGCACAGGTAGCATCTTGATAAGATATGTGCTAGAAAATGAAAGACCAAGGATTTTAGCATAATCCAATGAAGGAATAGTAGGAGGAAATTACATAGGAAACACTACCGTGTAGAAGGTATTGCGCGAAGGACTATGGTGGCCAACCATTCACAGAGATTCAAAAGAGTACTGTTAGAGATGCAATGTACATCATAGGGTTGGTAAAACATGGGCAACATTGCAGGTATTCAATAAATGGGAAATAGATTTTGTGGGACCAATTAACCCACCAACAAAGAGGACAGGAGCAAGGTAAATTATCACCGCGACAAAATACCTGACAAGATTGGCAGAAGAAGTACCACTCAAATATTGCAGCGCATAAACAACAACACACTTTCTATTTGAGCAAGTTATCACTAGATTTGGTGTCCCAAGGATTTTGATGAGTGACCAAGGTACACACTTTATTAACAACACTATTAAGGTGATGACTGAGGAATTTGAAGTCCATCATTAAAAGAGTACATCATACCATCCACAAGTGAATGGAACAGTAGAAGCCTTTAACAAAATCCTTGAAAATGCACTGACGAAGATTTGTAATGTCAATAGGGGTGATTGGGACCTAAAAATACCAGTAGTATTGTGGAAATATAGAACCATATGCAAGAGGATTACATGACACACACCATTCAGACTGGTATATGGACAAGAATCAATGGTGCCATTAGAAGTTTTGGTACCTAGTCTGCACATAGCAACAATTACAAACATGATAGAATGAGGCACAGTACAAGATAGGCTAAATCAAATGATGATCATGGAGGAAGATAGGATCCTAGAAGGATTCCACCAATAAGTTCAAAAATCAAGGGACAAAGATTGGAATGACAGACATATCAAGAGGAAAACATTCAAGGCAGGACACTTAGAATTGATGTATGACAACAAATCTCTTCAGCATCCAGGAAAATTCAGACTGCACTGGTTAGGACCATATGAAGTACAAATTGTCACAAATGGAGGAGCTATACATTTGAAGGAATTAGGAGGCACAGAACTCAGAGGGATGATCAATGGGAGCCGACTAAAGTTGTACACGGATAGTTGACCACCTACAACTTGAAAGACACCGCACAGTTTAAGAAAAAAGAAGAGATAGTACAGAATATCAAAAGGGAACAACAAAGGCATAACGTGTCAAAACTAGAAGGAGCACACTCTGGAATTCAAATGAGCATGCACACCCAAGCCAAATGAATACAAGGCCAATGGTTAGTTCAAAGAGAACACACGTGGGAAAGGAAAATACGACAAAAGAAGCGCCAATTGACAGAGGCTATCAATATTGAATGTTAGAAATGACTGACGGGATGTTGCATTAGTCGCACTAACTAGAGACGTCAAGGGAAATCAATGGAAAGTACGAAGGAACCAATGGTTTAGTTAAAGAATGATCATGGTAATGTATTCAACAAGCTTCACACGATTGCCATACAAAGTAGGAACTTGGGAGTGGAAATTTTATTATGAAATTAGAAAAGGCATAGAGTGAGAGAGAATACGAAGCAGAGAGTGAAGTTTGTAGAGGTTGCAGAGGCTACTGAGCTTGAAGAATGAAATTTTTTTACCACGATGGCACCACCCAAACAGGGAGAAATGAGCTAGACTTCTAAACAACCATGAGGTAGGACCAGAGCATAATAAAAACCACAGGGAAGCGAACAACAACCATCTCAGCTGCCAGAAGTCATCGATGTGGATGAAATCCCATCGCCGAATACAACACTAGGAAGCTCGACACCCATTGAGGAAGAAACCCAACATACACTACTTTCGGGCATGGACATCGATAGGCCAAAATAGGGGCAGGCCCAACATAATGAATATGTAGGCAACCTAGGGCACCCATAAAACCTTGAAGAAGCCCTAGGAGTTAATGGGATGGCGCCAAACTAGGAAGAAATAGTCGCATCGAAAGAATCATAGATAGACACGTCAGAACAACCACAGGAGGGAGTAGTGGAAGATGTCACTAGATGACCACAAGAGCATGCAAAGGAGTGAACAATGGAGGATGGAACCTCGAGTCAGCCGCCACAATGAAAGGACAAGCAAACGGTACCTAGGTCACTGCGTAGACAACTCGCCACAGTAATTTTCTTGCCATGCATACCAAAAGCGGTACATGTATCAACAAATTTGTTAAGTTATGTAGATAAATTGAGGTACTGAGACCATGATGTAATGAACATGGACAAGTTCCCAGAGTTCACTAAGTAGGTCTACCTACAGAATGTGGGTATAGGACCCTTCAGGGAACCAATCCATCAACCAGTCTAGTGGGTAGCAGGATTGGCCAAAACCAGAATTCTAGGTCTCTTGGACCTACCAAACTTTGGTAGAGGCCAGTATGAAAACAAATGCGCCAATCAGTTGATGGAGGTCATGCATGGCTGATATCTGTGGCTAGAACAAATTGTCTCAATAGACATAGAGCTCATTTCACACATCACAGGGTGCCATCACAGGGCATAGATCCCGCATAGTTCCTTAAGGACAAAAAAAGGAGAAAACATTGGTTGAGGAGATGAAGAAGAAATATGGTACCGAAAGAGGGTTGCGCAGAATCATTATCAATCGTATTAGTGAAATCACAACAAGAATGGTCAAAAAAAGTATGGCATGCAATTTTCTTAGGAAATGATGCAAGGAGGAAGTTGCAGCCAGGGTTTTCACAGCTGCAACACAGTGTGTTGAGAGCACCACACTCAGTTGGGCCCCTTATTTGTTGAATTTGTTCCTAGACGATTGCAAGGATGTGCAATATCTAGGGAAAGAATTTCATTATTCATGGCTACTCATCCCAATAGCCATTATGGGATGGAAGGAGCCAAAGTACTCATATTTTTCCATGAGACCCAAACCCTGCCATGGATCACAATACTTATCTCTTGGAGTCACTTCAGATGCCAAGAAAATGAAAGTGAATGGAGCGATATTTGAAGGATATCTCCGCTACCTACAGAATACCATCACCAAAACTTGGAGGATAACACTGAAATTTGTTGCACACTAGATGGGAATAGCTAACTTCAAATCCACTACACATGTGATGTGGATCCAGGTGTGGAAGGACCCCAAAAATCAATGGCTACAACTGCGCTACTGCATCATGGAGGGGGACATACAAATGACCATTAAGGATTGGGAAGGAGAATGGAGGATTCTAGTCCTCACTCGAGAAATATCTAGAGAAAGAGAGGAGGAGGAGGTCAAATAGGAACACACACATGTTGAGGAAATAGGGAAGGAACAAAAACAACCCAAGGAAGTAACGATGCCCAAGAAACCGAGGATAGGTCAGGACAAGGCACAACAGAATAAAGGGGGGACATCCAAGACATGATTCTAGACAGGGAAGAAGAACAACACATAGGCACCCTAGGTACATTAGAAATAGGTCGAGGTAGCACAAGGAGTTACATCAAGTACTACACCACAAGAGCCAGGCCGGACTAAGAAACCATCCACCCAGATAGTGGGTGTGCACAAGAAGATGAAGGGACATAGAACACCTCTAGAATACACGATCACTGAGGATGATGTAGACATGGTGGCCCAAATGGTCCAAGATTGCACATTCGAGGATTTTGAGAACATTTCACACCAAAGGGACACAATTGAAGAAGAGTTGGCATACATGCGACAACTCCTCATGAAGATCGGGGAAGCATAGGAAACCAACAACAACGTAGAAATGGGCCCATTAACATCAAAAGTAGGATGCACACCTGGAGAAAGTGAGTAGGATACACTCTATACAATAGAAAAACTGAACTCAACATTTCATGTCACACCCAACATGTTGGACATGGAAAAAATCATGGGGAAGAAACCCCTGAAGGACTTGGCTCAATTGTAGCTGGTATTTCTGTAGATACCAACCAAGGCCTTGTATAAACTGCAGGTCAACATTACACAAGAGGTACAGTCTCGTGCACACACAGAGACAACAGAATTTCAACAGGTGAACGATGATCAAGACAGGTTGGAGTTGGTACTTGAGCAGGCCAAGATCGAGACCAAATATGAGAAGGAATGTGTGAAGGGAATAGAGAATGAAGTGGTCGTAACCTATGAGAATATCCCAAAGATGTGCATATGGCCGAACTCATGATGACAAAGAATTTTGATCATATTTTGCATACAATCGATCAATACCAACAGGAGATTGAGAATCTTTGGGAGTAGATCACACCTACCACTCCACCGGAGGTGAGAGAGCAAAGGAAAAAATAGGCAACAATGTAGATATAAGAGATAGAACAAAATTTCCACGCAGCAGATGACTTGTTCGTGAAAGTAGCATAGCTCTCGACAAAACTCAAAGAGTATCAACAGGTCCAGCAGTGGGACCATGAAGGAGAAAGGATAAGTGTAGCTATCCAGGACCTCAATTTGAGGCAGGAGACAATGTCGATCATAGAGCACGTCAAATGGGTGCAAGACATGAAGTAACTATAGGAATAACTCATAACTACGCAGACGTAGAAAAAGGAGCACCAGGCCCAAATGGAACCACTCCAAGAGCTAGAAGCAAAGATAATTGCATAGGCAGAGGAAGCCAAAACATACATGGAAAAAACCTAGGCAGAATGTGCAAGGATGGTCAGCGACAAAATTGTAGTGCAGATATTGGATGCACTCAAGGAGAAGACCACATAGGCCCAAACACAAGAAACATAGCTCATGGAGAAGTTCCAAGCGATCACTAGGGAAACCGATGAAGCGCATAAGGGATAGGTGGCTCGGGATGAGCCACATGTCAATGTTGGGGGCATGTTTGAAGCAGGAAAAATTGAAAAGAAAGGCTATTTTGGGAACAAAGGCATGCACGAGGAAAGAAACAACTGGAAGGAAAAGTAGCACGCGCACATGCATGGAAGAGATTAGGTGGATCGGGATGAGCCACATGTCAATGCTGGGGGCATGTTTGAAGCAGGAAAAATTGAAAAGAAAGGCTATTTTGGGAACAAAAGGTACTATTCCAGGAAAGAAACAACCGAAGGAAGAGGAGCACGTGTGCACGCATGGAAGACCTAATGATGTTAGGTTAGGGTTTGTTTAATACATTGTAATGGTTGATGATCCATATATATATATATATATATATATATATATATATATATATATATACCTAGGAGGTCTAGAGGGAGATAGAGAGGACAAAAGAGAGAGGTTGGTTTTAGAGATTCTGAAGAGATGGTGGGACAAAGGAGTCCCATTTTGATAACTAGTTTGTAATACTCTGTGATATGACCCAATTTTGTAAGTTGTTGAGTTGTAGAGGGTTAGGAGGGTAGATATTGAGGGTTAGATCATAGGATGAGGAGCTTGGTGTGATCTAGTCTGCATCATAATAGATCTCAACCTGACTGAGGATGAGTTGTAAAGCATGTGCCACTGTAGTTTTGGAACTGCCATAATAGAAGAGATTGAGAGCCAGATCTTTGTGGACATAGCCCAGGGGGGGTGAACCACGATAAAACCTATTTTATGTGATTGATTGTTTGTGTATATTTTATTGTTTACGAGTAGATGTTAGCATGATTAATGAATAAGATAACTACATTACATGCATAATTAGGAATGAAAATATATCTCTTTAATAAGTTAAATATAACTATGAGTGTGTACTTCAAGGAACTCCATTCAATCATGGACTGCAAACACCTTAGTATTGTAGTCACCCATTAAGACTATCTCGGGTGAGACTACGCAATGCACCCTATGTACTATGTTTCCTTCTAGTTTACCAGGTGGGCCGATATTTTTAGAGGCTTTGTTGGAACTCCAATAGACTTGAACCTGGGTCAATCATATTAAAGGTATAACTCAGATAAATCAAACCAACAAATTCTTACATATCTTTAAACAAAAACACTTAGTTGGTTGATTGCTAGATTTTATTAATATGCTAAGAGAGTATAAAGAGGGACAAATACCATCTAAATATGTTAGGAAAATTTCCTATAAGAATAAATATTATGATCCACAAGTCAATTGGAAATTTATGGGGTATTGATTAACCAGGAAGTCATCGCCTTTGGATCACAAGTAAATATCCTACCTCAAGATACGTGGGTATGGATGGGTCGGTCTTCATTAGAACCTACATTGAATTACCTAAAGTTGGCAGACCAAAGATTAATAAAATCTATTGGTATACTTAGGACTGTTGAAACTCATATTATGGGTATACCGACATCAAATGAACTTGAATTAATTGAATTAGTCATGTGTTACACATCAAAATTCCTCACTTTGATAGTGTCATAAGTGTAGCACTTTCATTGTCACACGTGTCATAAGTGTCGCAAGTATTGCACTTTTGTTATCAAAAGTTTGGTAAGTGTCATATTCACTTTTCCTAAGTATCTCATCTCGAACGACACCATAAAACATTTGCTATAACCCCTAAAACATGTTAGAATAGCAAGCCCCATAATCTCACAGTCGAAACAAGTATTTTACCTAGGGAGTTACTCATCTTGGTGACATTTTGGAAGATCAATGCTCCCCTTCTCATACATAGGGTGTGATAGGGCTCCTCTTCCATATTAAGGGAGTGCTATAGAGCTATGTTGTCCACTTTAAGGGAGCGATGAGTTGGTTGAGGGAATCTTAGAGGAAATATCACTTTCCTCTAAATACAACTATGGATGGATTGGATTAGTTTGTCCTAAATTTGACTCCAGGGCTTCATCTAAGGAATATATCACAATTAATGGAGACATATCCTCAACCAACTCCAAATATTATCAAGGTGGTTGAGCCTCTCAAATCCTATAAATGGAGTCATTTCCATGGTGAAAAGGAGGAGAAATAAACAAAACATTGTTATTTTGATTATAGATCTTTTGAGAAAGGGTTGGACGAGAAGGACTTGGAGAGGTTGTTGAAACAACATCTAAAGATTGTAAATTTTCCCCTCTAATTTCTCATTAATATAGTTGGACTATTTCCTTCAAGTATGTGTTTACATGTACTTGTTTATGGTTTTCTTAATCTTCATAGATAAATTGATTTTGTCTAATCCATTAGAGTATGAGATAATCATATGTTTCTTGCTTTCCATTGCAGGTACTGATTGGAGCTCACAAATTGGAGTAACTTAGAAAAACATCATAAACAAGGTACATCATACTTCCCCTCCTATCATTTTTGATGGAAAATGAATCTCTAGGTATGGTAGTGTCCAAATGTAATTTTTTGTCTTGGTATAGGGGTTTGTAATCCAAGGGAAAATTCACTTGTCCATAGGGGAATATTTTTGTAACTGAAATTGGTGACTCCATTGGGGATCGAATTTTCAATTTTTCTTCCCTTGCTTCATCTGAGACATTTTCCTATCTTAGATTCTACTTTCTAATTTGGTCTGCAGTTTCATCTTCCTTGCCTTATCTGGTTGTCTTACAGAGCTTTTTACTGAAATTTCCTGAGTTATTGAGATTTTTTAGTCTGTCTCAAAATTTCTTCAAAACTAGAACTCCTCTACAGTTCAACCCAAGGTGATGTTTCTTTATCAACACTCCCCCAAAGCCTTCTAGGGAGTGGTGTAGTGCTCTAGTGTCTTGGTTACCAAAGCATTGATTTCTTCTTTTTAGGGAAAATTTCAAGTTTGTTTCTTGCTGGGTCTAGTCTTTGGATATTCTTCTCTAAATCAGAGATTCTTTTGTCTTACCTTGGCTCTTTTTTGATTATAAACTTTCCATCCTTCATTATTTTTAGTCTTTATTGATTTTGTGTTTTCTTTCTTGATTGCAAAATCGATCCTTTCTCTCTCAGATTCAATTTCCTTTTTGAAACTCTTCTAGATTATATGATTGATTAGAAGAACTCACAATAAATATTCTTGATCACGTTTCTATTGATTTCTTTTTATTTGATATCTTACTCAATTCTTGAAGACTATAAAACATGATTTGATTTCTTGGTATTTTTGAATCTTTGATTGAGCAGTTCGACATTTGTTTTTCTTTCAAATTCTTGTTTATTGTTGAGAGTATGTTTGTTTGTATGCTCTTTTGCTTCATACTATTTTCAATACTCATAGTGAACCTTTTTCATTATTAGTGAAAGAATTAAGCATTAGACAAACATCATTGTTTGCATCTGAAAACAAGCAAAGAAGTATTTATATGTATTGGTTTTAGATATTTTTTTTTTTTGATAATTTGGAAAATGTGTGAATTATTGTTTTGGAACAAATAAAATAATGTTTTTTGTTATAGACCTAAAATTCCCTACCTATGCATACCTAGAATTGGCCTTTCTATTTGCACAATTTGCCAAAATACTATTCAAGAACTCAATTTAAAAAAAAAAAAATTAGAGCATGTGTGTGCCTTGCTGCACTACTGCCTGCATACATATGCTTGATTCATGCTATACATATCCCGTACATATGCTAGTTTCATACTAAATAACCTGCACTTACCGCCAAAAGTTGAAAAAAATAAAAATTTGCAAGGGATTCAACAGAGTTAACGAGCTATTGCAAGTTTCCCAACAAATTCACCTATTGTGGCATGTCCCCAAACCGAATAATTATCGTTTTTTCATATAAAGGAGGTCTTTGGGTCTCATTCCAACATCAATCATTATAACGATGACCCTCTTCCCAAAATCATTTCCCCCCCTTGCCCAAGTATTTGCAAGCCTTCTGGGTTCTTGCCTCAACATTCCCTCTATAGCCTTTTCTCCTATACAATCCCTTCCCTTCCCTTGAAGTGATAAACTGATTGTGAGAGAAATAATTGGGATAAGTGCACTTGGAGCAACATCAAGAGGAGCATAGAATAGTTTCGTTGAGTGTCAGCCTACAAAGGTTGTAATTTTTGATATTTGGATATTTAATAAAAGAATCATTTTCCTGTCCCAAATGATATTTATATGTCTTTGATTTTATTTATGCATAATGATTTATATCTAACCCTAGTTGATGAGTAGAAATATAATATTTATAGAGTTTTTTTCCGAAGTGTTGATGCAGGTCATCTTTGGGAGGAGACTTGAAACCTGGGAAGCTACAAAGATAGAAGAGGTAAACATCGAACGTTTGGACCAAAGGTACTACTTTTGACTTACTCTTCTATCACTTTTTGTTCATCTATTTGGAGTGTTTGGGGTAGTTTAGGAATTATATTGCCTTTTAAGGGATTTCATAACTTTGTCTATATTTTGACCCTGGTATAGTAATAGGGGGATTTTCCCGCTACCATTTTTTCATTTATTTTGAGTGTTTTTTAGTGATGAAAGGAAAAAGAAACTCTTCTCCCTCCCGTAACTAGAAGTTCATTGAAAATAAAATTTTCATATCATTATTTTCACCTTATTGTGGAGTCAAGTCTCAAAACATCATATTTTTCACTGTCACTCACCCTTGAATAACGAACAACCATGAAAATAAGCGTTAATTAAAATTGAACTAGAAAATTTTATTTGTAGATATTTACACCAACAATATACTAGGAATAGAGCATTGGAATAGGATGTGAGGATAACTCTAACAATAATTCAAGAGAAACAAAGAATATTGTGATAGGGAGAGAAAATCCAACCTTCGTATAATCATTGTTGGGATCCCCCTCTTACAAAGGGGTTAAACACGAGGTCACCTACAGGAGAGAAAGATATATTATCCATTTGAGGCTTGACCAATCATAGTGGATGATCATATATTAGGGGTTCTTATTGATAATAAATTATTTTCAATTGTTCTCAGAGCTTCATGAATTTCGAATATGTTCAAGGTCCTGAGGAGTTTACTGGTCTATTTTTCCTCAGTTCTCTTGAATAATTTTGAACTTGATATCCTACCCATATGTTCAGACATGACTATCGACTATACCCACCTAAAGGCTGACTCTGAGTTGGTATCCTTAGTGGCCATAATATTTAGGGTATTTACACAATATGATTATGAAGGGAAGTCCTTGTTGTACTTGGATAATACATTGGTCAAACTCACTCAGGCTCCTTGGAGGGTAACCCCCAGGTAAAACCATGAGGGAACTTGCACCAAGATGTAAGTATTTTATGCAGGCCAACAATGTAATTGATCCACTAGCTTAGATCATATCCCCTTATCACTTTGTTCACGTGATGTTGGATTTCATCACCAACTAGTACATTCATTAGGAGAAGTTATTGTTTTTCTTGTTGGTTTTCTGGATTTTTAGTGAATGTTGTTTGTTCATCCTAGTTGTCCTTAAAATTGGTATTGTGGCTGATAAAGGTCTTCATTGATAATGTAGGATGCAAGGTTTTCCTCTGGAAGGCTATGAACCCATACCTCCTAACTCACCCAAATACACTTACCATGAAGAGGTTGAAAACTATTCAGACACTAGGACTGTTGCTACTCCTTTGATCGAAACTTCTGAGGGAGCTCTAGTAGTATCTCAAGAAGGTCCCACCCCTCTTGCAAACCCATCTTTGAAAAACCCTCATGATCCACTCCTCTGAGTAGACTCCTCAGGAAACATCGTAGTTGAATATTATCCTAGGACTCTGTCAAGCCCATATGATCAACTTGACATGGAGTCAGAAAAACCAAATCTAAATGAAGAATATACTACCCCTGTCCACTCTATTGAAATGGTAGATCCACAAAAAACTCATGTTCTTCCTATATGGAGAACTCCATTAGGTCATGATATTTATGAAAAAATTAATTTTAACCGAACACTCTTTAACCCTCCACATACATCTGTCACCACCAGTGCAAATACAGAACCATCGAATCAGTACGTTGACCATCCTTCTAGACAAAAAATCAGTATTGCTACCACTTCATGACAAATTACAAGTGAAACATGATTTGTAGTACCTATTCATTTGAAAAGTACTTTGATAGTCACACCTACAATTCACCTACAATCCCTCTTCAAGAAAACACTTCATATGCTACCAAATCTTGTTGGGACACCTTCACATCATAGAATGAAAAACCTTGTCATACAACAAAACCCAACTGTAGGACAAGTTCCTACTAGGGGGAAATCCTTTTTTATTGGAAAAATACCTCCCAGAGGCCAAACTTGGCTCAGTGGAAAAGTATTAACTGGGGGAAACCCTCTTTCAATGGAAAAATATCGACTTGGGGGGAACCCTCATTCAGTTGGAAAATCCCGACTAGGAGGAAACCCCCATTCACAAGACAAATCCTAGTTGTTAACCAACCTATGGAGGAGGGACAATTTCAAACTTATTTTGTCAGAAACACACAAAAATCTTGGGGACCATCCTAGGGAGGAATTTTTAATTAACCATATCAGGGAGGATCTTCAAATCCCAACCTGCGGGGAGGATCTCTGAATCCCAATACTTCTATACTAGATTCTAGAAAACCCTTATCAAGTGTCCTGAATCCCACTTAGAGTCCTCAATGCCAATCATCCTTTGCTTCGTAGAGTCAAATCAGTTACCCTCCTGATAATTAACCTGGGTACCCTCCTTAGGGTCAACCTGGTTACCCTACTCAGGGAAAACTTGGTTACCCACCTCACACTCAAACTGGCTATCCTCCCATAGGCTAAATTGGTTATCCTCCCCAGGGCCAAATGGATTTTCTTTCACCTTTTAAGCAAATTCCTCAACAAATAAATCCAACGCTTGCTTGCCAGAATGCACAATAGAAACATATGGGAGCACCTTCTAGATACAACTATCTGCCACAACTAGTTTGTGGTACTACTAATGTTCCTATGCCTCACTAGTATCATACTCAATATAATTGACAATTACCATTTTTATCTACTTTAGATCTATTAGATCTATCGATATTAACAAGTGATCTCATATTACACTTCCCTTTTTGACCAGTAATTCCAGCCAAATTACCATCTAATATTAAAAAAATTGATGGTAAACCTAGAGAATAAGAAAATAACGACGTCATGATATTTCATCTATGGTGTTCATCAAACTCATTGATGGATGAATCTATTCATTTACATATTTTCAACATACTGTTATGGGTTCAACTGAAAAATGTTACATTGAGTTACAACGTGGAATTTTTCAAGATTTCAATTCACTTGCCATGGCTTTCCTTACCCATTTCCAATTTCCCATCATATATGGAACCGACCTATAATTTGTGACGTCCCTTCATTAGACTAAATCCATCCATATTTCCGATCATACTCATGAACGAAGATGATTTTTGGTGTAAAAGTGATCAGACTAGGGTCCTTCTCAAGTTACCAACAAAAGGTACCAATGTAGTCTATTGCGCTGAAATTTTCATCTTCTAGGGAGGGAATAAGTCTCACTCGAAGAAAAACTGAGACAAATAGGATAGAGAAGGGTAAGGATAATACTTAGACATATCTACAAAATATAAAGATTCATATTTTTCCTATGCAAGATAGCTTAAACCTATTGCAGTCCTGAGCATTTCCTAACCGAGAATGGGGAAACAAAGTTGCGATGGTATTCATATGTAAGCTACAACCATTTAAGCATATTATACATGAAATATAACATAACATAACATTGAATAGATTCATAAGATTGAGTACACAATATATTTTCAAGAAAATCTGTGTCTCCCATTGTATTATCATATAACATGGTTCTTCTCAAAATAAAAGATCAGCTTGAGTTATAGATACAATTGGTCATGCCAAAGATAATAGAAAATGATTCTGTACTACTATGAGACAAGGTTATTTTAGTCCCTTGCTCTTTTCCAACACTGCAGTACTACATGACTCTATTACATTATTAGTCTAGTTTTGAACCCAGATCTCAAGACTTAGCTAAACTAACAACATGAATGATAACACCAATAACACTAGAAACAACAACAACCCCCAAAACCCTTTACAATCATATTGATCCCATATATGTATAATCTGATCCAAGTTTGCTGGTTGACAACCCTAGAGTTCTCTCTTCTTCTTCATTCAGTTGCAACTTCTTTCTCCCAAAAGTGGTGTTGCATTGTCCTTCCAACTATTTTTTGTTATAACTTTTTCTTGTTGTCCATTCCATTTTCTCTACTTTATGTACCTTCCTTTGGTCAACTATCTGATTCCAAATAATGTGCAAAACTTCTATTATCAAAACAAAGGTCCCAATAGGCTCTGACCACAATCTTTGACTCACCTCGATTCAAGTCTTTATCTCTTTAGTGGTCTCTGAATTGGCTTGTTGTTTTTCATTGCCTTCCTCTTCTAGGTTGCTTCCACTTCTAGGTTGGATTGTTTCTTCTTTATATACTTCAAACAAAGGGCCCAATTCAGGTACCAGTTCCAGGGATTTCTTCTTGACTTCTTGGAAGTTCTCAACTTTTTCCTACAGCTTTCTAGCAAGCACTGAAGCTTCCGCAACAAACTATTGGGTTGCACTTGTGGTAAAATCTTATGGTTTGGATGCAACAAGGGAATTCCATTCTCATTCATCAATAACATCCACTTGATTCATATGTAGGTAGGCGACTTGGAATACTATTCGAAACTATCGTAGTTATTTCTTGGCCACTGTCTGAGATTCAAACAATGTGTTCAGATCATTATCTACTTGTTAAATTTCATCAAACTTGAATTGTTGTTCCAACGTGTCCAGGGCTTTGGCCGCTTTATCATTAATGAATTGGATCTTTAAGAACAATTCTTCTAGTGTCTGGTTGCACCGTGAGATGAATCCCATCCAATCATTGATCTCTTTAAAAATTGTAGTTCACTCCGCAATATTGTTATGCATGTTCTAACCCTAATTTTCACCAGACATGCATACCTAACAGCAGGTCACCTTACTTACTATTTTTGCCAGGCCAATACTGAATAAATCTTCTTAAAAACCAAATTTTTGAAGATGTGTGTGCTCTGCACCACTAGTTCCCATGTATGTACACTAGTTTCACCATTAATACCCATGTACATACGCTAGTTGCACCATTAAAACCTTTGTATACCCACAAAGGTTGAAAAAAATAAAAAGTTGCAAGGGAATACAAGATTTTGGGTATTTTTGCTAACCAATTGACCACCCATAGCCTGTCACCCAAAGAAGGTGTTGGGGTCCCATTCTAGGGAGAAGCATGAAAGAAGTGATACTCTGCACATTTCCTAATCCCCCCTTTCCCCAAGAATTTGTAGCCACATTGTGAGTTTCATCCATAATTCCCCATTTTTTTCCCTTTTTTCTCATCCATAAACCTATGCCTATTCTCTAGAGAGAAGTGTGAGAGAAGAAGGATACGTGGAAGAAGTTGGAGCTTGGTGAAGAGGAACCCAAGACCGATTTTGAGGAGTATTCATTGATCTCATTTTGTAAGTGACATTATGAGATTAATATAAAGAAGTACTTTTGTCGTCCCGCGAGATGATGTTTTTTATGTCTATGTACAATTTACATTTTGTTATGACATCTAACCCATTAATCCATATATAGATTTCTTGTTCATAGTTTCTTATTTGTATTTTGGTGAATGTAGGTCAGCCTTAGGAGGATATTTGCAGTCGAGAAGTGATCGAATGCATTGGGATCGACATCGGACGCAGAGTTTAAGGTAAGACTATTGGATCCCTATACTTTGTACTATATATATGAATGTGGGGTGATTTTGGGATAGTGGCTAAAAGTAGGAGACTTTAGATGGTCATCTCTACCTGCACTTTAAAACCCTAGTGTAGTCCATAGGGGGGTTTTCCCACTATAGCAGAATTGGTGACCATATTGGGGAGCCTCTAGGGTTTTTAGGGGATTTCTGTTTTTGGGTTTTTTTAATTGGTTTTTTTACTATTTTTTGAGTTTCATTAAGTTTTTGTGTCTTAAGGGATTCTGGTCTTCCATACCAATACTCCCTGCCTACACTTGACTGTTGATTTTCCTTTTTAGAGAAGTCACAGAGGTGTAGGTGGCCTACAGTGGGTATGCACACGTACATACGTGCCCTATCTTTGGATAGCCCTTGTACATACGCAGGTTGTGTCAGGAAAATATTTTTAAAGAAGACGTAGTCATCCTCTTCCCTTAATAAAGCCATTTTTCTCATGTTTTTTCTTGATTTAGGCCTACTCTATGTTTCGTACAGTCTTTGGCCTAGGTTTGATAGCAGTTATCTTTTTCTTTATCAAGTTTCTTGTATTTTCTTGATTAGGGTTTGAGACAAGGTTTGTGAGTTTTTCTGATTAACTTGTTAAGTATTGTTAGTAACTCTCTGCGAGCTGCAGTAGACCAGAAGTTGGTTTTTTCTCTTGTCTTGTCTTCACTTTTCCCTTTTTACTTACTTTAGAAGAAAATAAAAGAATTCATTTTCAAGTTTCTTATTTTGGAGCATAAAAAAAGAAGAATTTTTTAGTTTCTTATTTGGTTAAGTAGTTAGGTTAGTTGTTTTTTCAAGAAGAAGAGTGCTTTATTAAGTTATTTATTGAATACTTAGGACTTTAAGTAGCTCGCATTCGAGAGAAATTTAGTTTTGAGTTTTTCTTTTAAAAGATATTAGAGAGAAAACTTAGTTAGAAAAGTTGGTTAAAGAGTGTTCAATTTGCAAATCTTTGTTTGTTGAAAAATAAGTAATTTTGTTTCCATCATTTGTTCTTCTCTTTCGTCTCTTAACAAACACCATAAATTTCATTTCCATTCCTTTGAATTAAGATAAACCACTTAAAATTAATGCTTAATCAAAATTAATCAGACTTTGTGTTGGTAGGGTCCATTAACTAGATTAGGCTAGAGCCTTGATTTAGGTTGGAGAGGAAACTCTTCAAGGATATAAAACAAACATAGGAGTCTGTGCTAGGGAGTGAAAAAGTCTAGTAACGTAGAAACTATCCAGGACCCCCCTCTAACATAGGGGCTAAACATGAGGTCGTGTGCGGAAAGGTAGCAGCGATAACCCCTCCAAAGATGGACCAATCGTAGTGGAGGAATGGATATATAGAACTTATCTTGGGATTACTTTGATCACATTTTCCATGGAGCTTCGTTGGTCTTGAATCCATTTGAGGTCCTCATTCATATTATGGAACACTTTCTCTTGATACCCTTGATAGGTTTTGGTCTTGATACCCTTCTCATTGCAGTCCACCCGATTGTCGACTGTACTTGCCTGGTAATTGTTCATGAGATGGCAACCTAGTTGCCTTTAATTTTAGGGACTTACACAGGTGACTGCGGGGGCATATTGTGGTACCTAGGGAAGAAATCAGGCCACACTTTGTAGAGTATACCTGGAGGGTGCTTCTGTGTTCGAGTTTCACTTACACCGGTAAGTTTCTCTAGTGTTGGTTGTTGTAACTACTCCTCCAACTAGTAATAGTGGTTTTCTTGCTGCATATCATAAGAACTTTTTTTAGTACATGTTTTAGTCTTCAACGATAGAAAGACTTAGTGTGTCATTGATCCTCTCACATAGTGGAAGATCAAGAGCTCTGCTGGTCACAAAGGATTTTTGGCTTGCCACCATTTAACTTGGAGACACTAACACCACCGCAAAGGAGAAGACTTGACCAGGAATTGTCATTTGAGGCGAACAGGCCACATGAAGCTGTACCCAAGCCATCTCCGAGAGGAGAAAATTCATTTCTGGAGGGACCAAATCTTTTTGAACTTGGATCAGAATCTCTTGGTATGTATAAATATCCAATCACTAACTTGTCAACACCACTTCTGATATAGATTTCCCCTCCAAGGGTAACACATCACGAGCGTCAGATAATCCTATAAGAAGCAATGGAAGAAAATTCTTCTACTTCGTCACAGAGTCCTCATACTCCCTCCATGGCTACCACAACTGGGGGTGTTCCACCTCCTAACTCACCTTCACAGGTCCAAGACACTATGGCCTCAACTGTCTCTAACTCGAGCAGTGGTCTGATTCCATCCATGGCAGTGATCACTACACCATTTTATGTAGAGTGTGAGGGGGCCTCCATTTTCATACAAGCTGCCCAAATTTGACACTAACTTGGTCCTCTACTACTCCACCTTACATATTTTGGGTCTATGGTTAGGGAGCTCAAACACTCCTCTGCAGGGGTCCATGGGGGGCACCTAATCCCCTTATAATTCTTTCCCTTATGGCAGGGGTCATATACCTCCATCATCTCCCTCGCTCGACGACGCTCCTCAGCAACCTATCTGGCTGACCATGAAATACAACCTGTCTGGAGTAGGTAATCAATGACCTTCTTCTAGTACCACACCGGTGGGTTATTTTCCATTCTCTTTGTTTGATGTGTTTGGTAACAACACATTCTTGTCAGCTGCCATCTTGACTGGGGGAAACCCTAGTTTGGATCACAAAATCCTAGGCATGGTACTATTCCTACACAGAGGGAAAACACTTCTCAAGGACCTTGGAATCTATGGCAGGGATCAGTTCCCTCATTAGGGATTCCGACTAGGGGCAACCCCTTCCATGGTAAATGGAACCTCGGGCAAGGCTCATTACCTATGCTCATTGGATTGACAGAGGGAAACCCTTTCTAGAACCTTTGGAACACTACATCAAGAGAAATTCCTTCTTAGTCCTCAACATCCCACTATGGGAGTTAGTCGATGACATGTCAATAAGAGAAGCATCTGAATGTCAGCCTAGGCCATGGTTTTTACCAGAACCTAGGCGAGCAACCTAACTTTTCCTATCAACCTAGTGCCAGCCAAATCCCAGGCTCCTATCCTCCTGTTCATACCCAACAACCTAATCTACCATTTATGGAAACTTTGTATTTTCTAGACTTATCAAGATTATTGAATGACCGAATCTATCATGATCCACGTTGGCCTACCATGCCGACAAATTTTCCCTCGGACATTCCAAATTTCGAAATAAAGCCTAATGAATATCTAGGCGATCATGTGACCACATTTCATCTATGGTGCTTATCCAATTCTTTGATGGAAAAATCCATTCAGTTGCATCTGTTTCAACGCACTCTTATCGGGAGTGCCACAAAATGATACTTCGAGCTTGACCACTCAAGATACTCTACTTTTGGTGAATTGGCAATGGTTTCATTAACCCATTTTCAATTATGTGTGAATAAGTCTCACTCGAAGCACAACTGAGACAAATAGGATAGAGAAGGGTAAGGATAATACTTAGACATATCTACAAAATATAAAGATTCATATTGTTCCTATGCAAGATAGCTTAAACCTCTTGCACTCCTGAGCATTTCCTAACCGAGAATGGGGAAACAAAGTTGCGATGCTATTCATATGTAAGATACAACCATTTAAGCATATTATACATGAAATATAACATAACATAACATTGAATAGATTCATAAGACTGAGTACACAACATATTTTCAAGAAAATCTATGCCTCCCACTGTATTATCATATAACATGGTTCTTCTCAAAATACAAGATCATCTTGAGTTACAGATACAATTGGTCATGCCAAAGATAATAGAAAATGATTTTGTACTACTATGAGATAAGGTTATTTCAGTCCCTTGCTCTTTTCCAACACTACAATACTACATGACTCTATTACATTATTAGTCTAGTTCTGAACCTAGATCTCAAGACTTAGCTAAACTAACAACATGAATGATAACACCAATAACACTAGCAACAACAATAACCCCAAAAACCCTTTACAATCATATTGATCCCATATATGTATAATCTGATCCAGGTTTTCTGGTTGAGAACCTAGAGTTCTCTCTTCTTCTTCATTCAGTTGCAACTTATTTCTCCCAAAAGTGATGTTGCATTGTCCTTCCAACTATTTTTTGTTATAACTTTTTCTTGTTGTCCATTCCATTTTCTCTTCTTTATGTACCTTCCTTTGTTCAACTATCTGATTCCAAATAATGTGTAAAACTTCTATTATCAAAACAAAGGTCCCAGTAGGCTCTGACCACAATCCTTGACTCACCTCGAGTCAAGTCTTTATCTCTTCAGTGGTCTCTGAATTGGCTTGTTGTTTTTTCTTGCCTTCTACTTCTAGGTTGCTTCCACTTCTAGCTTGGAATGTTTCTTCTTTATATACTTCAAACAAAGGGCCCAATTCATGTACCAGTTCCAGGGATTTCTTCTTGACTTCTTGGAAGTTCTCAACTTTGTCCTACAACTTTCTGGAAAGCATTGAAGCTTCCGCAACAAACTGTTGGGTTGCACTTGTTGTGAACTCTTATGGTTTGGATGCAACAAGGGAATTCCATTCTCATTCATCGATAACATCCACTTGATGAATATGTAGGTAGGCGACTTGGAATACTATTCAAAACTATTGTAGTTATTTCTTGGCCACTGTCTGAGATTAAAACAATGTGTTCAGATCATTATCTACTTGTTAAATTTCATCAAACTTGAATTGTTGTTCCAACGTGTCTAGGTATTTGGACGCTTCCTCATTAATGAATTGGATCTTTAAGCGCAATTCTTCTAGTGTCTGGTTGCAACATGAGATGACTCCCATCCAATCATTGATCTCTTTAAAAATTGTAGTTCACTCCGCAATATTGTTATGCATGTTCTAACCCTAATTTGCACCAAACATGCATACCTAACAGTAGGCCACCTTACTTACTATTTTTGCCAGGCCAACACTGAATAGATCTTCTTAAAAACCAAATTTTTGAAGATGTGTGTGCTCTGCACCACTACTTCCCACGTATGTACACTAGTTGCACCATTACTACCCATGTACGTACGCTAGTTGCACCATTACAACCTGCGTATACCCACAAAAGTTGAAAAAAATAAAAAGATGCAAGGGAATACAAGATTTTGGGTATTTTTGCTAACCAATTGACCACCCATAGCCCATCACCCAACCAAATAACTATCTTTTTGGCATATAAAAGAAGGTGTTGGGGTCCCATTCTAGGGAGAAGCATGAAAGAAATGAAACTCTATGCATTTCCTAATCCCCCCTTTCCCCAAGAATTTGTAGCCACATTGTGAGTTTCAGCCAGAATTCCTCATTTTTTCCCTTTTTCCTCATCCAAAATCCTATGCCTATTCTCTAGAGAGAAGTGTGAGAGAAGAAGCATACGTGGAAGAAGTTGGAACTTGGTGAAGAGGATCCCATGATCGATTTTGAGGAGCATTCATCGATCTCATTTTGTAAGTGACATTATGAGATTAATATAAAGAAGTACTTTTGTCGTCCCACCAGATGATGTTTTTTATCTCTATGTACAATTTATATTTTGTTATGACATCTAAACCATTAATCCATATATAGATTTCTTGTTTGTAGTTTCTTGTTTGTCTTTTGTTGAATGTAGGTCAGCTTTGGGAGGATATTTGCAGTCGAGAAGCGATCGAACGCATTGGGATCGACACTAGACGCGGAGTTTAAGGTAAGACTACTAGATCCCTATACTTTGTACTTTATATATGAATGTGGGGTGTTTTTGGGATAGTGGCTAAAAGTAGGAGACTTTAGACGGTCAGCTCTACCTACACTTTAGAACCCTAGTGTAGTCCATAGGGGGGTTTTCCCACTATAGCAGAATCGGTGACCATACTGGGGAGCCTCTAAGGTTTTTAGGGGATTTCTATTTTTGGGTTTTTTTAATTGGTTTTTTCACTGTTTTTTGAGTTTCAGTAAGTTTTTGTGTCTTTAAGGGATTCTGGTCTTCCATACCAATACTTCCTGCCTATGCTTGAATGTTAATTTTCCTTTTTAGAGAAGTCATAGAGGTGTACCTGGCCTGTAGTGGGTCTACACGCGTACACGTGCCCTATCTTTGGACAACCCTCGTACATACACAGGTTGTTGAAGTATCAGTTTCGTGCCTGTGTCGGGAAAATATTTTTAAAGAAGAGGTAGTCATCCTCTTCCCTAAATGAAGCCATTTTTCTCATGTTTTTTCTTGATTTAGGCCTGGTCTATGTTTCGTACAGTCTTTGGCCTAGGTTTGATAGCAGTTATCTTTTTCTTTATCAAGTTTCTTGTATTTTCTTGATTAGGGTTTGAGACAAGTTTTGTGAGTTTTTATGATTAACTTGTTAAGTATTGTTAGTAACTCTCTGCAAGCTACAATAGACTAGAAGTTGGTTTTTGGTCTCGTCTTGTCTTCACTTTTCCCTTTTTACTTGCTTTAGAAGAAAATAAAAGAATTCATTTTCAAGTTTCTTATTTTGGAGCATAAAAAAAGAAGTTTTTAGTTTCTTGTTTGGTTAATTAGTTAGGTTAGTTTTTTTTTCAAGAAGAAGAGTGCTTTCTTAAGTTATTTATTGAATACTTAGGACTTTAAGTAGCTCGCAGTCGAGCGAAATTTAGTTTTGAGTTTTTATTTTAAAATATCTTAGAGAGAAAATTTAGCTAGAAAAGTTGGTTAAAGAGTGTTCAATTTGAAAATCTTTGTTTGTTGAAAAATAAGTAATTTTTTTTCCATCATTTGCTCTTCTCTTTCGTCTCTTAACAAACACCATAAATTTCATTTCCATTCCTTTGAATTAAGATAAAACACTTAAAATTAACGCTTAATCAAAATTAATCAGACTTTGTGTTGGTAGGGTCCATTAACTAGAGTAGGCTAGAGCCTTGATTTAGGTTGGAGAGGAAACTCTTCAAGGATATAAAACAAACATAGAAGTATGTGCTAGGGAGTGAAAAAGTCTAGTAACGTAGAAACTATATGGGACCCCCCTATAACATAGGGGATAAACATGAGGTCATGTGCGGAAAGGTAGCGGCGATAACCCCTCCAAAGACGGACCAATCATAGTGGAGGAACACATATACAGGACTTATCTTGGGATTACGTTGATCGCATTTTCCATGCAGCTTTGTGGGTCTCAAATTTATTTGAGGTCCTCATTCGTCTTCTGGAACACTTTCTTTTGATACCCTTGATAGGTTTTTGTCTTGATACGCTTCTCATTGTAGTCCACCCGATTTTCGACTGTACTCGCCTGGTAATTGTTCACGAGATGGCAACCTAGTTGCCTTTAATTTTAGGGACTTGCACAGGTGACTACGGGGGTATACCATGGTACCTAGGAAGAAATCGGGCCACGCTTTGCAGAGTATACCTGGAGGGTGCTTTCGTGTTCGAGTTTTACTTACACCGGTAAGTTGCTCTAGTGTTGGTTGTTGTAACTACTCTTCCAACTAGTAATAATGGTTTCTTACTGCATATCATAAGAAATTTTTCTAGTACGTGTTTTAGTCTTCAACTATAGAAAGCCTTAGTGTGTCATTGATCCTCTCACATAGTGGAATATCAAGAGCTCTACTGGTAACAAAGGATTTTGGACTTGCCACCAGTTAACTTGGAGCCACTACCACCACCGCAAAGGTGAAGACTTGACCAGGAATTGTCATTTGAGGCAAACAGGCCACAAGAAGTTGTACCCAAGCCATCTCCAAGAGGAGAAAATTCATTTCTAGAGGGACCAAATCTTTCTGAACTTGGAGTGGAATCTCTCAGTCTGTATAAATCTCAAATCACTAACTTGTTAGTGCCACTTTTGATATAGATTTCCCCTCCAAGGGTAACACATCATGAGCGTCAGATAATCCTACAAGAAGCAATGGAAGAAAATGCTTCTACTTCATCAGGAAGTCCTCATACTCCCTCTATGGCTGCCACAATTGGGGGTGTTGCACCTCCTAACTCACCTTCATAGGTCCAGGACACTATGGTATCAACTGCCTCTACCTCGAGCAATGGTATGATTCCATCCATGGAAGTAATCACTACACCATTTTATGCAGAGTGCGAGGGGCCCTCCATTTTCATACGAGTTACCCAAATTTGACACTAACTCGGTCCTCTCCTACTCCACCTTACATATTTTGGGTCTGGGGGTAGGGAGCTCAAACACTCCTCTACAAAAGTGCATGGGGGGCACCTGATCCCCTTATAATTATTTCCCTTATGGCGTGGGTCATATACCTCCATAATATCCCTTGCTTTGCGGTGCTGCTCAGCAATGCATCTAGATGACCATGAAATACAACTTGTCTGGAGCAGGTAGTCAAGGAACTTCTTCTAGTACCACACCGGTGGGTTATTTTCCATTCTCTTTGTTTGATGTGTTTGGTAACAACACATTCTCATCAGTTTCCATCTTGACCGGGGGAAACCATGGTTTGGATCACAAAATTATGCACATGGTACTATTCCTGCATAGGGGGCACACACTTCTCAAGGACCTTGGAATCTGTGGTAGGGATTAGTTCTCTCATTAGGGATGTCGACTAGGGGAGACCCCTTCCATGGTCAATGGAACCCCAGGCAAGGCTCAGTACCTATGCCCATCGGATCAACAGAGAGAAACCCTTTCCAGAACCTTTGGAAAACTACATCAGGAGAAATCCAAATGTCAGCCTAGGCCATGGTTTTTACCAGAACCCAGGCCAACAACCTAACTTTTCCTGGAAACTTGGTGCTAGCCAAATCCCAGGCTCCTATCCTCCTATACATACCCAACAACCTAATCTACCATTTATGGAAACTTTTCATTTTCTAGACTTATCAAGATTATTGAATGACCCAATATATCACGATCCACGTTGGCCTACCATGCCGACCAATTTTCCCTCGAACATTCCAAATTTCGAAAGAATGCCTAATGAATATCTAGGAAATCATGTGACCACATTTCATCTATGGTGCTTATCCAATTCTTTGATGGATGACTCCGTTCAGTTGTGTCTGTTTCAACGCACTCTTATCAGGAGTGCCACAAAATGGTACTTCGAGCTTGACCGCTCAAGATACTCTAATTTTGGTGAATTGGCAATGGTTTTATTAAACCATTTTCAATTATGTGTGAGATATGATGCCGACATAGAATTGTTGGCTAGCTTTGAGCAGACAAAGGCTGACCCTATCTCCGATCACATCCAAGAATGGTGGCATCAGAAGAGTTTGATTAAAGTACCAGTTCCACTAGCATTCCCACTGGAATGGTTCCTTAAGTCTTTGGTACCCCATATATCCAAGGACGTAGAAACATCGGGGGTCTTTTTGGAGGAAGAAGCGATAATGAGATCTCAATAGCTAGAGTTGATTTACTCTCAGTCTGGTTTTCTTTACAAATTTTTTCCAGATGCACCATGGTCTATTCTTGATAATCCAAGACATACGTCTAGACCACATGTTGACAACAATATTGGTTCAGCACAAGCAAATCCCATTGATCTATTGTCAAACCAATTGCAATAATTGCCAATACAAAAGATAGTGGCCAGCCCAACTCCTAGTTCGACTGCTCCCCCTGCTCAAATGTTGGATGTACACAACGTGCAATCAATAAACCCAAAGGCCAACCAACATGTCGAAGGGAAGAAAAAGAAATGAAAGAAGGGTAAGGGGGATAAGAAAACCACCAATAATGTTGGCGGGGGAAACATAGATAGAAATAAGTCGAAGTATTTGTGCAACCTCTGCGTGGAAGACCACCTGACTCACCTATTCCCTTGACTTGCGGAGGCCCAAAATTTATTGGCGCAACAACAACCTAGAGTGTTAATGAACCCATTTACTCATGGGAAAAATTTAACTCAATCCTCTATGAACGTGGATGGGGGAATTCAGGGACCCCCTTCATTGTCTAAAATTCCCTCGACTTTGAATGTCTATTTGTTGAAAGGTGAAGCTCACATAGATACTAGGGAATATGATTATGGAACACCAAGTACTGCCAAAAAGGGTAAAGAAGTTGAAAACCCATCTTTTCCTCTCCAAATCAAGAGAACGATGGATGAAACAATGACTCACATCCTGAATGGGGCATTCAAGAAGGCTTCGCATAATCCAAATTTGAGGGCTGCCTAGAACTACTTTGTGGTGGATTTCTAACAAACCCCTTGTGCGATGTCTGCTTTGGAGGTCCTCCAAAGCTGCCCTTAGCAGATAAAGGCTCTACTAGCTACCTTAGGATCTGTTGAGACATGTAATCCGAGAACTATCATGCTTGATACAATCGACTTGAAGCCTCGTCTCCCATACCACGTCACATTTCAGATAGTAGTGGCTCACCCCACGAAATCATCTATATTTTCCATATGGTTCTTGATGAGGGCACCACAACATGAAAGATATCATTGTCATTTTGGAAGGCCATTGACAAACTCGTTTTGTCTCCTTCACCTACTCTTATCACTGCTTTTGATGGTTTTTCTTTCAGACCAGATGGAATCATTCCTTCTTTCCCCGTGCAGTTAGGAGGGAAGACTATGTGCATCGAAGTTGAAGTGGTTGATGCACCTCTCGACTAAAGCCTCTTGTTAGGAAGGATTTGTACATATTCCATGCAAGTAGTGGTTGCTACCATTTTTTGGGTCTTGTTGTTTCCACATGAAGGTCGAATCATGACCATTGATCAATTGTCTTTCTCCAGACCTGACCCTTCATCAGGGGCATCCACGGTCCCGATGATTGATAACCCACATCATGGTGTCATCGACGTGGGGGTTTGTTTATGCCCACCTCTCATGGGTACTTTCAATTATCCATCTCCTTCCGATGATGTCAAAATGATATCGGTTGTCCCCGACCAGCCTAAGGATGAAATATTTTCAGTGTCATCATTCTGCATGGATTATTTTAATGATTTGTGGATTCTTCCTTCCCCATCAGCCATGATGGAAGGGATAGGGAACCATGGCATTTCCATGCCCTTATCTGTGGTAGAAGTTGTGTACTCTATAGTCCAACAAGCTTCATTCGACCCCAATCTGACTCTTGCACCGGAGTTAGATCCAGTTCTCGAGCCTGCCTAGGCTCAAGGTTCCCTTGCCACTATTGATTCCTTAGACTTGGTATTTCCCTCTGGTGAGGAAAGTTTAGAGGCATTGACTAGTCTAGAGATACCCTGGGATGATCTCCATCACATATCATACTTCGTCCTAGAGTTACGAAGAATAGAGGCAAGTGATTTTGTGTTGACTATGACTGGAGATAGGTCCTGGCCTATTAATCCTCTGGCTATGCACACAGTTTATGCCAAGGGTAATATGAAAACTATCACTAAAATGATACCTATTGATATCTCTAGAACCCCTGACGTTGTGGAGAATGTCTTCATCGGAGTGGATTGTTCCTCTGAGAAGATTCAAATCTATACAGATTTATTTAAAGAATTCTGCGATGTTTTTGCCTGGTCTTATGAGGAAATGCCAGGCATTGATCCAAGAATCGTTGAACATGAAATCATGACTTACCTTGATACCAAGCCGGCCTGGAAGAATCTTCATCCATTTAATATTCATAAAGAAACAACTGTTAAGGCTAAAGTAGAGAAACTACTCAAAGTCGGTTTCATCTACCCCATCCAATTGACTCAATGGGTGTCGAATCTCGTTCTAGTCAACAAAAAGCAGGGTACAATTCACGTATGTAAATACTTTTGTGATTTGAACAAGGCTTGTCCAAAGGATAATTTACCCACTCCATTTATTGACCAGATTGTCGATGAATGCGCATGCTATGAGGTATTTTCTTTCATGGATGGTTTCTTAGGATACTATTAGATACAAATCAAACCTGAGGACTAACATAAAACAACTTTTATTTGTCTGTGGGGTACATTTTCTTATCACAAGATGCCTTTTGGCCTGAAGAATGCTGGATCCACTTTTTAGCGGGTCATGTCCTTTTCTTTCCAAAATATCAAACACCTAGTCAAGGCTTACCTGGATGATTTAGCGTCATGATCTCCCAAGAGAGATGATCATCCCATACACCTCTGACTTATCTTTGAGCAATGTCACTACTATCGGATTCGCTTGAATCCAAATAAATGCAGTTTTTGTGTGACGTCGGTCATCTGTTAGGTTTCATAGTTTTTACAATAGGGATCATGGTAGATCCTTTAAAGGTTGAGTTGATAGTTCAGTTGCCTCTCCCGTTCATAGTCCCTCAACTTTAGAGTTTACAGGGAAAAGAGAACTTTTTACAGTGTTTCATCGCAAACTATACTGAGATCACAAAAGGTTTCATTCATTTACTAAAGAAGGACATTCCTTTCCATTGGGATGAAGCCTCTCATTGTTCTTTCAAAGCATTGAAACACACCCTCACATCTGCCCCCGTGCTTCGGCCACCCAATTATAATAAATATTTCTTATTGTATTTGGTTGCTATAGAGTCGACCATTAGCATGGTCTTGGTTCAAGAGGATGCTTTTCTTGAATAGACCATGATTTATTACCTGAGCCAAGGCCTGGTTGGAAAAGAATTGAACTACTCCCATGTTGAGAAAATTGCATTGGCAACAGTTCATGTTGTCCAACGGTTCCGTCACTATATCCTGTTTCGCAAGACCACCGTCATTGTTGTTGTGAATCCATTACAATATGTGTTGAAACGACGCATAATCGGTGGAAATATCAGCAGATGGATAGTTATCCTCCAAGAATTTGACTTGGAGTTTGTTTCGGTGAAATCCAAAAAGTCGTTGGTCTTTCCAGAAATCATCTCGGAACATTCGGTCGAGTCAGGTGATGTTATACCCAAAGAGTTGCCTATTAAAGGAGATATGTTTTTGATTGCATCTTCAGATCCCTAGTATGGAGATATACTAGTCTATATCCAGACTTTGAAGTGTCTCATTTCTTCTTCTCATGACGAGCGTCGATGTATACACCATTAGGAAAAAAACTATCTTATTCTCGAAGACAATTTTTATCATCGAGGTATAGATTGCATCCTTCGTCAATGTCTCACCCATGAAGAAGAAGAACTTGTGCTTAACAACTGCCACACTGGAGCATTTGGTGGTCATTTTTTTAGGTTTGCAACAACCTAAAAGATTCTATGAGACAGTTACTATTGGCCGACGTTAATCAAAGATTACATTGAATTGGTCAAGAAGTGCCACCCATGTTAGATCTTCTCACGGAAGATGAGGACACATCCTTCTCCCATGTTTCCCATCATCATAGTTGGCCCCTTCACCAAGTGGGGGATTGATTATACTACATGCCACCCCCCCTCAATTAGGGGGCACTATTATATCATCGTAGAAGTATAATACTTTACCAAGTGGGTCAAAGCTATGTTGACGTTCAAGGATGATGGAGAGACAACAAATCTCTTCTTGTTTAATCAGATAATAGCAAGGTTCAGTGTCCCAAAGGAGATTTTCACTAACCATGGCAGTCACTTTTAGAACAAAATGATGTCTGAATTAACATCAAATCTTGGGTTGAGGCAAGAACACTCATCACCTTATTACCCACAAGTGAATGGTCGGGTGGAAACTATGAATAAGTCACTCAAGACCATTCTATAGTGAACGATCAATTTGGCCAAGTCAAATTGCCATTTGATGTTATACTCGGAATTATGGGCCTATTTAACGTTTGTAAAGACTGCCACTGATTTCTCACCTTTTCAACTTGTTTACGGGTTGGAAGTAGTCTTGCCTATAGAATGCCAGATCCCATCTCTTAAGTTGGTAGTACAGTTATTTCCAGACACTTCACCGTGTTATCACTCCAATAAATCACTCCCTGACTATAGAAGGGTGTAAGCTTGGTAACTTAAATATGTCAATAAACTATGGAGAAAAAGGATCAACTCGGATGACATTATAAACTCGCATCCATTTAGAAAGACATGGGTCACTTGAAAGACCAAGGATTTCAACTATGCTGCTTATAAGGTTTTAATCAATGTGTGAAAACATGGAGAAGAATCATTATGATAGCAAGAAATACCTACACAATAGCATATGTGAATGGCTAGTAATGATGGGTAAGATACTCCTTCATACCAGGAGAAGCATATATAATATTTGTATATAGTATATGGCCAAAGATAATAAGTAAATACTTGCAACTTAAGCTTATGAGTGCACTGGTATGATGACATCTATCGGGCACTAAGACAAAGATAAGAAGCAATGTACATAAGTCTAATATACCAATGAAGATATGGGATGACAACCTTCTATCATTGAGTATACATAAACTTGGAAAGAAACGAGATGAAAACTAAAAAAACAAAGTGAAATAAGCTCGATGTCAAGATATATTCATGGACATCTCCAAAGGATGAAATGTACAAGTCTTCAAGAATAGAACCATAGTCCTCAGACTGTATTTCTCCCTCCCTTGGTGTATCAAAGGTCTTAGGTTTTATAACCTTTACATAAAGGTTTCAATATCCTATTTTAATGGATATGAAATAACTAAAATAACATAATATTTAACCAATATGATCTAATCTAATCAATATAAATCGAATTTGACAGCTGAAGCATTATTTTGCAATTTGCTGATGAAAATCATAGATTCAAAAATATGTCTTTGATGGCTAGGTGATTTATGTCAAGAGTAATCATGCCATTTGGTGTTATCCCCTTACCAAACATCTTCAAAAACTGATTAGGAAGATGATATGTATTCTCTTAATTATTACCCTTTATTTATGATCATTCCCACATGTCCTGGAATCAAGAAATCGCGATATCGACAGAAAGAAGATGTTTCTAGATTCTTTTGCACATTCGGAGGCTATTTTTCTCTGTATCCTCTCTTTTAGCTGCAGAAAAGGAAAGCTTTTGGTAGCTCATTACACTGTGAAAAATCCATTTAGCTGCCGAAAGCTAAAATTTATTTTTGGTTTTTTTTCGAGATAGGAATTGATTTATTCAATTGAATAATATATTTAAATGCATGTCTCAAAGATTTTAAGATTTTAAGATTTATAAATAAATATTCTACCTTATAATGATTTATCATGTGATATCAAAAGAATTAGCAAATCATTTTTTATCGCTAACATCTGGCTCCAACTGGGATGGAGACCTCCCTACGAGGTATCGAAGAACCACATATCTAATGCCTTTCCTAGAAAAATAAAATCCATAACTTAGTCTCTAGTGTTCCATTGGGCATGGAGTCAGCATTCCATTGGGCATAGAGTCATCAATTCACCTCTTTCTGAAAATATTTCATGACCTGTGTAAATATCTTTATACATCTTCAAGACTGCCTTTATTCACAGAAGGTAACTTCTGCATCTGTTGTAAAGTGAAAGAAAAGAAATGCTCGGGAAGAAATCTTATTTCCTATCCTATCTACCCTAACCAGATCTACGATTTGGTTAGGTAAAGGTTGATTTCCATAGTAGCCAGCCAAGAAATTTTAATATTGAAACGACTTCATCGTTCTAACTGATCAATACCTAATTTTTGAAATGCAACAACAGTGAATAAAAATATTTCACAAAACCAAACTCAACATGAAATATGTGGAAGCTTAAGAAGTCTGAAACTTTCAAATTTTTGGAAAGGTATGATTCTATGAAGGCTGCTACTTGATCTTTGAAACTTAAATTATAAAACTCTTGATCTTTAGGAAAAAGATGCATATCTATGACTGCTTCTTTGTTATAAGATTGATTACTTTCTTGTTCTTTCGTGATTACCTTGTGATCATCAAACACTATGACCTTCTCTTCAGAATAGTGTTCAGTAGATGATGATAGAGCAGGGTTTGAATGACAGATATTATGGTCAGCTCTAAAAATGTAGTTGTCTATACAATCATTAGTTATCATAGGTTCAACATACTTTGTAAATTGATAATAAATTTTACATGAATACATGTCTCTAGAATGCTCTACCAATGTTGAAGAATCTGATTCAAAATCTAAAACAATTTTAGCTGCCTGCTGTTGTTCTAAATCTTCCACATAATCATTACCTTCCTATTCAAAATATGAAATTTTCTGACATTCTGCTGGCTTAGGTAGATGATGGTTTTCAAAATCAACATGCTCTGGGATTCTCCTTGAAGCACATATGTTTTCCTCCACCTCTAAATCATATTCAAACAAAATGTTTAATGACGAAGATTTCCTTTCTAGCAAAAGAAGGGAAAGTTTTGACTGCAATCCCATCACATAATTTATCATGGAAGTTTTCTCTATGGGCATAATCTAAAATGACATGCCATGATAGATGCTACAAAATCTCCGATTGAAAGAAGACAAAGTTTCATTTTGTTCTCTCTTCAAAGTATATCACTCAGCAAGGTAAAAATCTGGGGATTTATGTTCGACCCAATGTTTCATAAAAACATCAGTGAATTCTATCCAAGAGCCAATGGAGTTAGCTCTTAAACTCTTGAACCATATAGCAACATCTCTAATCAATGACTTAGATAAAATTCTCATGATAACATCCTCATAAACAATCTGAAAATGGTCAATAAAATCTTCAAAATATTCCAAGTGCCTCTTAGTTGAAGCTTGATTCTCTCCAGAAAACCAAGGGAGATATTCAAAACAGTCAAGAGGATAAGGATGAATAAAAGAGGGAAGATTTAATGGATTAAACATATTCATCATGATTTTGATTTGAAAGGCTGTGGGCTGATCATGAGGGATAGCAATTTATTGACAAGGTTCAGAGGTTATGGCGACAAGTGTTGAGCTCTGTATAGGTTTTGAATCAGTTTTGATTTCTTCAAGGTTACATGGTTGTTCAGATTCAGAAGCAATTTGAATACAAAGGTCATTTTTATAAAAGAACTGAGGCACAAAAACTGATTTAACTTTTGTAATACAAGCAGGCTACAAATCTTCTTCTAAAGATGGATTTATAAAATATGGTTGAAAATATTCAGAATATACAAAACAGAGGATAATTATTTTAACATGTGAAGGGAAAAGTATAAAGGAGATGATAACGAATAACAATAGTTCATAAATTAAACTGATGAACTAGTACCTGGATTTTGAATTCAACCTCTTCATCTTCTATCAGTCGGATTCTCCCCAATGGAGTCTTTAATGTGGATTCGTCGAGCAGATGATTACAGTCAATTTTTAATCATGTCTCTTATCTTCCATCGAGAATCATATATTTTTCGTTCTCCCAGGGAAACTTTGCTTTCACTTCCGTTCCCCGACAATGATGCCATTTTGTTATCACTCTAAGAAATCACTCCTTGACTATAGAAGGGTGTAATCTTGGTAACTTAAATAGATCAGTAAAATGTGGAGAAAAAGGATCAACTCGGATGAAATTATAAACTCACATCCATTTAAAAAGACATGGGTCATTTGAAAGACCAAGGATTTCAACTATGTTGCTCAGAAGGTTTTAATCAATGTGTGAAAACAAGGAGAAGACTCATTATGCTAGAAGGAAATAACTACACAAAAGCATATGTGAATGGCCAATAATGATAGGTAAGATACTCCTTCATACCAGCAGAAACATATATAAGATTTGTATATAGTATATGTCTAGACATAATAAGTAAATACTTCCAGCTTAATCTTATGAGTGCCCTGATAGGATGCCAACTATCTGACACTAAGACAAACATAAGAAGAAATGTATATAAGTATAATATACCAATGAAGAGATGGGATGGAAACCTTATGTCATTGAGTATACACAAACTTGGAAAGAAAGGAGATGAAAACTGAACAAACAAAGTGAAAGAATCTCAATGTGAAGATATATTCATGGACATCTCCAAAGGATGAAATGTACAAGTCTTCAAGAATAGAACCATGGTCCTCAGACTATATTTCTCCCTCCCTTGGTGTATCAAAGGCCTTAGGCTTTATAGCCTTTACATAAAGGTTTCAAGATCCTATTTTAATGGATCTGAAATACCTAAAATAGCATAATATTTAACCAATAAGATCTAATCTGATCAATATAAATCGAATTTGACAACTGAAGAATTATTTGGAAATTTGTTGATGAACATCACAGATTCAGAAATCTGTCTTTGATGGCTGGGTGATTTCTGTCAAGAGTAATCATTCCATTTGGTGTTATTCTGTTACCACACGTCTTCAAAACCTGATTAGGAAGCTGATATGTATTCTCCTAATTATTACCCTTTATTTATGATCATTCCCATGCATCCTGGAATCAAGAAATCATGACCCGGGCAGAAAGAAGACGTTTTTGGACTCTTTTGCACATTCGACAACTCTTTTTCTCTTTATCCACTCTTTTATCCGCGAAAAAGGAAATATTTCGGTGGCTCATTACACTGTGAAAAAGCCATTTATCCATCGAAAGATAAAATTTATTTTTTGTTTTTTTCGAGATAGGAATTGACTTATTCATTTGAATAATATATTTAAATCCCTATCTCAAAGCTTTTAAGATTTATAAACAAATATTCTACCTTATCATGATTTATCATGTGATATAAAAATAATTAGAAAATCATTTTTTATTGCTAACACACCACTTGAGGAATGCTTATTATATCTCGAGCAGCTCGATGAGCAGTGACCTGATGAAGCCTTGGCTAATGAGGCTCACAAGCAAAGAGTCAAGTGTCAGTATGATCGGTCTATTCACCCTCATATTTTTTCCGAAGGCAACCTTGTCCTAGTCTATGATGAAGATAAGGATCCCCTGGGGGCAGGCAAGTTCAAACCCATGTGGTTTGGACCGTTCATAGTGAAGGAAGTTTTAAAGAAGGGTGCTTATGGTCTACTTGACTTTGAAGGGAAATCTTTAGTGGAGCCTAGAAATGGGCTCTACCTCAAGAAGTATTACTCGTAGGTGGGTCGCCTTGGGTGACTTCTTGTAAATATGTATAGTTCTTATACATTTTTAGTTTTTGTCTTTTTGGTCTTATGGATGTGTCATTTTAATGTCATATTTTCACTGTGGCAGATGTCAAGTGAATCAAACATGTTCGTTGGATTTGTGGACAATGCTAGCTTCCACACTCAGAGGCTTTCTTCTACAGCTTGGGTTATTTTCACACCTCAAGGCCAATTGTTATCTTCTGGAGGTCTCTGTTTAGGTGATGCCATAAACAATGTCGTTGAATATAGTGCAGTAATAGAGTTTCTTTGTGATGCCTTGTCGCATGGTATCTCTTACCTCCAGGTCTACCTAGATGCACACTTGGTTGTGTCCCAATTAAATGGGGCTTACTGTGTTTACGATCCTACTCTACATCGATGATTCCTTAGGGTATGTATCTTAGAACATTGTTTTGATTAGATTTCGTATATCCTTGTTCCTAGGAGATTGAATCAAATGACATATACTCTAGCTAATCAAATATTAGATTGGCATATTGTACACATGTAAAGAAAAGCACACACATACACATGTAAATACATTTGTAAATAAATTTAATCCATAAGACATAAAAATATGCAAATATCTATCTATCTATCTATCTATCTATATATATATATATATATATATATATATATATATATATATATATATATC
>SNQJ01S0001207.1:107843-155022 GCA_010110895.2 Picea sitchensis
CTGGCACAAAAATGGTCCACCCTAAGATAAGCATGAGGCTAGTTGGCACTTCCATAGTGGACTACAACATTTTCCAAGTGCCAAAATAGTTGGACCCAGGTCCGTGGCACCCCAACAACACGAGGCTACAAATATGGTGGGAGATACTCGATCTCAACCATAGGCACAGTACGAGTAAGTGTAGACAGGCTCCACTCCACTCACCTCAAAACTCTCTCAGCCTCTCTGACTGGAGGTACACCTGCTATTGTTGTTGGTTCAATGGTTGTTGCTGCTGCCTCTGGTTGTGGATGACACTTGCTCTGCACAAAATCAGTTGGATGCACTGGTCCCACATCTCTACATAGCAAATACATAGTTGTCAGGTGCTCTGGTACACATAAAAATGATATATATATAAAAGAAATAAAAATTAAAAAACTTTTAAATAAAAACACATCTAATTCTCCTCGCTCTGCTCCGATGGGTATGGGCATGTCAGGATCTCTGGAGAAGTCGATCCCAGCGTAGGGGTAGTCCTCTATAGCTGGAATCTGTCAAGACCACTAGTAAAAAAACGTATCATCAAAGGTCTCGATGGTCCTCCCTCCCCCCTATCATGGAAACAATGTTTCCCACTTGCACACTGCTAGGAAGGAGGCCACGTGCCCCCATATAGTCTCTCGGGGACTAAGATTGGGTACTCTCAAAGAAGAAGAAAGAGCAAAGAATAGTCCCAAACCCAAAGTTCTTGTTGTTCTTCCCATGACTCTCTGTGAGATGTCTCTTCATGCACTCTAGCATGGTTGTACTCCAATCGAACACTCGTGCATTCAAGCATTGTATTGCGCAATGCATATGCACCTAGGAGGCCTGATGTAAAGCCACAGATCTCATAGTTTTGTTTGATCAACTCATAAATGTTTTGAGGCCTATAGGGAAAAGCACGAAGGTTGACTGGTTCCCCTCTCCTCGAGAGGCTAGTCAGAAAATAAATATCTTCGGTCATTGGTTTCAATGGTTGTCTCTTGAGCATAAAAGCATTTGCATCTGGGTTCCAGTAATCCACCAAGGCATTCAACAACCTAGGTTGTGACCACATGAGTGGACATCGAAATAATTTCCAAAACCCACATTGTTTTAATGCGGTGACAACAACAAGGTCCTCCTCGACCATTGAATCAATGTCCTCATTCTCTCTCTCTCTCCAATGGACATACATCCTACAAAATGACAAGTTCAAAGTATAGTCAAATGATGCATTTTTTAAACTTTTCATAAGTTGGAGGATGTACGTGAGTTGTATTGAAGACAGTCACATATGTATGCGGGCATAATTTTCACTACCCGTGTGCACACATGAGTTGTTCTTGGATAGCCCACGTACACACAGGTCCAAACTTTTTAAAGGTGTGTGCTCCTCAAAAAAAAAAAAAAAATAAAGAAAAGGAAAATTGGGAATGCAAGAGGGACTAGATTGTACTTACTTGGTCCACACGGAAGTTTTTTTCATCCACTGAATCTCCTGGAATCAACTTATTTCACAAAGGGGTGTTTATGGATTTTTGGTCAATTCTCGATTTGCAATGGTGACAATAAGCTGCCAGCTTCTATTTATAGACTTTTTTGGCCCTTTTTGTCATTTTTTGACCCCCGTTGTCATTTTTTCTGGATTGAAAATCATGTAACTTGGTTCTTGAGTTTCTCATTGGATGTTACGATACACTTTACTTTTTGTTCGGAGAAATTTTTGGGATTTGGGGCACTTTTATGGTCCTTTGGTGAAAATTCATTTTTTCCAACTTTGTGCATTTAAGTTAGGATTCCACCTCCACTTGTTGCACCTTGTATTTTTCACTTTACCATAGGATCGACCCCATCAAATTATGACATGGAACCGTCATTGTTTCTCTATAAGTGTCATAATTTAGTGGTAGAGCCTACCCTCACATGGATGCCCTAGGTATATACTGGATGCATTTTGGTGTCCATGCCGTCGCTAATGACTATAAGCTCAAGATTCCTTTTAGTCTTTTCTTGATTACGAGTCTCAGCCTTCACATGTCTGATATATTATCCCTCTTGGCCTCACCCTGTGGACTCCCCAAAAAACAAGTGGGTCTTCTTTTAAGCCCTTTTCAAACCCTCTAAACTTGAAAAAATTGATGAGCGATCTTGTTTCCCTTCACGCTACCCAAACTAAAATTTGAAGGCACATTCGTCTAGAAGTAGTTTACCCCTTTTTCAGTCTAGATGGTCAATTGTATGAATGAAGGTATACTCTAGGAACTTTGGTTTGCTAGAAGATTATTCTCAGGTATAAGTTTAACCCTTTTTTGGGCCTGAGGGAATAAATTTACGAAAAATGAATCCCCACATAGTCCATAGTTAAGCTCTTTTCAGACTCCCTAAAAGTGAAAAGATCAACGAGTGAGTTTGTTTCTTCACACTCGTTAAACCGGTCCAGAAGAAAATCTATTATGGAGTCCATAGTCAATCTCTTTTCAGACTCCTTAAAATTGAAAAGATCGTCAAGTGACCTTGTTCTTTCACACTCGTTAATTGGTTCAGAAAAACATCTACTAGAATGCGTTTATCCCTTTTTCCAGCCTGTAGATTAAGGAGGAAAAAGTTACACCTCGAGAGATTCGTCTCATCGGGAGAGTTCTCCTCAATAAATTTCACCTTTTTCGGGATAAGGAGACTAAATCTAGAAAAAGGCAGTGATTCCATAGTTAAGCTCTTTTCAGACTCCTTAAAATTGAAAAGATTGTCAAGTGATCTTGTCTTTATCACACTTGTTAAAATGGTTTTGAATAGACATCCTTTCACTGCTAATTCATCCCTTTTTCGAACTAACTAGATTATCTTTGAAAAAGGTACCCCAATGGAGTCTTCTTTTGTGCTTTTTTAGACTCTCTAAAAATGAAAAACCACCAATCTTACCTTCCCTGGGCTCATTTAAAATTGCATTGAAGGATGTTATCATTGTGTCCTGTTAATCACATTTTCATTCTTGCATCTTTGGCCTAATGTTAGCTCCATGTGGCTCTCAACTGAACCTTTGAAGCATGCCTTATATGCAAGCCTTGTAGCACTTTTCCTTTGCGTCTTGATACCTTGACCCATGGAGGAATTTTCTCGAGTGTCCTTTTCCTGCACATGTTTCCTTTCTTTGAGCATCAGTGTGTTCCTCACACTTGGAACTAGTATGTTTGCGACACTCATTCCACCTTTGTAATGTAGCATTCTTTTATTCTTTTTCAAGCTCTTGAAATATTGAAAAAGACAGAAAAATCAAATATACCCCAAAAAGAGGATGGGAAAGGTATTTTATTTTTATGGCAGCACAATGAGTCGCCCTTGGACAAAGCACATCCTTTTGTTTGTTTTTCAAGTTGTGGGATTTAATATGACCTCAGGGAGTTGTTCTCGTCACATAGAGTTGTGTCCTCCTCCATTTGGTTATTCTTCCAAACATATGGAGAGTTTACGTTGTCTCCTGCATCGTGAACTTATGTCAATGTCATGTTGCCTGAGTCTCATCATTCATCTTGCTATTGTCCAAGGGAAGTTTTACCTAACTTGAGTCATCCCTTCTACATTTTTTCTCTTGTCCTCATGCCCGACCATACCGAAAATCCACTCAAAGTCTTTGTTCAAAATCAACAAAGTTCTCTACCTGATCACCAAGATCCTCTTGTTTGTTCCCCGACAAGTCGTTGAAGACCTCTGCGTAATGAATATATACACTCACATTACACTCCTACTTGAGTTTATAATATCTTGAAGTTGTTTCTCAAGCTCTGAATACCTCATCTCCAACCATCAGGCGTCATTAGCTTCTTGAACATGGATACTATTCATGTATATCTTTTGATTTTGAGATGTAGATCCATTGTGTAATGTTTGCGGCTACACTTTATATAGTTATATGAAATGGATCTACAATGTATTTTATTGGAATCCATGATTTATTTCATCCTGAGCATGGGTATGCCCACCTCAGTGAGACAATTGTTATTTTGCAAATGACACCTCCCAAACTCTGGTCTCGGGCTCAATCGCTTCGTACGTTGGTAAATATTTGTAATGCATTTTGGCCATCATATGCTCTTCTGAACTCACACATTAAGGGGCATATATTATAACCCTAATTTTCACCAGACATGCATACCTAGCAGCAAGCCACCTTACTTACTATTTCTGCCAAGCCAATACTGGATAACTCTTATTAAAAACCAAATTTTTGAAGATGTACACGCTCTGCACCAATACTTCCCATATATGTATGCTACATGTACCATTACTACCCATGTACATACACTAGTTGCACAATTATAACCCGCTTATACCCACAAAAGTTGCAAAAAATAAAAATTTGCAAGGGAATATGGGCTTTTGGGTAGTTTCCTAACCAATTGACCACCCATAGCCCATCACCCAGCTGAATAACTATCTTTTTGGCATATAAAAGAAGGTGTCGGGGTCCCATTCTAGGGATAAGCATGAAAGCAGTGAAACTCTACCCATTTCCTAATCCCCCCTTGCCCCAATAATTTGGAACCACATTGTGAGTTTGAACCAGAATTCCCCATTCTTGCCCTATTCCCTCATCCATAAACCTATGCCTATTCTCTATAGAGAAGTGTAAGAGAAGAAGGATGCATGGAATCAATTGGAGCTTGGTGAAGAGGATCCTAGGACCAGGTTCAAGGATAATTCATCGATCTCGTTTTGTAAGTGACATTATGAGATTAATATAAAGAAGTAATTTTCGTCCGGCCAGATGATGTGTTTTATCTCTATGTAGAATTTAGATTTTGTTATGGCATCTAACCCATTAATCCATATATAGAATGCTTGTTTGAAGTTTCTTGTTTGTCTTTTGGAATGTAGGTCATCCTTGGGATGATATTTGTAGTCGAGAAGCGACCGAATGCGCTGGGATCGAAACTAGATGCAAATTTTAAGGTAAGACTACCAGATCCCTATACTTTTTACTTTATATATGAATGTGGGGTGTTGTTGGGATAGTGGTTAAAAGTAGGATATTTTAGACAGTTATCTTTTCCTTCACTTTCGAACCCTAGTGTAGTCCGTAGGGGGGTTTTCCCACTATAGAAATGCAGTGATATTCTGGCATTGTTTCCTTCTAGAACAACCTTTTCCAATTGTTCCTTGACCTTGTGGGGTTGTAATTAAGAATCTAATTTGGTTTCCTACAAATTCACTTTGATATTTTTGTCTCATGCTTCCAACTTAGTCCAAGAAAACTAAACCAATTCAATTTTTTCTGCTATCTCATTTGTTTCACTAGATTCTGGAAGCTGAGGCACTGTCTTTCAAAAATTTGTCCAGGCCTCTATTAATTTTTTCTTCACTTTCTAAACTTTCTTCTCTTCTTGAATATTCAATTGCTTCTCCCACATTCTTTGTTTTTACACCAAAATTCCTTCTTTCTTCCATAAGTATGCTTCCCTTTCTTCCTGCTAGATCCTATGCTCTAATTGGTCGATAGAATCTCTGATGAGGCCTACTAGTTGCAATGTTGGAAAATAAGTGAACTCGTCAGACATAAGAGTAGAGTCCAGGGGTATTCTATCTTGAAGTGGCATACCGATAGCCATGGAGTTTTCTAAGGGTTTTTCTACTTCTTCCTTTCTTGGATATGGACCTTACAATTGTTGTGCAAGTCTAGTCTTCATAGCTATTGAAAGTATGGGGAGAACCTATGTCTTTTCCAAGAAAATTTGTAGTAGCTTTGCACGATGTTGTAGATTCTGGAGTACTAAAACTATTTTTTGATTCAATGATGTTTTTCTTTATCCTGATGGTGTTTGCGGTTCTATTTGAAATGAATTTTTTCATGTATCTGTAGGCAGTGAAAATTTTGGAGTCTCACTTATGATAATTGGAATCTCAACATTGACTGTTGAGAGAGGACTCTGGGTGACTGGAACTTGCAGACTGAGAGTAAGTAGTGGGAATTATGGTTGTTGACTTTCTGTCGAGGGAAGTGTCACTGGGATGGTTATAGATGAAACTTATGGCTGGCTCAAGGATGCAGTAGTCAAGGTAATGGGTTCTTCCACATTCTCAGATGGTTAAGGGAATTACAATTGCATTGGTTCGAGAGAAGTGGGTTGGGAGGGAATGGTGGTGTCTTACAGTGATGATGGGGATTTCTTGGTAATGAGGGTTGTGCATACACTGGTGTCCAACTCAAGGTCATCTGTGATGTTAATCAAAGTCTGGGCAGCACGAGTGGTGTCCCTAGTGCGAGGTAGAGTCATGAATATGGGCTGTGGATTTATAACTTTGGCAGGGGAAACTCCTGTTCGAGATTTTTTTACTAAGACATCCCCTATAAACGCATTAGCGAGGATATAATTCACATCCCTACTTTATAGGATGGCCTATTATAGGAGCTGCAGAAACACCGGAAATGTCCTCTTCTTTCGCTCCAGGGTTTGCTCGTCCTCTTATTCTTTTGAGTCCATTGGCATTTGAACCTTCTGCTTCTTTTTTGCAAGGCCAAAACTCGACCCTACTTCTTCTTTGTACCCCTTTTTCTTCAGAAACTCTTATGACAAGAGGTAGTGCATACTTGGATTCCATTAACATTATTGGTTGTTTCGTTACCTTTGTCAGTAGTTTTTCTTATTGGTTGCTATTCATAGGGTCTCTTTAGTGAACTACTTACATCTGGTGCATATGAGATATGCACAGGGTCATTAGTTCATGAACATCCCATTCATCAGAGCTCCTCATAATCATCAAGTTATTCCTTTGTACCTCATGCTAACTAGTGATATATGCCTTAATGCTCTCCTTTTGATGGGTCTCTTTCCATTGACTTCAACTCATCTATTCTGGAAATGAGACCTAGAGTTCTATGAGAACCTAGAGGCTTACTTATGCAACCCCCCTTCTCTCTTAGGGGTTTCACTACCTCCTGGTCTAGGATCATTCAATTACCTGAGCTGGATCAGCTCTTTGGGACTCTTCTAGCCCCCAAATCAATTCTACACAAGCCCCTTATCTCCTTAGGCATGGGTCCTATGTAACCCACAACCATTTTCTTGGCCCTCTTGGCAATTTTTAAAACTAATGCATGCTAGCTCCTACCACTAGCCCCTCTCTGCATGCAACCTCAGGCTGTGACTCAAGGCTAAACCCTGAAAGGAACTTCGAGCTTTGGGCTTCGACTATTTTCACAAAAAAAAACTTCAAAACCTCTGAAATCTGAACCACGAACTCACTTGGACAATCGACGGTTCTCACTTATCCGACAACCGAAGGTTGTGATATTCTTTAGGCTTCATCATTTGGGAGTTCTGAATGTTCCAAAACCTTTTTCTCCTGAAGTGATTCACACCCAAAGAGACATATTGAGCTCCACGTGCTCACTTTGATCAATGAATGAAATTCTCCCTTCACTCCACTTTGGATGACCGATAGTCAATTCTCCTCCGTGCTCATTCTCCCATAGTGTCAATTCTTCAATGTGGATATCCATGCTCCACGTGTCCCTCTTCTCATCAATGGCTCTTGTTGATTTCATCCTTCGGGAATTGCGGCCTTTGGGATTTCATTCTCTTGTTTCTCCCAAAGAAACCTATCACCAAAGTGATGGATCTTATACCACGTCTTCCAATGATCAACAACTAAAATATTCCTTCCATGATCTAAAAAAACATGTCCACCTCAGATCAATGACCACGATATCCTTCGCTAGTTCAACCTTTGGGATTTTTGGTTACTCAACCTTTCCTTTCCTCCGAAGGAATATTCCTCTGAAGTTTGCAAATATCTTCCATGTATCCTCGCTGCAACCAATGACTAGGTTCACTTCTCTCTTCGTGACTTCAATAGAAAACGTTGTTTGCTCCATGCAATTTCTCCAAAGATCTTTCTCCCAAACTTTCTTGTCTGTTGCCATGCGTCCCTTAGCAATAAACAACCAGGATATATTTTTGACTTCAGGCTTCAAGGATTTTCGAAGCACCAAACTTCATTCCTTTGAAGTGGCTTTCCTCTGAAGTTCACCATTTATCGCAATGTGTCCCTCTGAACGACGAATGATCCCAATCTACTTTGGGACTTCATCTATCCCTCTATCATATGCACTTTAAAAGGTATTAAGTCTCGCGCACCTTACCTGGATCCGATGGGTGTCGATCCTGCATGCTTAGATATGATGGCTGGGATCTATCTTTCTCCTTTGTGCACCCCTTTGGGTGTCTGGACGTAGAATTTGATGGTTCATATATTCTCTTGCAGCTGATCTCATAATTGCTATCTCTCCTCCTCCTAAACTTCTGTAAACTTCCGAATTGGAATAATTTTCAATAGTCAAAGGATGCGGCCTTTGATCCTCCTGTGAGCTTGACTACTTGGATCTTGAATTTTCTCCTCCTCCTGAGATTTTGAACTTGAATCAAGTTTGTCTCTGGAACACACCTTGTGCTCTCCATTATGAGCTTTTTCCAATGTAACTTGACCTAGGCTCTCGCACACACTTTTTCTCTGCGTGAAAAATTTCACTTTCACTTCTGAGCTTGTGAACTTTCTCAGAACTCCAAATGGGTCTTAGCCCTTCTCCTTCTTCCAAAGGAATTATTGCACCCTCCTGGCACTTAATGCTCGTCCTCTTGATATTTTCTAACTTGAAACAAGTTCTCTCCTACATGCACTCCTTGCACTGGCCTAAACCTTTAGATGACTTCATAATTTCAACACTTTGTCTAAGTGTTTTCCTAGTGCACTCCTTCTAGAGGTCTTCTCCTGAATCTTTAACTCTTTCAGGTTCACTGATGAACTCCAGGGATGATTTTAAGGATGGAAATTTATTTTAAAATATAGAAACCTTGGCGAATATTACTAATCCTTCATATGCCAACTATAAATGTTTGGCGATATCTTTGTAAAAATATTCAAATTTCTAAGGATTTTATATAGTTTTTATAAAATTTTGGCGATTTGTAAGGTAAAATAATTTTATCCTATAGAATTTGGGCGAATCATTTTTAAAATAGCGAATCTCGTTTTTGGGAAAACCATGGAAAATTAGCCCATGAGCAAAATTTATCCCCTAAAATCATCTATGACATTGAACTCCTTGCATCCACTCAAGGCACACCTTGAAAATCTTCTTTCCCCAGAGTATTCAACAACTCTATTTCCTTCAAATTCCTCCAACCCTTCAGAACATGTTGGTTATGTGCACTCTTTTCACTCGCTCAAAGCACTCCTTACTAAGCCTTTCCTTTAGAGTGTTCAGAAACTCTAAAGTATATGTCATGCTCGTCTACCATATTTTTCAGTAACTCTGTGGGTTTCTCCCTATTACACTTCTCTATTTGAACTCGAAACAAAGTTTATTCTTGTGCACACTTGGACCTGCTCAATGCCCCCCTGACAGAGCTTCATAGAGTATCCAATGACTCTGTCTCTATGTGCCTCCTCTACATAATCTGTCCTCCAAGGTTTGTAGTAACCTTGAGGATCCTCTTGAGTTGTGATTGCTCTGGTGTTCCCTCTTGGCATGTTCTTCTCTAACTCGAAAGAGTTCAAATGCACACTCCTTGCACTGGCTACAAAGTTTCCAATACCCTTTTGTGCACTCCTTGCACAACCTAAAGAACCCAAAACAACTCAACAAATCACAGATAGAGAATTCTATCTTTATCCCTGCAGATGAAACCTATCTCATACATCTACAACATATGCACATAAACATACAGATAATATTCATAAAACACATAAACGTCTAGAAAAATCATAGGCATGAACGACTTCTCTCTTTGTATTAATATGAATGTGTGCTTACAATGTGTACAAAAGCTAGGACTATAAAAGAGTCTTAGCTCTCTCTCCTTCTCTTGGCTTACAATGATTTACAATCAAATTTTCAGAAGCCTCTACTGTGAATACGTTACAATGATTTATACAATATGGGCTCATTGAGTTTTCCCTCCAAGATACACTAGTTGTGTCTAATCACCATTTACAGTGCCTAACTATTGAGGATTATTACATTGAATGACCATTAACAATTCATATTTGAGGTGATGCTCGAGATATCTACAACTCAGACCTCGTTAATGCCTCTCTATTTGTTTCATGTACAAAGGAATCAACTCGGCTCTTATCAACCTTACAACATTTAATTACATTTAAAATTTAAAAAGTGGAGGGCTACGCCTCTCCTTTTCTTGAATGTGCTTTGATGTGATAAATAGTTGGCGCATTGCTGAGGTTGAAAGGATGCTCCTGCATAAAAATCCACTTCTAGGAAAATCGTGAGCTCCTTCTCATGGCTCCCTCTACTCCATTGTTGAAATCCCCCTAGATCCCAAACTCTGCCTTGGAGCTATCCACCTTGTTAGCACTCAGTAATTTATTTGGGTTGTATCAAAGAAATCCCCGAGGTAAATATTTCAACCAACTTTAGATTGTATCCTGACCTATACAACCAGAGAGGGCTATCTCATATATCTAATGATTGGTAATAACTCAAATATTTCATCAATAAATGCATAGATTTTAAAAGGACAAGTTTATTCTTGCTTTAAAAGGGATGGTAGGAAAAGCAAGAGAGAAAGTACCATTAGACAATGGAGTCAATTTAAGAAAATGATAGAAACAAATGACTTGGTGACTGAACTTGAGAGGATAAAGGCTAAATGAGAAGCAATCTTCAGTTAAAAAATGTTGTGTGTGACAAGAGAAAAATACATGAAGCAACTCGGAGCACCACTGGGGATGCATTTAGATTTAACTTAGAAGAAACACAATTTTTCTAAATGGCATGCATCTAGAGCACTGCATGGTGAATTCTAGATTTGAAATCATGTTCCGATTTAGACAGAAATTACAGATGTGAATACAAATATCACATGAAAGAACATATGCAAATAAATAATACAATACATCAGACTGCCACTGTTATAATATTTTAATCAAAGCTTCAAGACTTTTTCATCAAGTTTCAATCGGCTAAAAAAGATACAATCAATAGTAATTGTCTACACTATTTTGTCAACAAACCTATTTTACATGAAAATGATCCCCATATATAGAAAACTAATGCTACCCTTGGTTGATAGGGTCAAACTAATCCCTCCTAGAATCATTGATACGATTTCTTTGAAAGAGAACAATAACTTCAACGGATTTACTAAAAATAGAAAACCCAACTTTGCCAAATCATAATCGTAACCTAAATACTCTTTACAATCATTTATCATGATCAAAATTTGACCATATGGTTTTGATAAGTCATCATGTGCATTTTTGGACACTCTCTCACCCCTCCACACCAAGTTTTCTACGCAATAGTAACCTATAGCAAAAAATACAGTGGATTGTGCATCAAACTTGGAAAATAGGCGTTAAATATGAAATCATGCCTCACAAATAAAAAAATATTTTTCTAAACCGAGAGAGGTTTTTGTATATAATCTTGTTATAAATAAAATCCTTTGTGGGCTTCTTAAAATTAATCTCCAGTTGGCCGAAATACGTGTCACAAAAACATGTCTCGGACAAGAAAACATGGAAACTGAAAAATAGGGCTCAAATATTCCTATGAATATCCCAAAATATGAAATGTTTTTCAAATATGAGAGAGGTTTTTATTACTTGGTTTGTCCTCAAAAAAAACTCTCGTGGATTTGAAAAATTCCTCTCCAGTTGGTCATAAAGTGATCTTTAAGTTTACCACTAAACCAGTCATTTGTGTAACACAACTTGTAGCATGTGCACAAGAAAATCCTTTGTGCAAAAGCATCCTATGCGCAACATCCCATTGCACGATGAAATCCATTGTGTGAAAAAATACACTGCATGAAGGTATCCACACCGTGAAAAAAATATACTATGCGATGAAATCTACTACGTGATGACATCCTCTACGTGACAACATCCTATGCGTGACAACATGCACTGCACGATGAAATCCACTGCGTGATGAAATCAACTGTGTGAAAAAATCCATTGCACAACAGAATCCTTTGCGCATTGAACTGCTATGGGCAGGGTGTAGAAAATTTTGCAGCGCGCAGTTGTAAATGGAAATGGAACAAATAAATGATAAGTTTCCTTTTGAAACTGACCCTTGGATATGTTAGATGATTCTAGACATAAAAACAATATGGGTGCTAACAGGCATGAATTTGCAAATTATTAACAAACTTCTAACCTTAGCTATGAAAATCATGGTGCTAACAACTGGCTCCAACGGGGATGCTATCCTCCCTGTGATGTAGAAAAGAACAGTAGACCAAGCGCCTATCCATTGGGTTTCTCTCAAACTCAACTTTCCAACTATAACTTGTAACCTACATCCACTGAAAACTCAAAGCTGTATATGCTCCAAACTGAAATCTGAAACTAAGATGAAAATAAAAACTGCAGATTGCTAAAAGAAATGCTCGTAGTACCGATCTTATTCTCACTCCTACCTACCCTAACTATTAAACAAGATGCTAATCAAGTGAAATCAAAGTCCCAATGCAACCATGCAAACACTTTATCCATTTTTTTCTTTCATTGCACATGCCTTCTCCAAATCCTATTTACTGATAAGTCATTCAAAAATTTATCTATAAATAAAAATCTCAAAAAATTAAAAACATTGGGACTATTTCCCACCTCTAACAAAACTGCAAATGGATCCTCCAGACATACATAAAACAACAATTATGTTTCACCCCTTCCACTGCATCCTTGTTTTCATGTAATTCAACCCGTTGATTACCACAAAGAGGCTGAAAAATATGTTCAGACTGCTAGATATAACAATATTTTGAATCAGAAGACAGTGTTGGCTGAAATGAAACCCCTAGTGGCAATAAATCCATATCTAACATTGATGTTGATTGACCATCATATTTATTTCCAAGATGGTAGTTGATCACAGTTTGAAAATCTGAACTGAAACAACCTTCCATGTAATCAAGAACAGGGTCATTAAAAGTATGAGAAGGTTGTTGGTCCTCTTCACTGATAACAATTTTCTCATGTAAAACAATGTCGATGTGAATGCAGACAGACTTCATTTCTTCCTCTATTATCTCATGATTTACTTTCAACAATTCAAAGGAAGAAAAACATAATGGAAGACCGTTTTCATTTGCAAGTCCACTACTTTCTTCATATTCAACATTATGCCTGGAGAATTTCTAATTTGAAACATTATAAACATTTTGCCTCAATAATTTGAAAGAAGAAAAACACAATGGCAAGGTTCTTTCACTTGATACAAAACCTTCTTCATTTTCTTCACTGTTGTCATATGCACATTTTTCAATTTCTTTGAATTGTTGAACATACTCGTTTTCAGATTCATCTTTGAGCAATGGGTGCAATTTTGAATTGACAAGACCTTCTACATAACAAGTAGCAGGTTCATCAAACACATGATAATATTGCTAAAATTTCTTGTCAATTTGTTCTAGTGAATCAATGTGATTTAGCATCAACACACATTCCTTTGCTTCAGTGATGATCTTGGAATTTTCTTTCAACAATTTAAATGAAGAAAAGCATAAAGGTAAAGAATTTCCTTCAGTTGATTCAATACTTTCTTCTTTGTAATCATGATATGTAGGTTGATTTCTCTCATTACACTACTGAAAAGGAACATTTTATGATAGAGAACATGTAGTTGGTTGTTCTAGGAAGTCAACACCATAATCATCATCATATTCATCATATATAGGAAAATCAACAACATCTGCGATGTTATCTAACAAGAAAAATCTTGGCACATCAACCTTCTCTTCAACAAGTTGATTTGCAAATTCATTTCTTGACTGTCTACAAATGAATACATAAAACAATCAACCCCGTGCTTATGATGAGATGGATCAGAAACTAAATTATCACATTCTCTTTCAATAAGTGGAATATAATCCTTTGCAAAATCATCAACATTTAAAGCTTCAAGAGGACATATGATATTATTAACCCTCTTCTCAAGATTCAAATCAACTGTGTAATATCCCTAGGACGAACCCAATTGTAATGTAAATGAAAATGTACTTAATATGATGATTTGTTTGATATCATTTTTGTATGCACCTTTCATGGCATAGTGCATGCATGCACTGCGTAGTGAAATGATGATGTGTTCACATTCCAGGATACCACGCGCAACAACATAAGTGCGCATGATATATAGGCCAGGGAGCCTTTGTGTATATGTTGTGATTTATAGGTTGGTGAGCCTGTTTTGTGATCATTAGGCTAAAGAGCTAGATGTTAAAGGCCTGTGAGCCTATTTTTGTATATATGTCTCATCATTAATATAAAATAAATTTTTGCGCACAGACCGACCACAATAAAAGAGTATGGGGGACTAAACTCCATTAGTTAGGGAAAGGTGGGGGATAAAAGTTAAGGAAAAGGGGATAATCTAGGTAGCTTAAGCCAAAAAGGAATATTATATTAATATTTCTTAAAGTATAAATTATGAATAATTATTTTATCCTAAGTTCCAAAGTTGGGGACAAGTGGTCCAAAGTAGATCCCAACATGACAAGTGTCAAGTTGGGGACATGCATACATATTGTTGGGACTTAGTTCATTTTCCATTATTCCTTACATCATTCAGTCATCCATTGTGTTAGCACTAGGAATCACCTTTAGATTGCATGGAAGGTAAGCCCAGTACCCATCAGGTTATCTGTGAATGTAAGAGTGTTTTAAAAGGTCAAATGGAAATAGACTCAAAATGATAATGTTCCAACTCATAAAATAGGGCTACCATGCACCAACAATCAAGGTCTTGGCTAACTTCAATCGGTAATTGGGAGTAAGTATGAATAGAGGGAAGACTTGAATGAGAGGAATGTAGGGGTTGTTGTAAACATTAGGTCTACAAAACGCCTAAGGAATAAATTTTCTTAACACAAAGTCTTCTTGAACTCAGAAACTAAGGAAGCTAAATAAACATCATGATAATATAATGACCAACAATCCACCATAACATCCCCACAATCATTCATGTGAATCATTCAAAACATGAACAATTATCATCAGAAGAAAATAAGTTGAAAGAGAAGATGCTTTCCATTAACGAAAATGTCTTAAGTCCAGTACATAGCCAGTCCACAGTCACTTCATCAAAATATTACAGTCTAAGGGAGCCTTGCTCAACCATCCAAACCTACTAAAGAATTTCATCTATCTATTTATAACAAAAGGGAGGCAACAACTGGAGGAACGAGTTGTCCTCCTTCCCTTGAAAATATCTAATAATTTATTTCATCTAACAACTTGGCTAACAACCTATGCTATAAAATAGGAAAATGTTGGTGACTAATCCAACCAAACTTCAAACTGATTTGATTCCTTTTTGTTGGGAATCTCCTTGTTTTCCATGTGTCTTTTAGGAGAATATGGTTGTCCTCATCATGCTAGTCATTGTTTCTACAATATTCTCCATCATCAACTATCCAAAAAAAAATTAGTTTGGCCCTCCTAGATCCCTAGTGTTTGTTGGCAGCTTCTTTGGGTAGCAATCTGAGTAGCGTACTTCAAAACTAGACAAGTAGAAAAGGTAGCACCTAACTTTCCTATCCCTTGTACAAACTATGGCCTCTGCAAAATATTAGGTAGCGCCATTGTGCTACATCTGTGTGCAAATTTCGTCTCTGCCAGATATTGCATAGAGAATTTTGGTAGCGCCATTGTGCGTTTGTGTACAAATTTTAGGTAGCGCTGTAAAAAACATAGTACCTCCAGCTTGTTCATGTGTAGAGAAAGTGGCAAATTTACATAGTATTAAACCCATCATCTTTAGGTAACTTTTCATCACTGTAGGTATCATATCAGTGTAATACCAAAATAGACTATTTGTAGTGCCAAAGCACTACAAAATTTCTGCATTTTACTGCTAAGGGAGTTAGCACTTCACAAAAACCCAAAAATATGAGAATCAAGTACTTAGAAGCTTGTATAGGTGGCAGAGGTGATATTCCAATAACAATTTACCCTCACAAAAAGGAACCATCCTCAAAAATGGGGCTCACCTTTCATCAGCTATTTCATTACCTTAACACTTAACCTCACACTCTTTCTTGTAGAAGGAGGATATTCATTTGGCGCAGTAGACTTCTTCCTTTTAGCAATGATAGGCTTCTTCAATGGAGTTGTGTTTTCATTAACTGTTGGTGTCTCTTTCTCAATATCATCTTCAACCAATACTTGCAAGTTTCTTTGAGCTACTTCATCTTGAAAATGCTGCAACTCTACCTTGAGCTTCATGTTCTAAGACCAAAATCCTTTGTTCTGCCTATAAAGGTTTTGGAGTTTCTTATGGAGAGGTTGGGCCTTTCTTGCTGCAAACCTTGCTAGGTCAAGAGTGTGTTTGTATCCATCCATGAGTTCTTTCATCTGAGCTCTGTGAATCATATCTTATGCTTTAAGATGAGCTACCTCCTTCCTAGCATCCCTAAGTTTCCTAATCAATCTTTTGAATGTCTGATTGTTAGGTAGAGTAGTGACATGCATAGTCTCAACAGGATTTTTCTCAGTCTCCTTTTCCACTTGCATGGGAATTTCCTTGTCTGCTTCATTGGGATTCTTGATGTCTTTGTCTTTATTTTTCTTTTTTTCATAGGGGTTTCTTCTTTCCTTTCCACAATATTTTCAATGTCTTTACCCTTCTTCTTTTGTACAGGGATCTCTGATGGGGACTATTCTTCAAAAACCTCTTTGGGAACTAATGATCTTGTGAAAGGTCTTTTTCCCTTGGTATTGGTTGCTAGAGGAGAAGAGGGGAAGTGTAGCTTCTTCCGTTTCTTGGATGTAGTTTTGGTAGAAGAAGGAACCTCTTCTAACCCTGGTGGAGGAGGTGGTGAAAAATCTCTCTGTTGGGAAGGACAAGCTTCCTCCTTCATTTCTGTGACTTGCTTGATGAAATTTGAAACTTAAACATGGGATCTTCCCTTTCTCTTCCTACTGGTCCCTTCTTTAACAACACTAGTGGGTGATAAAGGACTTTCAATCTGTGATTTAGGAGGAGATGCTATATCCAACTTAAAGTGAGAAGCAACAACAAAATCTTCCCATGAAATCTCTTTCTTACTCAATTCCTCAGAGACTAGTATTCTGATCAATCTAGAGTGGAATATTCTAGTATCCACATCCTTAGACTTGGATTGAATCTTGTCTTAAATATTACCTATGCTCCTTAACAAGTAGTAGGGAATATTCATTTCAAATTTACCAGTAAAATGCAACAAAAGCCTTATATGGTACTAGTATAATGTGTTAAACCTCCCTTCACATGTAAAATATCTTTGGATGATCTTCAATATCCTGTCAAACTTTTCAATCAATCGATACCTTGGAACACCTTTAGACAAATCACTAGCTTTATGTTCAAGCTTAAGGAGATCTTTGGCATAGGATGAATTCAAAGCCATGGCTTTAAACAACTTTTCACCTATAATAGGGATTCATGTTGCAGCTGAAATAGATGCCTCGATCACCTTGAATTCTAAATGCCCTACCTTGGTTCTCCTGCCCTCAAAATGTAATGCAATTTGTCTTGTCACCTCTAGATGGATTCTTTGCATATTTTGGCAGAAAAATAGGCATCCCACTCTTTGAAGACAACATGGGATACTTGTGGAGTAAACACCTATTTGAAGCTTTAGCGAAATCTCAGGATAAATTCATGAACATTTCAACCCTCGAATCTACCTCAGCATCAGATTTGGTCACACCACTGTCGCCTGGTCAGAACTATGAGTTTGAGCAGTGCAACATTCTTGAATTTTCAAATCACAAGCCATTATCAGGGCTTGTAAATAAGAGATATTGAAGCTATCTTTAACCAACACCTGGCACTGAAAACAAGTAACATGACATCAGTCATGGTAATCATAACTCATGGTGGAAATATAATGAACGGGAAAGGTGCTATGGAACTGCCTGATAAGTGGGCAACTCTCCAATTTAAAAAAAAAATGATTGGACAGGTAAGCAAGGACAACAGGGCATGCCTACAAGGTCATGAATGAGGAGAATGGTGTGTCACGTCAGTCTAGTCATGGGAGGGATAAATCCTATTGACAAATCATGAAGGGGAACAAAATTTAAATCATGAACTAAAATGGTTATAAGTCCAAAAATCAATTTGAGGATCAAGCATGAGTTATGACTCAAAAATTTATTTATCTAAGGGGTCCTAAAAAACATAAACTTTAAAGGGATGAAACTTAAAAAATTAAAATCTAAGGCTTAAAAAAGGATAAAAACAAACTAAAAACCGAAAGACAATTTAGTGTGATAACATTGGCTCCACAGGGGATGCCATGCCCCCTGCAGGCTACCAAGAACGAGTAGATTTAGTGCATTATCCTAGGGCTATGGGGTCAGTTATTGAAACAAAAATAAAAAGAAAATGATATTTACAATGACATGAGGAGCCACTCAAGGCTCAAGCAAAGTACTTTTTCAGGAAATGCCCATTGACAGGGCCAACAAAAACCTCTTCATTCTTCATATTTTGCAACTTGAAAGTGTTATTAGAGAATACCTCAGATATTTTGAAAGGATCGATCCATAAAGCTTCAAATTTATCGTTCTTTCCTTTATCTTGCTTTGGTGCATCCCACTTGAGCACTATATCACCCAATTAAAAATCCTCTTTGTTCACTTTGTTGTTGGATGCTTGCTTGATATTCAGTTGATGATCATATGCTTTATCTACAAGTTGCTCCCGAGTCTGCTACACTTCAACTAGTTGTTGAATCCTTCTGATCATATGATCAGGCTCCCCTTGTTAATATTGAAAGAATTTTTCCACAGGTAAGGCAAGTTGAGAGGAAAAAATGGCCTCAACTCCATACACCAACTGGAAATGTGAAAGTCCCAGGGACAGTTTTACAGTCACTTTGTTATCCCATAGAGAAAATTTGAGTTTTGAGTCCCATGCCTTTTTGTTATCCTCTATATTTTTAATGATCGTTATAAGGATTTTGTTTGAGGATTCTGCAAGCCCGTTTCCCTAAGGGTAGTAAGGGGTAGAATGAATCAAAGTGATCCAAAACTATTCACAGAACTGAATCAATGGTTCATCCTTGAAAGATGCAGCATTATTAGTAATGATTATGTCAAGACACCCAAACCTTGCCATAATGTCTTCAAGGAAACCAATGATCACTTTGTTGGAAGCATTCCTTGTAGGAATAACTTCAATCCATTTATTAAAGTAATATGTAGCAGTCAGGATCCATCTATGTTGACCATTGGAAGTGGGATGAATTTCCCCAATAAAATCTAGGCCCCACTGCTGGAAAGTTCCTGAAGTTGCCACAGGATTTAATGGAAAAGAATTAAGCTCCTGTTTTCCAGAGAAATTTTGACATTTAGCACAAGCTCTGATCTTATCAAAAAAATTAGTGAACAAACTATGCCAGAAGTACCCAGCCCTGAGGATCTTGTATGTCGTGGTTCTCCAATAATGATGCCCCCCACATAAACTATCATGAAAATTAGACATAATCGTTTGGGCTTCTTGGGGGTCTAGGCATCTCAAAAACACTCCTAATGGATCATTCCAATAAAAAATTTGTTCAACAAGGAAATAATTTATTGATTTGGGTTTTAAGTCTCTCACCTTGTTCTTTTCCATACCACTTGGATGCTATAAATTTTGCAGAAAAAATACAATGTCCTTGTACCAGCTGCAATTTTCCAATGCAAAGATGATTTGAGAACCATTATCATTTAATTCAGCCTATTGATTTTCTAAACATGAGTGGATGAAATTCACCCCCAATGCTGATAAATTTGATTCATCCAAGAGCTTCGCTAAACCTTGTCCTTTAACCAATTTGGTAGGCTTAATTTCCAAATCAAATTCAAGTAAATTAGCAATCCACTTGCTCCTTTTTCCGTCTATATCAGGCTAAATAAGAATTTCTTTTACAGAAGCTGATGGGACATAAGCAATAAATCTTGAATGCAGGACATAAAATATGAAGGACTTAAGAGATGTAACCAATGCATAGGCTTTCTTATCCATGATGTCATATTTTAATTCAACATCTCTAAATGCCCTGCCGAAAATGAAAATGGGTTTCTCTAAGCCTTCAACGTTCTTCTGCAATAGGACTATTGGTACTGTATCAAGAGAGGCAAAAGAAAAAATAAGAAATTCCTTGGAGTAGTCTGGGCTAACAAGAATCGGGGCTTTAGTCAAGTATTTCTTTATCTGATTAAAAGAATCATTGGACTCATCGGTTCATTTGATTTCATTACCCTTCCTCGGAAACTCAACAAAATTTGACACAAATCTTCTCAAAAAAACAATTTTTCTTAGAAAATATTGAACCTCTTTTTTGGATCTAGGTAGTGACAATGTTTGTATAGATTCAACCCTCCTTGAATCAATCCTTACCCCTTCATATGACAAGATATGCCCCAATAATTTTCCTTCTTTCATGGAAAACAATGATTTTTTTCAGATTCAAGGAGAGGCCAAATTTTCTGCATTTCAAGAAAACTTTTCTTAAGTGATCGTAGTGTTCTTTATCAGACTGAGAGTACATTGTTATGTCATATAAATATATAAAAACAAACTTATCCTTCTCTCCAATAAATGATATGTCCATATCTATGTGAAAATTTTCCCCTGCATTCATCAAACTAAAGGGCATCTTGGCATACATAAATGTGCCCAAAGGAGTGGTAAAGGTCATATTCTCTCTATCTTTTGGAAAAATAGAGACCTGATTGTACCCGAAAAAACCATCAACCATGGGCATATTGGTTTCTCTTGTCACATTCTGTAATATGTGCTCCATCTTCGGTAAAGGGTACTTATCCATTTTTGAGCTTCTATTCAGATTTCAAAAATCAACACAAAGTCTGATTTCTCCATTTATTTTTCGTACTGAGACCAAATTGGCCACCCATTTAGAATACCTCAAAGGAATGATAATGTTTGCATCTAAAATATTTTTTAGCTCTTTCTCCATGATAGGAAGCAACATATGATTGATTTTCCTCAACTTTTTCCTGAAGGGTTTGGTGTCTTCTTTTAATGGAATCCTATGCTCTATAATGATTGTGTCATAATTTATGAGATCTTCATAAGTCCAAACAAATACATCAGCAAATTCCTTCAACAACTTAGTATATTCTTCCCTCTTTTATTTTGATAGGTTGCTTGAAAATTTGATGTATTTCGGATTCTTTTCAGTGCCCAAATTGCACTCAGTTATATCAGCATCATCAGTGGATACCTTCCCTTTCACTGCCACATTGTTCCCATCAAATAATCTTTCCAAAGGAACTAGTCCTTTTGGAATATGATTGCTAGGTAGCTGCACAATATGATGATTAGCAATTTTATTGAGGAAAACATCAGCATGAGGAGTAATTTTTGAATCATTTTCCTGATCAATGTGTAATGCATAAAAATCATCAACAGTCTCGAGGAAACTTTTAAGTTCTAAATCAGCTTTGAACACCTTCCAATATTTTACATTGTCCGGTATAGAAGGCATGTATTTGAATTCTACATCATACTTGATTTTGGGTGGTATAGGAATTCTGAAGTTGCTTGCTGATACAACCAAAGAATCAACCATGGTATTCTCTTCTCTAGGAATAAATGATATGTTAAAAGAAGAGAAAAAACTGTCCACCAAGTCCCATACTTCATTTATGTAAGATCTAAGCCTAGGGTGCTTTGTTTGATAATTTTTTTTTATCTTATGGACTATTAATTCATCATCCCAAAATATTGATAGCTCTTATATTCCCATGTCATTAGTAGCCCTCAATCCCAAGAAAAAAGCTTCATATTCTGCCACTTTATTAGTAGTTTCAAATTCTAGTTTATATGACAAAGATATAGTTTCTTGAGTTGGTGAGACAAAGACAACCCAAGCACCAACACCTTCCTTAGAAGAGGCTCCATCAAAGAACATCCTCCAGACATAAGTGGTTAGAGGAGGCTCTTGAAAAAATGTAACTGACTATTTTCCGATTTTTAGAGGAGCTTCAGGAGCGTCCGTGAGCTACAAAATGCTAGATCCCAGATCTGTATCAAAATAAAAAAAAAGGGTGATTTGTGGGGTTTGCTTCATCACTAATGATCTAGGCCAATTGAGCTTCCCTGTAAAGTATTATATGCTCTCCCCTGAAAACAAGAATAGTGGCATAAGAGAGATCCATATGCAAGGTTCCCCCAAGTCGTTTTATCCAGGATCTTGACAAGAGCATGACAAACTTGGGGGGAACATCAGCTACTATGATATCCATAAGTATGCTTTTCATGGGAAATCGAAATAAAGTCACCACTATATCCTTAATGACTCCAAGACACTTCACTTTTCTGGAGTCAAAAGAATATAATTCATGGAAAGTCTTTTTGATTTCTATCCCAAGTTCATCCATAACAGATTTTGGCATGAGATTATGGGATGCCCCTGAATCCATCAAACAATTATGCAACACCTTATCATGAATATTCAATGATGTATATAAATGGGGGGATGAATCATCTATGTTTTCTATTAATGGACCCAAAATCATTGTTGTCTTTTCATCTTGCAGAGTTACTGAATCAGTGGCATTTGTAGAGGCTTCGGGCTATAACATTTTGGATAGATATTGTTTAACTTCTTTATTTTTTATCGATTCCAAAAAATGAATAAGGATCTTTATTTTCTAGATCTCATTCTCAAAACTGAAGGAAGAAGAAAGTTTCAAGATCTCTTTGGTTTCAGGAGAAGGATTTTTTATTAGAACTTGTGGACTTTGAGAGTCTTTTTCCTTGCTACTCACTAGCACAGCCTTGGAAGAATCTTCTTTTTGGGCAGGCTGATTAGGGGCATCATTTTTTTCTTCATTCTTTTTAGATCTCAGATTATATCTATTAGTATTTTCTTTTTTTTTCTCTCTTATACTTAATTCATTAATTTGGATATCCATCATGGATTGCTCATAAGAGGATTGAGTGAAGTGTGGGGATGGGTATGTGTCACCTAAGCAGTGAATCTTAGGATCAACTTCTACCTCCTCCTCTTCTTCATCAACAACCAAATTGTTTTGGAAAGGAGCTTGTACCCTCTAGTCATCTCTTTCTCTGTTTTTGGGATCTCTGGGAAGGATTTGGGGAGCATTATTTGGTCTCTTGAAGTTACCTCTATTGTCAGTGTTTTGAGAATTTCTATATGTATGTTTCCCTTATGATTTTAAGTTCTCAATCTCAGTAGAAAGAGATTTGACTAATTTGGCTATCTCATCTACTTGATAATGGACAAAAAATGAATCAGAAGTTGAAGCTTCAACTCTATTTTTTCTCCTATCCCCATCATATTTCCCCCTGAGCTTATCTAATTCCACTATATTGGATTCTACCTCCAAGGCAACATCTTGCATATGGACTAAGGAAGGTGATCTTCTTTCTCTCAATAGGAGGCAAAAATCAGGGTCAAAGGCATTGGCATAAGTGATTTTTGGAGAGGTTTTAGTGGGTTTTATCTCATCATGAATCTTGTTGTACATTTTTTAAAATCTTTTAGAAAATTCAAAGATAGACTCTCCTTCTTTCCTTTTTAGGGATCTGAATTCGGTGATGTATTACAAAAATTCCTTTTTGTCCCCCCAGTGCCTCAAGAAGGCTTTGTCCAATTCTTCAATACCAGTAATGGATCCAGGGGCCAAACCCCTAAACCACTTCCTAGCCTCACCAAAAAGGCTTTGGACGAAAACCCTCATCAACACATCCTCATTTTCAATATTTTGGTTATCTGCGTAGCTGTGGAAAGCAGCAAGATGTTCCTTAGTTGTTATATATTCTTCTCTTGTAAACTTGGGCGTGTATTTTAAATAATCTCTAGGAGGGAGAGCATTCACTGGCTAAGGTAAGACTAGAGGAGCATATCTTGCATCCACTATAGCATCCGTCCTATTTGCAGGGGGGTTAACAACTTCCATTTGATTTTGAACTCTTGGTGAACAAGAAGGAGAAGGGGACTTGACTGTGTGCAAATTAGGAGAAGAATGAAAGTATGAAGGGGGGGTTTCAGTTTTCACAACAGAGGGATGAGTCTTGGAAGAAGAAGATAAATTCAGTGAAGGGGACGAAGTTTCCACTTCTTTGGAAAAAAAAAATTAACAGAAAGAGGTGTAGCAAAACCTAAAGTATGGAAATATTCAAAACTATCAAGACTGAAAAACTTTTCAATATCAGGCGAAGAGAATATGTCATCTTATTCTCTTACATATCCAGTTCACAGTCACTTCATCAAAATATTATAGTCTAAGGGAGACTTTCTCAACCATCCGAACCTACTAAATAATTTCATCTATCTATTTATAACAAAAGGGAGGCAATAGTTGGAGGAACGAGCTGGCCTCCTTCCCTTGAAAATATCTAAGATTTTATTTCATCTAACAACTTGGCTAACAATCCATGCTATAAAATAGGAAAATGTTGGTGATTAATCCAACCAAACTTCAAACTTATTTGATTCCCTTTTGTTATGCAACTTCTTACTTTCCATGTGTCTTTCAAGAGCATATGTTTGTCCTCATGATGATAGTTTTTGTTTCTACAATCTTCTCCATCATCAGCTATCCCAAAAGTTGTTAGCTTGGCCCTCATGGATCCCTGGTGTTTGTTGGAAGCTTCTATGGGTAGCAATCTGAGTAGCGTACTTCAAAATTGGACAAGTATAAAAGGTAGTGCCTAACCTTCCTATCCCATGTACAAACTCTACCCTCTGTGAAATATTAGGTGGAGAATTTAAGTAGTGACATTGTGTTGCGTCTGTGTGCAAATTCTGTCTCTACCAGATATTGCATACAAAATTTCGGTAGTGCCATTGTAGGTTTGTGTACAAATTTTTAGGTAGCATTGTAAAAAACGTAGCACCTTCAACTTGATCATGTGGAAAGCAAGTGGGGACTTTGCATAGTATTAAACCCATCATATTTAGGTAACTTATCAACATTGTATGTAGCATATCAGTGTAATACCAAAATAGACTATTCCATAGCGCCAAAGTGCTACGAAATGTCTGGATTTTAATGCTGAGGGAGTTATCACTTCACAAAAACCCAAAACTCTAAGAATCAAGTACTTAGAAGCATGTATAGGTGGCAGAGGTGAGATTCCAATAACAATTTACCCTCACAAAAAGGAACCATCCTAAGAAATGGGGCTCACCTTTCACCAACTATTTCGTTACCTTAACACTTAACCACACACTCTTTCTTGTAGAAGGAGGATATTCATTTGGTGCAATAGACTTCTTCCTTTTAGCAATGACAGGCATCTTCAGTGGACTTGCATTTTCATTAACTACTAGTGTTTCTTTATTAATAAAAGCTTCAACCAATACCTACAAGTTTCTTTGAGCTACTTCATCTTGAAAATGCCGTAACTATGCCTTGAGATTCCTGTTATGAGACTGAAAGCCTCTGTTCTTCCTATAAAGGTTTTGGACTTGCCTATGGAGAGGATGGGCCTTTCTTGCTACAAACCTTGCTAGGTCAAGAGTGTGTTTGTAGCCATCCATGATTTATTTCATTTGAGCCCTGTGAATCATATCCTCTACTTTAAGATGAATTACCTCCTTCCTAGCATCCCTAAGTTTCATGAGCAATCTTTTCAATTTCTGACTGTCAAGTGGAGTAGTTACATGCACAGTCTCAATAGGATTTTTCTCGGTCTCCTTTTCGACCTACATGGGAATTTCCTTTTCTACTTCATCGGGCTTCTTGATGTATTTGTCTTTATTTTTATTCTTTTGCATAAGGGTTTCTTCTTTCCTTTCCATAGTATTTTTAATGCCTTTACCCTTCTTATTTTGTACAGGAATCTGTGATATGGATTGTTATTTAAAAACCTCTTTGGGAACTGATGATATTGTGAAAGGTCTTATGCCCTTGGTATTGGCTGCTAGAGGAGAAGAGGGGAATTGTAGCTTCTTCCCTTTCTTGGATGTAGTTTTGGTAGAAGAAGGAACCTCTTCTAACCCTGGTGGAGGAGGTGGTGAAAAATCTCTCTGTGGGGAAGGAAAAGCTTCCTCCTCCTTTTTTGTGACTTTCTTGATGACCTCTAAAGCTTGAACAAGGGCTCTACCCTTTCTCTTCCTATTGGTCCCTACTTTAACAACAATTGTGGGTGATAAAGGAATTTCAATCTGTGATTGAGGAGAATATGCTATATCCAACTTAAAGTGATAAGAAACAACAAAATGTTCCCATGAAATCTCTTTCTTACCCAATTCCTCAGAGACTATCATTCTGATCAATCCAAAGTGGAAGATGATAGAATCCACATCCTTAGACTTGGATTGAATCCTTTCTGACATATTACCTATGCTACTTAACAAGTAGTAGGGAATATTCATTTCAACTTTACTAGTGAAATGCAACAAAATCCTTATATGGTACTGGTATAATGTGTTAAACCTCCCTTCACATGTAAAATATCTTTGGATGAACTTCAATATCCTGTCAAACTGTTCAATCAATTGATTTCTTGGCAGACCTTTAGACAAATCACTAGCTTGATGTTCAGGCTTAAGGATATCTTTGGCATAGGCTGAATTCAAAGCCATGTCTTTAAACCACTTTTCACCTGTAATAGGGATTCTTGTTGCAACTGAAATAGATGCCTTAGTCACCTCAAATTCTAAATCCCCTACCTTGGTTCTCATGCCATAAAAATGTAATTCAAACTATCTTGTGACCTCTGGATGGCCTCTTTGCATATTCTGGCAGAAAGAGAGGCATCCCACTCTTTGAAAAACCTCTCTTTCCATGGGTTCTGTATCAAAAAGATGCATATCCATAGGTTTTGTTCTAACCACCTTGCCCCCTTTGTTTTTCTTCTTCATATAAGGAGTCTCCATAGATTAGAATGAGAGATTCTTGTGGCTTATGGGGTAGTAATAATTAGGAGGACTTAAAAATGAGCTTCAAATATACAAAGATGACCTTTGAAAAAGACTCGTGTTAGTAAGCCAAGTCTTGACTGTGGAAATTCCACCCCTAGATTTGTACAGGTATTGAAAGTTCACACAGTCAGAGAGTACTATGTAATTGTCCCTTTGTAGATGGGAAAAAATGCTTAACTTGAAAATCAAAAGAAGCAGGGGAGACACAATGTGGTTAAGCAACGAATCTGGGTAGAGCGATGGGTATGCAGAGGATAGACTGTTTAGAGGCTTTCAACCTCAATAGCCATGGTGGGAAGATGTAATCAGGATTTGATATAGGTAATGAAGTTCATAGGTTTTAAAAGAGAGGAGACAAGGGTATGATGCAAAGATGAGTCCCTTACAACTGTGCAAGCCCAATAAACCAAACTTTGAGCACTAATTCTTTGTGAAAATTAATGTGAAGAGGAGACAACACAAGATACATGTGGAGTAAACACTTGTTTGAAGCTTCAATGAAATATCAGGATGAAGTCACGAACATTTCGGCCCTCGAATCTACCTCAGCATCAGATTTGGTCGCACCATTGTCGCCTCGTTAGTACTCTGAGTTTGAGCAGCACACCATTATTGAATTTTCAAATCCCAAACTGTTATTAGGGCTCGTAAATACAAGATCTTGAAGTTATCTTTAACCAAATCTTGGCACTGAAAATAAGGAACATGACATCAGTCATGGTAATAATAACTCATGGTGGAAACATGATGAACGAGAAAGATGCTACGAAACTTCCTGATGAGTGGGCAGTGCTCCAATTTAAAAAACATGATTGGATAGGTAAGCAAGAATAGTAGGGCATGCCTAAGAGGTCATGAATGAGGAGAATGGTGTGTCACATCAGTCTATTCATGGGAGGGATCGATCCTAGTGACAAATCATGAAGGGGACCAAAATTTAAATCATGAACTAAAATGGTTCTAAGTCCAAATATCAATTTGAGGATCAAACATGAGTTATGACTCAAAACTTTATTTATCTAAGGGGTCCTAACAAACATAAACTTTAAATGGATGAAACTTAAAAAATTAAAATCTAAGGCTTAAAAAAGGATAAAAACAAACTAAAAACCCAAGGCAATTTAGTGGGATAACATTGGCTTCACAGGGGATGGCATGCCCCTTGCGGGCAACCAAGAATGAGTAGATTTTATGCCGTATCCTAGGGCTATATGGTTAGTTATTGAAACAAAAATAAAAATAAAATGATATTTACAATGACATGAAGAGCCACTCAAGGCTCAAGAAAAGTACTTTTTCAGGAAATGCCCATTGACAGGGCCACCAAAAACCTCTTCATTCTCCATATTCTTCAACTTGAAAGTGTTATTAGAGAATACCTCAGATATTTTGAAAGGACCGATCCATAAAGATTCAAATTTACAGTGCTTTCATTTATCTTGCTTTGGTGCATCCCACTTGAGAACCAGATCTCCCAGCTGAAAATCCTCTTTGTTCACTTTCTTGTCGAATGTCTTCTTGATCTTCAGTTGATGATCATATATTTTGTCTACAAGCTTCTCCTGATTCTGTTGCACTTCAACTAGCTGCTGAATCCTTCTGATCATATGATCGAGCTCCCCTTGGTAATCTTGGAAGAATTTTTCTACAGGTAAGGCAAGCTGAGAGGGAAAAATGGCCTCAAATCCATACACCAACTGGAAAGAGGAAAGTCCCAGGGACCTTTTTACCGTCACTCTGTCAGGCCATAAATAAAATTTGAGTTTTCCGTCCCATGCCTTTTTTTTATCCTCTAACAACTTTTTAATGATATTTATAAGGCTTTTGTTAGAGGATTCCACAAGCTTGTTTCCCTAAGGGTAGTAAAGGGTAGAATGAATCAAAGTGATCCCAAACTATTCACAGAACTGAATCAATGGTTCAGCCTTGAAATATGCATCATTATCAGTGATGATTCTGTCAGGACACCCAAACCTTGCCATAATGTCTTCAAGGAAACCAATGATCACTTTCTGGGAAGCATTCCTTGTAGGAATAACTTCATTCCATTTACTAAAGTAATTTGTAGTAGTCAATATCCATCTATGTTGACCACTGGAAGAGGGATGAATTTCCCCAATAAAATCTAGGCCCCACTGCTAGAAAGGTCCTGAAGCTTCCACGGGCTTTAATGGCAAAGACTTAAGCTTTTTATTTCCATAGAACTTTTGACATTTAGCACATGCTATGATCTTAGCACAAGCATCAGTGAACAAACTAGGCCAGAAGTACCCAGCCCTGAGGATCTTGTATGTTGTGGTTCTCCAATAATGATTCCCCCCACATAAACTGTCATGAAAATCATACATAATCTTTTGGGCTTCATGGGGGTCTAGACATCTCAAAAGAACTCCTAATGGATCCTTCCAATACAAAGTTTGATCAACAAGGAAATACTTTATTGATTTGAGTTTTAAAGCTCTCACCTTCTTCTTTTCCATGCCACTTGGAAGCTGTAAATTTTGTAGAAAAAATATAATGTCCTTGTACCAGCTGCAATTTGCCAATGCAAAGATGATTTGAGAACCTTTATCAGTTAATTCAGTTTGCTAATTTTCTGAACATGAGTGGATGAAATTTACCCCCAATGTTGAGAAATTTGATTCAGCCAAGAGCTTGGCTAAACCCTGTACTTAAACCAGTTTGGTAGGATTAATTTCCAAATCACATTCAAGTAATTTAGCAATCCACTTGCTCCTTTTTCCGTCTATATCAGGTTGAATAAGAATTTATTTTACAACAGCTGATGGGACATAAGCAATAACTCTTGAATGCAGGACATAAACTCTTAAGGACTTAAGAGATTTAGCCAATGCATAGGCTTGCTTATCCATGATGTCATATTTTAATCCATCATCTCTCATTGCCATGCTGAAAAAGACAATCGGCTGCTCTAAGCCTTCAACGCTCTTCTGCAATAGGATTGTTGCTACTATATCAAAAGAGGCAATAGAAAAAATAAGAAAGTCCTTGGAGTAGTCCAGGTTGATAAGAATCGGGGCTTCAATCAAGGATTTCTTTATCTGATCAAAATAATCATGGGATTCAATAGTCCATTTAATTTCATTACCCTTCCTCAGCATGGTTGTGATATACTTAACCAACTCAGCAAAATTTTAAACAAATCTTCTCAAAAAATTAATTTTTCCTACAAAATATTGAACCTCTTTTTTGGATCTAGGGAGTGATAATGTTTGTATAGCTTCAACCCTGCTGGAATAAATCCTTACCCCTTCAGCTGACATGATATGGCCCAATAATTGTCCTTCTTTCATGGAAAACAATGATTTTTTGTTATTCAAAGAGAGGCCAATTTTTTTTCATTTCAAGAAAACGTTTCTTAAGTGATCACAGTGTTCTTTATCAGACTGAGAGTACACTGTTATGTAATCTAAATAGATAAAAAAAAAACTTATCCTTCTCTGCAATAAATTCTATGTCCATAGCTCGTTGAAAAGTTGCCCCTGCATTCATCAAACCAAAGTGTATCTTGGCATGCATAAATGTACCCCAAGGAGTGGTAAAGGTTGTCTTCTCTCTATCTTTTGGAAAAACAAAGACCTAATTGTACCCAGAAAAACCATCAACCATGGACATTCTGGTTGCTCCTGTCACCTTCTGTGATATGTGCTCCATCTTGGGCAAAGGGTAATTATCCTTTTTTGAGATTCTGTTCAGATTTCGGAAATCAACGTAAAGTATGATTTCTCCATTATTTTTTCTTACTGCGACCAAATTGGCCACCCATTAAGAATACCTCAAAGGAATGATAATTTTTGCATCTAAAATATTTTTTACCACTTTCTCCATGGTAAGCAGCAACATAAGATTGATTTTCCTCAACTCTTTCCTAAAGGGTTGGTGTATTCTTTTAATGGAATCTTGTTCTCTATAATTATTGTGTCATAATTTATGAGATATTCATAAGTCCAAGCAAATACATCAGCAAATTCCTTCAACAACTTAGTATATTCTACCCTCTTCTCTTCTAATAGGATTCTTGACAATTTGGCATATTTTAGATTCTTTTCAGTGCCCAAATTGCACTCAGTTATATCAACATCATCAGTGGATACCTTCCCTTTCACTGCCACATCGTTCCCATCAAATAACCTTTCCAAAGGAATAGTCCTTTTGGAATATGATTGCTAGGTAGCTGCACACTATCATGATTAACAATTTTATTGAGGAAAACATCAGCATGAGGAGTAATTTTTGAATCGTGATCCTGATCAATGTGTAATGAAGAGAACTCATCAACAGTATCGAGGAAACGTTTAAGTTCTAAATCATCTTTGAACACCTTCCAATATTTTACATTGTCCGGTATAGAAGGCATGTATTTGACTTCTACATCATACTTTATTTTGGGTGGTATAGGAATTATGAAGTTGCTTGTTGATACATCCAAATAATCAGCCATGGTATTCTCTTCTCTAGGAATAAATGATATGTTAAAAGCAGAGGAAAAATTGTCCACCAAGTCCAATACTTCATTTCTGTAAGATCTAAGCCTAGGGTGCTTTGTTTGATAAATTTTTTTGATCTAATGGACTATTAATTCAGCATCCCCAAATACTGATAGCTCTTCTATTCCCATGTCTTTAGCAGCCCTCAATCCCAAGACAAGAGCTTCATATTCTTCCACATTATTAGTAGTTTCAAATTCTAGTTTATATGACAAAGATATAGTTTCTTGATTTAGTGAGACAAATACCACCCCAACACCAACACCTTCCTTAGAAGAGGCTCCATCAAAGAACATATTCCAGACAGAAGTGGCTAGAGGAGGCTCTTGGCAAAAGGTAACATACTATTTTCTTATTTCTAGAGGGGCTTCAGGAGCATTCATGAGTTGCAAAATGGTAGATCCCATATCTGTATCAAAAGAAAAAACATGGTGATTTGTGGGGTTTGCTTCATCACTAATGATCTTCCCTGTAAAGTATTCTATGCTCTCCCTCGAAAACAAGAATAATAGCATAAGAGAGATCCATCTACAAGGTTCCCCCAAGTCTTTTTATCCAGTATATTGACAAGAGTATGCCAAACTTTGGGGGAACATTAGCTACTAGGATATCCATCTGTATACTTTTCATGGGAAAATGAAATAAAGTCACCACCATATCCTTAATGACCCCAAGAGACTTCACTTTTCTAGAGTCAAAAGAATATAAGTCATGGTAAGTCTTTGTGATTTCTAACCCAAGTTCATCCATAATAGATTTTGGCATGAGATTGTGGGATGCCCCTGAATCCATCAAATAACTATGCAACACCTTATCATGAATATTCAGTGACGTATGGAAAGAGGGGGATTAATCACCTATGTATTCTATTAATGGACCCAAAATCACTGTTGGCTTTTCATCTTGCAGATTTACTCAATAAATGGCATTTGGAGAGGCCTCGGGCTATAACATTTTAAATAGATATTTTTTAAATTCTTTATTTTTTATAAATTCCAAAAAAGGTACAGGGATCTTTATTTTCTGGATCACATTCTCAAAACTGAAGGAAGAAGAAGGTTTCAAGATCTCTTTGGTTTCAGGAGAAGGATTTCTAATCAGAACTTGTGGATTTTGAGAGTCTTTTTCCTTGATACTCACTGGCACAACCTTTGTAGAATATTCTTTTTGGGCAGGCTAATTAGGGGCATCAACTTTTTCTTCATTCGTTTTAGATCTTAGATTATATCTATTAATATTTTCTTTTTCTTTCTCTCCCTTAATTCATTAATTTGGATATCCATTAAGGATTTCTCTGATCCAAATTATTTTCGGCATGAAATGAGAGCAGAGATATAATAAAGGAATGCACGGAGATATCACAGATTTCTATTAATGAAAGAAATGTACAGAGACTATAAAAATACAGAGTGAAAGGGTCGCTAGAATGGTGGAATATTATCTCTAAGAAGAGATGTGATGGCTACTCGCATTCACCAGAAGATGGTTACAATGAGGCTCTGAAGGAATGCCAAAAATCCTAGACATCTGAAAACCTAACCCTAGGAGATGAAGCGCCAAAAGTCATGTGGGCCCCATTTGGGTAAGTGAGTACATCACCTTCCCATGGTTGTAACGTTTTCATAGGATATTCGTTTTAGGTGTGTGATAGCTCATTGGAAAGGTATTTTCAAGGAGATTCATTTTGGGGGCTCAATCATGCCTTTTTCTATCATTGAGAACATCGATATTGAAAAACCTTCATTTGGGCCCTCAAAATGGCCCCATAAGTTAAAAAGTGCTAAAAATAGTAAATTTCCAAAATTGCCAGAAAACTATATTAATCCAGTCAGAAAAGGTGGTTGGCCACTGATATCCACCTAGATCAATTCTCCCTCCTTAAGAAGCAATGGTCTCCATTGTGTTGAGTTCCCGAGGGAGAGGGAAAAGCATTTGTTGAATCTGCATCTTGGTGAGTTGATTGCCTTGCTGGAGATGTCATGCTACTAATTTTGTGGAAGTTTGTGATCCAGATGGATATCAATGGCCACCCACCTTTTCCAATTGGCTCAAAACAGATTTCTGACAATTTTGGCAATTTACTATTTTTAGTAGTTTTAATTTCCGGGGCCATTTTGAGGGCCTAAATGAATGTTTATCAGGATCGATCTCCTCAATGATATTCGAAGGAATAATTGAGCCCCCAAAATGAATCCCCTTGACTATACATTTCTAATGGGCTATCACACTCCTAAAACGGAGATTGTATGCAAAAGTTACGACCCCGGGAAGTTGATGTACTAACTTACTTCATCTCCTAGGGTTAGTTTTTTGGATGTCTAGGGTTTTGGGCATTCTTGATTATTGTAAAAAGGTATTTAGAGCCTCATTTTAACCTTCTTTTTGTGAATGCGTGTTTCCGTCACATCTCTTCTCAGAGATAAGCCGCCATCATTCCAGCAAGCTTGTTTCCGCTGCATTTTATAGTTTCAACTTATTTCGTTATTGAATAGAAAACCAATTTTACTGTATCTCTGTTATTTTGTGTTAAGCACGTGTTAATAATCTGTATTCATTTTTTTCTTCTCATAAAATCCCGATCAGTGGTATCAGAGCGGTCTTCTCCTTGTCGTCTTAATGCATGTCCCCAACGAGGTCGGAGTACAAAGAGTTGGGTCTCAAGCTTGTTTCTCTTGAGGAAAGAAGCTCTCACACACCTAAGAAACCTCCCATGGTAGGAGAAAATAAATATGAGAGGACAATAGATCCTTTCAAACGGTTGATTGAGGAATCCCTCACGCAACAGAGGAATGATATGATGGATAGTTTCGCGCAAATCCTTCAACGACTACCAACAAGCGATGCATCTTCTTCGAATGGCGGCGGCGGCCCCTTCACGGTACAAATAAACTTTGATATTCCTATATTTGAAGGTCAAATAGATGCAGATGTTGTAGACAAGTGGTTGAATCTACTAGAAGGGTATTTTTATGTCTATAACCTTTCGAATAAAGAAAAGATTACTTTTGTGCTCCTCAAAGTTGTTCCCCATGTCAAAGATTGGTGGGAAACTTTCTGTGAGAAAAAGGAAATAGAGGAAACCTCATTTTTCAGTCACGACCACCTGGGAATCCTTTAGGGATGCTATTAAGGAACAATACTACCCTGTCGAAAGTTACGACGACCTGTATACCAAATGGACTACACTGCGGCAAGAAAGAGACCAAGCAATGCCAGATTTCACAAATATATTCCATACCTTGTGCACCAAGTTGGGTATCAAAGATTCAGAGCGACATCTGGTGCTCAAGTATCATGGTGCTCTGCATAGATACATCCAGACTGAAATGGAATTTCTGGAAATCTCATCCTTGGGCACAACCTACCAATATGCCATCAAAATTGAGCAGAAGCTCAAACAAAAGATGCGACAATTTGGGACTGGGAACCCCTCACAAAAAAATCCAGGAAAGGGTGGCCCCAACCCATTGAACAAAGGAAAAAGAAAATATGGATAGTATCAAGACAACCAGTCCAAGCTGCAAGCAAAGAAGGACACCAAAAAGACAAAGAAAGATACCAGGAAGTTGTGCGACTTCCATAAGAGCCCTTGGCATAATACTACTGACTATCGCTCAAAGAAGCCACTGGTGGCCGAAGTGAAAGCCTCTGAATCATATGCATATTATGACTCTGAGCCAGAAATGGAAAGGGGAAGATGGATCATTGACATGAAACCCAGTGCCACCATTGCTACAACCACGCTCTATCCCGGTGAACCAGATGATCCAGAAGAAGGAGAGTGCCTCTTCCATTCATAGATGTGGGTAAAAGGCACCCCACTACACTTCATCATTGATAGAGGTATCCAGAAGAACCTCATCTTAGCATAGGTCATCAAGTGGTTGGCCCTGCCAATAATGTCGCACCCACAACCATACACCATTGAATGGCTCTGCCAAGGAAGCAATCTTTGCATCAACCAACAGTGATGACTGTCATACGACATCAAGCCCTTCAAAGACGAGGTATTGTGTGATGTTTCTCATCTTGAAGTTTGTGATGTTCTTTTGGGACAACATTATTTATGGCAACTTCATGTTGTATATGAGTCTAGGACTCATAGTGTTATTATTACTTTGAACAGGAAATTGTACAGGATACTCGAGGCAGTCCCACCTAGTGTTATTTCCTTGATCTCTACTAAGCAATGTAGGAAGGTCATCTCTCAGACGGAGAAGTTTGTCTTCTTTGTGATTCTCTCTTAGAATAAGAGAAATATCACAACCACATCCAGGGTCTCTGTAGCCGACCTTCCACATAGAAGAATCAAGTAGATAAGGTCGTGGAAGAATACTCGGATATATTTTCCTCACCTACATGGGTACCTCTGCACTGCTAGGTCAAGCACCCCATCGATATGAACCTCAACGCACCGCTACCCAATGGGCCAATCTATCATCGCTCTTTGTTAGAGAATGATGAGATCAAGTGATGGATCCAAGAACTTCTCCATAAGGGGCACATCCACCCCAGCTCATCACCTTGCAGGAGCCCAATCATGCTGTTATAGAAGAAAGATGGAACCTAGTGACTCTGTATTGATTACCAGGCTCTGAATAAAATCACAGTCAGAAACTGGTACCCGATTCCCTGAATCAATGACCTCCTTGATTAACTCACGGGGGCCAAATACTTCAGTAAGATTGATCTAAAGTTTGGATACCACTAGGTCCTAATAGAATAGACAAATGTATGGAAGACCACCTTCAAGTCAAAGGAAGGCCTTTTTGAATGGTTGGTCATGCCCTTTGGTTTGACAAATTCTCCAACCACTTTTATGAGGATGATGGACAATATCCTATGACCATTCACCAATAATTTTGTAGTGGTATATCTGGATGACATTCTAATTTACAACAAGACTTGGGCCAAACACTTACAACATATTCAGTAGGTTCTGCACACTCGGCGACAGCAAAAGCTATACACCAACTTGGAAAAATGCTCCTTCGGCATGGACAGGGTCCATTACCTGGGCTACATCATTGATCAACATGGCGTACATGTGGATCTAGCCAATATCTAAGTCATCCATGACTGGCCAGCCCAAACAACACTCACTAAGCTTCAAAGATTCTTGGGCCTTGCCAATTTCTACTGCAGGTTCGTATTGGGTTTCTCCCATATTGCATGGGCCCTCAACCAAATAAATAGGGGTGGTGGTAAGGAAATATTTGCGTGGGTTTGGTCCCAACAACAAGAGTTCGATGATTTGAAGCAACACTTATTCTCAGCCCCAGTAATTTTACTACTAGACCTGAAACATCCTTTTAAGATCGAGACAGATTCTTCAGACTATGTTGTGGGCACCATTCTCACTCAACACGGCCACCCTGTGGCCTATGATAGTAAGACAATGTCATATATTGTCCGTAAGTACTCTACTTACTACACAAAAATGTACTCCATTATGCAAGCATGTTTCCAGTGGAGACATTACATTTTTGGAAAGGAGACAGTCATCCACACTGATCATAAGCCACTACAGTTCATGCAAACACAGGGAAAATTGCAGAATGACCACCATCAAAAGTGGTCCACATACTTGCAGTAATTCCACCTCAACATCAAGTATAAAACAAGAAGCACCAATCGCGTCACTAATTTCCTTAGTAGACTGTCAGTCATGGCACTCACCACGGTGCTAGACTCTTTCTAGCATGAGACATCTAGATGGCTCCAAATCTATGAGACAGACCCTAACTTCGCCACCACCTGCCAAATGTTGGGTACAAACACAGTTGTCGATAATTTCCATCTTCAGGATGGGTTGTTGTGTCATCTAGGCCATATCTATGTTCCATCAAGTGAGCGAGTGAAGATGATATGGGAAGTCCACTACAGTTGGGTGGCAGGACACTTTGGCATTGAAAAGATAGTGGCAATGCTACATAAACATTTCTATTGGCCGAAACTTCGACAAGAGGTTAGAAAATATATCAGGTCCTGCACTGCCTACACTATTGCCAAACCGACCACTAAAAACAAGGCCTGTACACCCCTCTTCCTACTCCTGATAGGCCATGGGAATCCATCTCAATGGACTACATGTCAGGCCTCCCATCCACCAAGCAGGGAAATGACTATGTTTTTGTGGTTGTTGATCACTTTTCTAAGATGGCGATTCTGGTTGCCTACAAGAAGAGCATCACAGCACAGGCCACTACCAAGATCTTCCTTGAATGAGTCTGGGTACATTTTGGAATCCCACAAACCATTGTCTCAGATCAGGATAGTCGATTTCTCAGCACATTCTAGTCGAGCCTCTGGTCACTGCTAGACACCAAGCTCACCAAATCCGCAGCCTTCCACCCCCAGAAAGATGGCCAAATCGAGGTTGTAAATCGAATGATTGTGCATATCCTTCGCATGTATAATTCAAAGCACCCTCACACATGGGATGAGAGCCTTCCCTATTTCCAACATAGCTACAACTGAGCCCTGCATAGCTCAACCAACCACAGCCCCTTTCAAGTGGGGTTGGGATTCTAATCATTGGGACCCATAGATGTTGCACTTCCCCTTGCAGTCACCTTGAATGACTCATCTCCTGCTCCAAATTAAGTTGAAAAAGCCACCCGGTTCATTGAGTGGATCCAGCACATCCACCAATAGGTTCAAGATATCCTACATCAGTCCAATGACAAGTACAAACAACACCATGATCAATATCGAGTGGCACATAAGTTTCAGGTGGGAAAAAAAGTTTGGTTGCACTTGCAAAAAGAACGCCTTACAAGACCCCATAGGAAGCTTCGCCCACTCTGTTATGGGTCGTACACTATCACCAAGGCCATGGGGGATAAGTTTTTTGAGCTAAACATTCTTTCTTTCCTTGGTCTACACCCAGTGTTTAACGTGGATCTCCTTCGCCCTTATTTCCCACCATTATTGGACACCTCAGAAGTAGAAAAATAACTTACACCAACAGAGCTCAACCCTAACTACCTACAACAAGAATCCAATGATCATATTGTGGAAAGAAAAATCAAGGGAACTTGACAACAAAGGATCCAACTTTATTGAGTCACCAAAGCAAGGCAACTCCTGCACCAAGGCAAGTGGCTCACCCGGGGCCAAATTCAACAGAAATTTCCTCATCTAATGGAGGATGTCAACGCAATGGATACCGTTTCTTCCTAAGTAGGGAGGATTGATCCAGATAGATATCGGTGGACACCCACCTTTTCCAACTGGCTCAAAACATTTTTTTGACAATTTTGGCAATTTACTATTTTTAGTAGTTTTAACTTCTAGGGCCATTTTGAGGGCCTAAATGAAGGTTTTTCAGGATCAAGCTCCTAAATGATAACCTAAGGCATGATTTATCCCACACAATGAATCTCCTCAACAATACCTTTCCAATGGGCTATCACATGCCTAAAACGGAGATCGTATGCAAACGTTACAACCCCGGGAAGTTGATGTACTAACTTACCCAAACGGGGCCCACATGACTTCTGGCGCTTCATCTCCTAGGGTTAGGTTTTTTTATGTCTAGGGGTTTTGGCATTCTTTCTTATTGTAAAAATGCCTTCAAAGCCTCATTGTAACCTTATTCTCTCGAATGCATGCTGTCGTCACATCTCTTCTCAGAGATAAGCTGCCACCATTCCAGGAAGCTTGTTTCCGTAGCATTTTATAGTCTCAGCTTATTTTGTTATTGAATAGAAAACCAGTTTTACTGTATCTCTATTATTTTGTGTTAAGAACCTCTTAATAATTTGTATTCATCATTCTGCTCATAAAATACGAATCAGTTTGTCACAAACCTTTTGAGGCTGAGGCCATTCAACAACTCGGGCTACATGAGAGGACGATGTGCAGAAGAAATCTCTGTTCTTTGTTTCAACCTTGTCAACTTGCTTTTGTTTGATAGAAGGTGCTTGGAGAAAGGTTGTAGTGGTTGCAGTTTCCTTCTATTATCCTTTTGAATAGATTGTGAAGAAGCTAAATTTTGTAGTATGAGATACTACCTTGCGACACTTTTTAGGTGGAACAGTAGCTGGAACTACCTCTGGTATTTTGTAGAGATGACCCCCCAGAAAAACAATGACCATGGCACTTCCACATATATGGTTGGCCCAAGAGAACATCACAGACATCTAGTGGGGTAACATCACATAACACATCATCCTTGAAGGTTTGGATGCCGTATGACAATTGACATTGTTGGCTGACATGGAGATCTCATCCTTGGCGAAGCCACCCGATGTTGTATGGTTGTGGGTGTGGTGTTGTCGAAAATCCCAACTGTTTGACGACCTCTGCTGAGATGAGGTTCTTTTGGCTTCTACTATCAACAACAAAATGTAGCAGGGTCCCCTTCACCCACATCTGTGAATGAAAAAGGCACTCCCCCTCTTCAGGATTTATTGGTTCTTCTGGTTGAATTGTTGCAGTCGTTGTTAGGACCCATAAATGTCCCTTTTTCACTACATATTTTTCCCATTCAACCTTCTCATTCCTAAGCTAAATGAATATTATAACGAGTACTAAGACCCTTTTTCCCAAGGTATGAACTATTCATCTCACTTTTATATTTTCATTTACTTAGCATGTTTGATTGGTAACGTTCGCATATTTTACCCATGAAATGATTTAACTAATGATCAAACTTCTTAGAACAACCCACTTCGAGAAAATCACTACTGCTATAGCTATGCTCCAATCTTGGAAGTTGTTACATGACTGCTACAATGGATGCCACCAATCCTGGAAGACGTTACATGACTACTGTAACAAAAGCCCATCGATCCTGGAAGCCATTACAATAGATGCCACCAGTCTTGTTGTTATACGACTGCTACAACACCTGCTGATTAGATATGCTGGCTCACGATGTTGATCAAGGATAATTCTAGGTTTTGTATTAATGATATCTAATGAACAACTTGAGAATCAGGGATTCTCAAGACTGTTCTCTTTTTTAGCACTGAATGACTCTGACTTTAAATAACAGAGCTTTTGTAATGAAAAGGATTTTTTTTGACTAGAGAAAGAAAAGTAATGCTTATTGTACACAGACATTTTTGGCAATTGAATGAAAGAGTGGATTAAATTTATTTAGCAGACTGTAACCTATTTCTTTGAGTGGATTCAGTGAGAAGGAAAGGACCCACCTTCCTCACCGATTCCCCTCTGTTTTGAATTCTAGATTAGTTGTTTTAAATGCGAATGATTTAACTGTTAGATATTTCTAGAATATTTATAGATATTTCTTGAAACATCATTCACATCAAGGGATGAAGATGAATATGAAGTAGAACTTGAAGATTTGTCACCAACAAATCAACAAGCAACACTGGAGAACATTGAAGATCAAGGAAGTATAGTCTGGAACTGGGAAAATCTAGAAGAAGTTGTTTATCAGATCAACAGTTGAATAGTCACTAAATAAGAGTGGGATGCTATTTGGAGAGAGAGAGCATATATGGATAATCAAGGGGATAATGAATAAGATCTCTACCAAGAGAATCCATAGAACAACGAGGATCAAGTAAACAATGAAAATACTATCTCTACCCTAGTTTTTCCTATTTCTGATGTTCCCACATGAGGGATGGCTCCTATGAAAAACATACCTCTCTCATCTCTCCCAAATTTTCATGGATTATCTACTGAAGATCCAGATGAGTTTCTATTTTAATTTGACATTTTGTGTAGAATCTATGACTACACTACCACTGCGCAGAAGATTAAACTATTTCCAGCCACATTAAAGGGTAATGCATTAAGATGGTTCATGAGCCTTGGAGGAGAAAACATTTCAACATTGGTACAAATGAGGCATCTTTTCCTGAACAAATACCAAGACTACTGCTAAACAAGGGAACAAAGAGAGGAACTATTCAAGATGTCACAGAAGGACGACAAGACCCTTGAAGACTTTGTGGAGCGACTCCAATATAATCTACAATGGTCTGGCCATTCGGATGTGAGTAAGGACATTTTGAAAACCATTTTTCTAAAAGGAGTCAGAGAAGATTGTTTAGATATGCTAAATATGCTTGGCAAGGGAGACATATCTAAGGAATCATATGAGGACATTGTAGATCTCTGCAAAAGATGTTCTCGAGGATCTACAAGGAATAAGGAAGCTACCAAGGATACCACTTTTTCAAGGGTACAAAAATCAGCCAATGGAAGAGCAACAAGTGCAGAAATAGGTAATTTGTTAGAAAGATTCAAAACAAATATGATTAACTCTTTTGCCTCACAAATGGATACTTTGTAGGTCAAACAAAAACAAGAAGAATCCGAGCAAGTATTGTACATTTTCTGTCTGAAATGAAGAAAGAAAAATCCACCAAGGGAGTGCCCACTAAACAGTGTCCAGGTATGCCTTATTTGTGAATTAGACCATGCCACTGACCAATGTCCTTCTCTAGCAGGTGTAAAAGCAACAATGAAGGAAAATAATGAGGAATCATAGGTTGTCTATCTAATAACACAAAGAAGACAATGGAAACCAAGAGGTCAAGGTATGAACTATCAATTCTCTCCTCCATCATTTAATTATTGGAACAATCAGCTACCATATGGCCATACTAATGCCCCCCCTCCAAATCAAATTCCACCCCTCCAAATCAAATGCCACCCTCTTATCAAGATCCCAATGCATGGTTACCTATTCCCCAACAACAGAATCACTATGGGCAATGGAACCCATACGGGAGAGGCCCTCAATAACAAATCAGTTATCAAAGACATCACCAACCGAACCTCTATCAACAACAGTTTCGACCCCCGTACCAACAGCAACAGTTGCAATTGCCTCCCAATAAATCACCAAGAAATCCTCCCTTATGACCTCAGATGTCTATGCAACCTAACCCAAACCCAAATAGTAAGGCCATTCAGAACATAGACATACATAATGTGTCAGCCTTATCTATTACTCCTATGCCTTGTGATGAAATAAAATTAAGATCAGGGAGAATAGTTGAGCCAATAGTTGAAGATGCTCCATCTTCAGAATCAGATAAGGAATCAGGGGAGAGACCATATGATGATATAGAAGAAATTTACCAACCCATTATAGAATCAACAAACCCACCATTCCCTGAAAGACTGAAAATTACCAAGCCTATGGAATTACCATCTTTCAATCTCCTTGGATAATTGCAAAATTTGCACGTTAATATTCCACTACTGCAAGCAATAAGGGATGTCCCTATTTATGCCAAGACTGTGAGGGACCTCTGTATTAGAAAACCTGGATGAAAACCTAAAGATCCCCTCACAGTGCATGTATTGGGGGATTTTTCTGAGCTGATGTTAGGAAAAACTCCACCTTTTAAATATGGCGACCCAGGAAACCCTACAGTCACTATTAAAATTGGCCAGACATCTATTCCACATGTACTAGTTGATTTAGGGGCAGAAATTAACATCATGCCAATAGAAACTACACAGTTGTTGCAACTCGGAACACAAATCCAACCTACTCCTACTATTCAAGAATTAGTTGATCGCTCTACCATCAGACCAGAAGGAGTAATCGATGATTTAGTCATTTCAGTAGACTCATGGGAGTATCCTATTGATTTTGTCGTTTTGCAACCCAAATCCCATCTGGGAGGCCATCCTCTAATTCTGGGAAAACCATGGTTAGCTACATATGATTCTTTCATTGGTTGTATATCTGGTTCCATGAAAATCATGGATGGTTATGATACAAAAAAACTTACCTTGTATCCTCATGCTACACCCAGTGCAGAACCTGAAAATTCTCTATGGATGGACATTGAGGATGGAAGTGATTTTCCCATGATAACTATAGGAAAGGCCTTGAGTTTCAAATATGAGACAGAGGATGAGTTAATCAACTTATTTATTTGTGACCCCTCTATTGTTACATAGAACATGCACCACCGGTTTATCAGAATCTTTGACCCTATGGCCCAGGAAGAAATGAACTCTGAAATGTTCTCAAAAACTATTGACAATCAAATTGATTCAGTTGTAACAACATCCATTGTAACAACAAACATTGTAACAGTAGATGACAAAACAACAACAACTGAATTATTTCCTAGAGTTAGTTCTAAGAGCGTCGATGTGGAAATCGAACCAGGAAAAACCTTGAACATCAATCTCGATCTCTCCACTGCTGAAACTTGACGACTAATGAAATTACTGATTGTACATAAAGAAGAATTTGCCTGGGATTACATGGATATGAAAGGCATTACCTCTGAACTATGCACCCACCATATATACATCAAAGAAGAGTGCCGACCCATTTTCCAACCGCAAAGGAGGATAAGCCCAAACCTTAAAGAAATTGTTAAGGAAGAACTTCATAAACTTCTTAATGCAGGATTCATCTATCCAATATCAGATAGCGAGTGGGTATCACCATTGGTTATTGTGCTTAAAAATAATGGTAAGTGGAGAGTGTGTGTGGACTATAGAGCCTTGAATAAGGCCACGTAGAAGGATCATTTCCCTCTGCCATTTATTGATCAGGTTTTAGATAACTTAGCTGGAAAAAAATATTTTTCTTTCCTAGATGGATTCAGTGGCTATAACCAAATACAAATTGCCCCATAGGACCAAGATAAGACCACCTTTACCATCCCTTGGGGTAAATTTTCCTACAAGGTTCTCCCATTTGTCTTGTGTAATGCACTAGCCACTTTCCAGAGAGTTGTGATTGGTATTTTCTCTGATATGGTGAATGATTGTATGGAAATATTCATGGATGACTTTACACCTTATGGTATTGATTTCGAAGACACTTTGTCTAATCTAGAAAGAGTGCTCAAAATGTGTAGACAGTCTCATCTTTATTTAAGTATAGAAAAGTGCCATATGATGATGCGTGAAAGGGTAGTGATGGGACACTTCATCTCTTATGCAGGGATTCAGGTAGATCCAACCAAAATCTAGGTAATTTTGGACATTCCAACTCCATCAACTCAGAAAGAGGTAAGAATGTTTTTAGGCCATGCCGGGTATTACAAGAGATTCATTAAAAAATTCTCTAAACTTGTCTCTCCATTGTTTTTTATACTAACAAAAGATGTTGACTTTCGTTGGACTGACAACTGTGAATTGTCTTTTGCAGATCTTGAACAAAAATTTTCCACAGCTCCCATCTTGAGAGGGCCCAATTGGGCTCTGCCTTTTCACATTTCTTTGGATTCCTTAGACACTGCAATTGGTGTAGTACTAGGGCAACAGGAGGACAAAGAACCCTACGCTATCTACGACATCAACAAGAACATGGCTCATGCTGAGTTAAATTACACAGTTACTGAAAGAGAATTCTTGGCAGTAGTTTATGCAATCAATAAATTCAGGCATTATGTAACTGGTTATTCCAGTTTTATTCATACTAATCATACAACCATTAAATATCTAATGAATAAACCTATTACTAATGCCCAAGTGACAAGATGGTTGTTACTACTGCAAGAATTTGACATCACTATAGTGGATAGACCAGGAAAAGAAAATGTGGTTGCTGATTTTCTCTCAAGATTACATATAAATGATGATAATTCACTTGCAGATGATTCCTTTCCTGATAAACATTTGTTTGTAGTATCTTCTCACTCACCTTGGTATGCAGTCATTGCTAATTATTTGGTTGCAGGGAAGGTACCTCCACATCTATCTCCTCAAGAAAGAAGGAAGATTATTCAAAAGAGTGCTAGGTATAGTTGGATAGGAGGATACCTCTTCTACATAGGCCTGGACCAAGAAATTAGGATATGTGTGAGGGATGATGAAAGCTTTCCATGATGTCCCTTGTGGGGGACATTTTGCTGATAAAAGGCCTAGACATAAAATTTTAAGGATGGGCTATTTTTGGCCCAACATATTTTAATACACCAAGAAGTATGTCCAATCTTGTGATAGTTGCCAACGCATGGGTTAGCCAAATCACAGGGATGAGATGCCTCTCCAGTCTCAGGTAGTGTTAGAGCCTTTTGAGAGATGGGCCATGGATTTTGTAGGACCCATTCACCCACCTTCCAATCAAAAAGTCTATATAATGGTCTGTACAGATTACATGACCAAGTGGTTGGAGGCAAAAGCACTTATCAGAGCCTCATAAGAAGTTGTCTTAGCATTTTTGTTTGAAGATATATTTGTTAGGTTTGGCATTCCCAGAGAATTGGTAACTGATGGAGGACCTCCTTTCACATCACATAAATTTGAAGCTCTACTTAGAAAATATCATGTTTTACTTAGAATAGATTCTCCATACCATCCACAAGGCAATGGCCAAGTGGAAAGAACCAACAAAGTTATCGAAGCCATTCTTACTAAAACAGTGAGAGAAAATCGTAGGGATTGGTCTGACAGATTGCATGAAGTTCTATGGGATTACCGAACTACTTGGAGAAGCACAACTGGTTTTTCTTCTTACGAGATGGTATATGGAAAAGCCCTGTTTTTCCCATTAAATTCTAAATCAAAACCTTAAGAACTGCATCAGTAGTCAACCTTGACTTGACTATGGCACAGAAAGACAGACTGTAGCATCCCAATGAGCTTGATGAAAATCATGTGGATGCCATCCATCAAACCACAGTGATTCAACAACAAAGAACAAAATGGCATGACTGAGTCATCATGAAGAAATTATTCCAGAAAGGAAATTGGGCTCTGTTGTATGATTCACGCTTTAAGGAATTTCAAAGTAAGTTGTGTACATGATGGCTAGGGCCTTATGAGGTAGACACCATTTTTCCCAATGGGACAGTCCGGTTGATTACTATTGATGGATCCAATACACACTTACATGCATATGGTCATCACTTGTGTCTGTATCAGCATCCACTGTCCAATGAAGAATTCAAAACTAGATGTACAGTTGATACAGGTTATCAATTCTTAAACAGAAAGGAGAAAGCTCCTTCCCCTTCTGAACTTTAGGACTTCTTTTTCTCAGATCTTGTATATAAATAACCTCAGCCAAATTCCCATTTCTCTGTTTTTAGTTGAAAATTCTCTATTTTCTTTACTATGATAATAAGCTTTGAAAGGTATCAGGTGGTTATGTGTGTGAAGGTGGATTGATTGACAACAAGGTGGAGTAGCACATAACGAGTCAAACGATTGGTTCATGGAAGTTGAAAAACTTCCTACAAACTAAGTAATGTAGTGATCGATTGATTTCCATGTTGTTACACATTCTTCTGATAAATTGATCATTTCCATGTTGTTACACCTTCTTCTGATAAATTGGTTGATTTCCATGTTGTTACACCTTCCGATAAATTGACCGATTTCCATGCTGTTACATCTACCTCCACCATTTTTTCCGAAGAACTTGCTGATACACTAATTTTCGTTATTATTTCTTGCCACTTCACTATTTTTTTTTCACATTTTTGCCAATGCTGCTACTCCATCCCTCCAATCTTTCCATGCCATAGCACCACTAATTAGACAATACTGATGCTCTCTATCCGAAAGTGTTGCTTCATAATGACTTGACTTCACATATGGCGATTTCCAGTTGGCTAACTATAGTAAGGACTCTATTTCTACTCCAGTTGTCATTTCTCTCACGATCCTTCATCATGTCAGTTGTTTCACACAACTCAAATGGCAGTTGGATAGTGTGGTTAACTCTGACAGGTCGTTATGTGCAGTAAGATATGAGGTACGTGATTAATTCTACGTGTTAAAGTAATGAAGATATAAAATCATGATTTCCTATTTACTAACCGATTGTCA
>SNQJ01S0001207.1:157133-198405 GCA_010110895.2 Picea sitchensis
CAACAATGACTGTCCATTGGCCTCAAACAGGCCTGGTTTATATAGGAATGGAGTTGGTTTCTCATCCCCAACTTCCTCCAAGAATCTGGCCTCCAAAAAAGCCCAATATCCCCCAAAATTGGAGTCAATCTGCTAAAAATAGCACAATTAATAATAAAAAAACCCAAGTTGTTGCAAAAAACCCACTATAGTAAAGTTTTTGGGCTTAATCCCCCTTGCATGCACGCGGCCCCCTTTAAACTCGGTCACATGGCTATAATAGGGCCACGCGCCACAGCGCGGGCCCCTATTCGTTGGCTCCAGCTCCTGATTTTATGGGCGGTGGTTAAAAACCGTGGCTTTAAATTTCAATTCCCCCGCGCTTTGGTTGGAACTGTACCCCCGGTCGCGTGGCATACGCATAGGACCCGTGGGTTGTTTGTTATATAATCGCCCGCATATAGAGTGAAGCCCCGCGCACAGTGCCGCGCTCCAGGTTATATGTATCGGTCGTATGGTCGTGGGTCGGGGCTTGGCCCCGACCCCTTTTTTTTCCGCCATAAGTCTTGCACCAACATAAATATAATATGCGCCGAAAGGTAAACAAGATCTTCCCGCTGACTATACAGTTAGCCCGACGTCGTTGGTCCTTTACTCACCGAGAGGTCTCGGTTTCGAATCCCCGGAGTCCCAACCAAATTTTATGACATATAAACAATAACCAATAGCACAGCGCCACGTGGCACCCTGTGAGTGGGCCATGTGGCATTTTTTTTTAACCAATCGGATAATGCCACATGTCGGCCTGTGATTGGCCCACGTGTGCCGCCACATCGGATGTCGTACGCCATCTGTCAGCCCTGTCATCTGCCACGTGTCTCGGCCGTACAATCCAGTCACCAGCCGCGTCATCTTCCATGTCATCATGCTGACATCAGCGTGCCACGTGTCACCCTGTGAGTGGTGACACGTGTCACCTCATAATTGGCCGATCGTACGCCCAAAGTGCCAAAATCACCTGACACGTGTCGCGTCCTGGTGATGCCACGTGTCCTCCGTATGGACCTGCCACATGTCGCGTCCCGATGCTGCCACATGTTGTCATCTCCATATGCCACGTGTCGCCTTCTGGTTGGCCCATGTCATCTGTGCGGCCCTGCCACGTCAGCTGTACGGACTGACACGTGTCTGTACGGACTCTACGGATAGGTACAGTCGGCATCCAAAATTTTGCATGTTTGGCTTTTCGGACAGAACGTGATATCTTCACCATACGGACTCCGTTTGACATAAAAATTATACCACCAGAATCAAGAAGACGAGACGAACGCAATGGCATAGGTTTCGTCGCATTCCGAGCACTTTCATTTTTGAGCATTTTTCAAGCCCTATCAGGCTTCTGGATCTGTTTTCAGATCACTAGGTGAGAGAATTGTTGGGAATTGATTTCCGAAGGTGCTAAACTGCAGCTATAGGGCTCTCAGACTTCTTGTCCGACCTATTTTTGAAGCCCGAAAAGGAAGTGGGGCAGCCAAAGGACTGTTGAGTAGAGAAGGGGCACACTTCCTGGGGTGGGACATGCATGTGGGGAATGAGGGACTGTATGTTGTTAGTTTTAGTAAGCACCTGTGACAGAGTCTTTCCTATTGTCTATGAGCCATTATCCTGGTTAGGAATCCCTTTACCTAGGTGGAGTTTAGTCCCAGCTCGATGGTGACCCACTGTTGAGAGTAATGAGCAATGTGTTATAAGGCTAGGAGGTTCGTGGAAGGTATGGATGCAGTCGGTGATATTCTTACTAAGATAAGTGTCAACTGTGTGATAAATTTACATGTTGTATTATTATTTACATGTTTATTTTTATGGGTTTATCCTATGTGTTCTTATAACTGTCTTTATATTTATGGGTATTTCCTATATACGTTTCATGTATATGTTTACTATTATTTTAGTATGAATACATGCATTTACGAAATGCATTTGTCTGTTTACATTTTATATATAAAGTTCTACAAGAGTTCTGTGTGTATATGTCTTAATTGCATGCAGTTCAAAAAATTTATGTGGCATAGCTCTGTTGGATACTCGGTATGTTACAGTATGTTCTGCAGAGAGAACAAAAGCATTCTCTAGAGTAGCATGGCCCGACTTGGGTGGTCGGGGTTGTTACAATATGGTATCATAGATTTAGTTTTCAAAACTAAGCATGGATGGTCCAAGAAAGTTGAGTTGAAGAAAAATTTCACAGAGGATTGATTTCGAAGTGGCCAAATTTCAAGTTACAGAGCATCCATGGTAAAATTTAGAAGCAATAATGTGGAATTGGGAAAATCCCCAATTTTTGTTGTTAAATTCATGGGAAAATTGAGAATTTTGGCCAAGTGGTGAGATATTCCTGATTTGATATCTATTGCGGAAACATTCAAATAAGTTACAGTGAAGCCATGACAGATGGAGCGAATTTAGTAATTAAAATTGTCAATTCGTGAATTGAGTTTGGGAAAAAATAAATTGTTCTAAAAATGTCAACCCACAACGATTTGCTATACAAAGGTTGAATTGGTGTTATCGGGGTGAAATTGAGAAAATTTTATAGTTGCAGAATGTCTATGGTAAATTGGGGAAAAATTTAGAAAACAAAACCCCAATTTCTGCAGTGAAATTCACAAGGAATTGATGCACATAAAAATTAATGTGTGTAGGTGGACGCACCAAAAATGCATGATGCACAGTAAAAAGCTTGTGATATGTAAAAGTTGGGCACTGCGTGGAAAAATATTGGCATGTTGGTGCGCGTGCTAAATTTTGGCATCGCGTGGAAAAATGTTGGTGTGCGGGTGTGCGCACTAAATTTTGGCACCGCGTGGAAAAATGTTGGTGTGCGGGTTCATGCACTAAATTTTGGCACCGCATGGAAAAATGTTGGTGTACGGGTGTACGCACTAAATTTTGGCACTACATGGAAAAATGTTGTTGTGCGGGTGCGCACACTAAATTTTGGCGTCGCGTGGAAAAATGTTGGTGTGCGGGTGTGCGCGCTAAACTTAGCATTGCGGGGTGAAAATTAATTGACGCATGCGTAATATTGGTGTGCGATGTGCACACACATAATTATGGCATGTGTGGTGTGTGCAATTTTGGCAGAGCGTAGAGAATTTTAGTTGGTGCACGCACAATGTGGGTATATGTTGTCGCACAACAGGTTAGTTAATGGTGCGCATGGAGTACTGGTGCATGGTGGGGGCGTACTAAAATTTGTCATGGTGTAGTACGTAGAGTGAAATTTGCGTGGAATATCGGTGCACGATACAAAATTTGCGCACAACAAAGAATAGTGAAAGAACCAAAACTATGTGTGGTGGATATTGGTGCGCGACACAAAAGTAGTGCGCACTAGTTATTGGCACGACAGAGAAGTGATGCACAATGTTTTTATGTGCACAAAGCATAATTTACCTTGTGGTGTTGCTGCGCATGCTATATATGGGTGTACAAGTTGAATTTTGTTTGCTCGAGGTCATTTGGTGGGTGAACAACAACATAAAACCAGTGATTTTTTGCAACGTTTTATATCATTTGAACGTCATCTTTTTGCAATGCGTTTTTTAGGCCCTTAAGAGTGTTTTTAGGTACTCAAAAACCATGAGAACAAATTGTACCAAGGTACACATTGTCTTTGCAGATCAAATAAAAGAACTTGGAGAGATATTTCTAATGGTGTAAACCTCTCGCCAAACAAATATTTTATGAGAAAGTTATAGCACAAACAGTGGAGGGTAAATTTTAAGACCCAACTAACTTCAAAGAGCCATAACATTCTGCTCCAGAATCATATTGAGGTGTAGGAGAAGTCAATGGAAATCTATTGAACCATATAATACATTCCAAAATATTAATTAAATTTATGGGCATGTTAAAAATGTTTAATAGGGCAAAGAAGGTACATGTAGCATTCTAGACCAAAAACATGAATTGGCCTAGAACTTCAGCAGGTTGTCACTAGCATCCCAAAACCCAGAAAAAGGTGAAACTTGGATAGAGTGTCCATAATATGTATATGAAGAAACCCAATTGATATCCTACGAAAAATACATTGGAGTAGGTACAAAATGCATAATTACAGAGAAGATTTGCGCCAAGTTGAAGTGTGAACAGAAAAATTAATGGGAAATTTTCAAAAAACCATAACGTTTTGCTGAAGACTTGGAATTAAGAATGGGAGCAGGTGTTGGAAAGGTATCGGACAATACAATATAAATATTCACCCATAAAATTGATCTGGGAATTCCATTTTCTAGGAAATAAGAAGAAATAATTCTGATATATTAGTGAACCAGAATGGTTCATATTTTTCATGAAATTGATGAGTCAGTTAGCCTGACAAAGTTTTGTTGGCTACACATTTTGGAGATTCTACAACAACTATATCATATTAGGATCAACACATAGTCTAGAGGAATGGAAAATGCATAGGGGACTTACAACCAGGAAGATGAGATTACAGGGATGGATGTCCATTTGGGCATTGAAGGAACAAACTCCAATGGACATGGAGAAGGAAGGGATGAAAATATGAATATGGTAGAGACCATTAAAAGCCATAAATATGATAATGAAAGGATTATGAAATCCAAGGAGTAGAAGGAGGACTTTAATATGAAGTTAATTCAGAGCTTGAACATAATAGAAAAGAAATTGGATAAGGAGAGTGGCTCAAGCAAATCAAGAATGCATAGGCCTCCTGATGAGAAAACAAGAGCCAGAAGTGTTATAATACATCACCATCACTCCCCGAGGCATTCCAATAAGAGAGCACACAACAAGTCAAGTCCAACCCATTTCAGAAAGAATAAGAAGTCTGGGATGGATGAGCTATGAGGAGAAATGAACAAAATCAAACCTCCTACATTTGATGGTGATCACAAAAAGGATGAAGATGCAGATACATGGTTGCTAGGAATGCCAAAGTATTTTCAATTGCATAATTATTCTTCTCATGTAGAAGGTAGAATTTTCATCTATCAAGTCAAGGGAAAGGAATCCATGTGGTGGGATCATCTTGTGTAGGTAAAACACATTAAAGAGAAAAGTGTTACTTGGAGGGAATTCAAGAAGTATTTTGAGAAGAAATACTTGACTAAGAGATACTATGAAAATAAAATGAAATATTTCTTTGAACTCAAGCTTGGGAGTGTGACCATAGATGAATATGAGAGAAGGTTTTTAGAACTGTTGAAGTATGTTTCTTTCATTAAGGATGATACAGTTAATGTTCAAAGGTATTTGAGTGGATTTCCATCATTCATCAGTGACAAAATACAGTATGATGATCCCAAGACATTGGAGGAGACCATAAGGCAAGCTAAATGGCTATATCATCATCAAACAACAAGGCCAGCTTTCCAAAAATCTTGGTAAGACAAAACAAAATTCAAGGTGGATCAGAGGAAGAAGGGAACTAAGCCATCATTCTTCAAAAATAATATTCAGGGACAACCGACTTTTAGAGAACCCAGGATGATTGAGATAGGAGGTCAAAGGCCAAGGAAGCCACCTATACAATGTTGGCATTGTAAAGTAGATCATATGTTCATAGATTTCCCTCATAGAGGTGAAAAAGTGAGGATTGTTCACAATGTAAAACAAGATGAAATAATGGAGGACATGGGAATAAATGTACCAATGATCTATGTATCCCTAGACAAAAATAAAGAAGAGTATCAATCACATATGATTGAAGTGGAAGGTATGATCAACAACCAAACCATTGTTATTTTAATTGATTCAGGAGCTAGTCATAGTTATATAGATCCTAATATGGTGGAAATTTTTCAATTTCCAAGAAGCAAGCATGGAAAATCTTGGTTGGTGCAGTTGGCTACCAGAGCCAAAAGAAAAGTTAATGAGATGGTTTATTCATGTCTTATGGACATGAATGGACTGAACACTAGGGAAGATTTGAACATCTTTCCTTTAGGTTCCTATGATTGTCTAATTGGGATGGATTGGTTGGACTAGCATCATGCTATCCTAGACTATCATAACAAGACATTTACTTGCTTGGATGAGAAAGGGAGCCTAAGGAGAGTGCATGGAATTCCCAGGGTAGTAACCATCAGAGAAATTTCAGCATTGCAGTTGAAGAAGTGTTATAGAAAAGGGTGTCAAATATTTGCATCTCATATGGAAAAGACACCTAAAGATAAGGTGAAAAATTTGGAAGATTATTCAGTCCTAAAAGAGGTTGAAGATGTGTTCAAGGAGGTACTAGGACTACCCCCATAGAGAGATATTGATTTCTCTATAAATTTAATGACTGGAGCAGCTCCAATGTTAAAGAATCCTTACCGGATGGGTACACCAGAGTTGAAGGAGTTGCAAATGTAGCCTGGAGAACTTCTGAAGAAGGGGTATATACGCCCAAGTGTGTCACCTTGGGGTGCCCCAGTCTTGTTCATGAAGAATAAATATGGTACATTAAGATTGCGCATTGATTTCAGACACTTGAATAAATTGACTATAAAGAACAAGTATCCTCTGCCAAGGGTTGACGATCTCTTTGATCAATTGAAGGATGCAAAGATATTTTCAAAGATATATCTCAGGTTAGGTTGCCATCAGGTAAGGATTAAAGAGGAAGGTATCATCAAGACCACCTTCAGGACACATTATGGTCATTATGAGTTCACAGTGGTTCCATTTGGGTTGTCAAATGCACCATTTGTTTTCATGTGCTTAATGAATGGAGTTTTCCGAGAATATTTAGACAAGTTTTTCATTGTCTTTTCCAAGTCAGAACAAGAGCTTGAGCATCATTTGAGGATGGTGTTGCAATTATTAAGGGAGCATCAATTGTATGCCAAATTGATCAAGTGCTCATTTTATTAGAAGCAAATTCATTATTTGGGGCATATCATTTCAGAGGATGGGATAGCAGTGGATCATGAGAATATAGAATCCATTAGAGAATGGTCAGTTCCAAAGAATGTGACAGAGGTCAAATCATTCATGGGTCATGCAGGCTACTATAAGAGATTTATTGAAGGATTCTCAAAGATTGCACACCCAATCACTTCCTTACAAAAGAAGGGTGTGAAGCTTCAATGGAAATTGGATTCTGAAAATAGTTTCCAACACTTGAAACAATTATTAACCAGTACTCCAATACTAAGGATTGCAGACCCAAATGAAGAATTCATTGTATGCAAAGATGCATTTAAAGAAGGACTTGGTGGAGTCCTCGGTCAAAATGGGTTTGTTATATGTTATGAATCAAGGAAGTTGAAGGAGCATGAAAGACACTATGCCACTCATGATTTGGAGTTGGAAGACATACTGCATGCCTTGAGTAAATGGAGACACTACCTCATGGGGAAAAGGTTTGAGCAAAGAACCAAACATAATGGTCTGAAATGTTTATTTGATTAGCCAATTCTAAATGCTAGGCAAAGCAGATGGTTAGAATTTCTAAGTGAATATGACTTTGATATAAATCATATCAAGGGAAAAGAGAACAAAGTGGTTGATGCACTCAACAGAAGAGTGCATGAATTTCATGCTAAAAGCATTAGCATGTACCAATGAGATTTGAAACCCAGAATTTTAGAGGTTGCAATATTAGATTTGTAATATAAGGAATTAGTAACAAAATTACAGAAAGGTAATTTGCAATAGAAAATTGAAAAATACAAGCTAGATAATGATGAAATTCTCATATACAGAGGCATAATTTATGTACCGAATTCCCAGGAATTGAAAAATCTGATATTGAGAGAAATGCATAATGTACCTTATGTTAGGCATCCAGGTTATCAGAAAACTATTGCAGTTGTCAAGGGCCAATATTATTGGCCAGGAATGAAGAAAAAAGTTGCAGATTGTATTGCCAAATGTTTGGAATGTCAAAAGGTAAAAGTTGGGCATAGACACCCATTCCTGAGTGGAAATGGGAAGATGTAACAATGGATTTCATCATCAAACTGCCCAGAACAAACAAGCAACATGATTATATCATGGTAGTGGTGGATAAGCTTACTAATGCTGCCCATTTTATTCCAGTTAAGATCACTCACAAGGAAACCAACATTGTTGATGTTTATATGAGATAAATTTATCGATTGCATGGCATACCCAAGACAATTGTGTCTCACAGAGATCCAAAATTTACCTCAAAATTTGGAAAGGATTATTTAATGGATTTGGAACAAATTTGGATTTTAGCACACCTTATCATCTAGAATTAGATGGACAAACAGAGAGGATGAATCAAGTGATTGAGTATATGTTGAGGATGTATGTGGTGGATAAACCATCAAAATGGGAAGACTACCTACACTTGGTAGAGTTTGCTTATAATAATGGGTACCAAACATCTCTAAAGATGAGCCCATTTGAGGCACTTTATGGAAGAAAGTGCAACACACCAGTAAGCTGGGATAACCCAGTAGATAGAGCAGTGGTTGGGCCAGATTTGCTCAAGGATGGAGGAGCAAATGTTGAAAAAAAATAAAAATTAAAGGTTGCCCAATACATGAACAAAATATATGTTGATAAGGGAAGAACTCACTTGTAATTTAAAGTTGGGGACCATGTATTATTGGAAGTGAAGGCCAACATAAGTTCCCTAAAGTTGGGAAATTGTTTAAAGTTCGAATCTCGCTATTGTGGCCCATTTGAAATCCTAGAGAGGATTGGTCCAGTGACTTATATGATTGCATTGTCTACATCTATCTCTGTTCATAATGTATTCCATGTATCCTTGATTAAGAAATATATACCTGATGTTAATCATGTTATTGATTGGAATGTGATTCAGGTGGAGCTAGAAGGTGCTTTCCAAGTGCATCCAGTACGCATTCTAGACCGAAAAATCAAACATCTCTGGAATCAAGCCATAGGGATAGTAAAGGTCTAATGGACCTGGTACGGTCCTAAGGATGCTACTTGGGAGCCTAATGATGCAATATGGGAAGAATACCCGCATATTTTTGAGGATTTTTGAAATTTTGTTGTATATCTATACATAATGCACTGAGGACAGTGCATAAATAAGGGGAGGGGATTGTAATATCCCTAGGTCGAACCCAATTGTAATGTAAATGAAAATGTAGTTAAGTTGTTGAGTTGTTTGATATAATTTTTGTATGCACCTTTCATGGCATAATGCGTGCATGTACTACACAATAAAATGATTAAGTGTTCACATTCCAGGATACCGCAGACAACAACTTAAGTGCATGTGATATTGAGGCCAGGGAGACTTTGTGTATATGTTGTTCTTTATAGGCTGGTGAGCCAGTTTTGTGATGATTTGGCCAGAGAGCTTAGATGTTAAAGGCCAATGAGCCTATTTTTGTATATATGTCTCATGATTAATATAAAATACATCGTTGTGCACAGACCGACCACGATAAAAGAGTATGGGGGACTAAAATCCACTAGTTAGGGAAAGGGGGGGGTTAAAAGTTAAGGAAAAGGGGATAATATAGGGATCTTAAGACAAAAAGGAATTATATTAATATTTCTTAAAGTATAAAGTATGGATAATTATTTTATCCTAAGTTTCAAAGTTGGGTACAAGAGGGCCAAAGTAACTCCCAACATGACAAGTGTCAAGTTGGGGACATGCATACATATTGTTGGGACTTATTTCATTTTCTAGAATTCCTTCCATCATTCATTCATCCATTGAGCCATACCATCAACATTCACTCACACAGTCAGCTATCCTTCGTACCTTCATGTCATTATATCTGAACCGGTATCCATAGCCATACTTGTTTGTGTAACTGGTTAGCTGGGGAGCTAGATTGAGGAAGCGAGTTGTCTGGCCCATGGGATATTGAAGAGGTGGGTTGTCAGGCCCATGAGAAATCTCTCTAGGTGAGAGAATTGTTGGGAATTGATTTCCGAAGGAGATAAATTGCAGTTACAGGGCTCTGAGACTTCCTGTCCGACATGTTGTTGAAGTGCGGAAAGGAGGTGGGGCAGCAAAAGGATAGTTGAGCAGAGAATGGGCACACTTTATAGGGTGGGATAGGCATGTGGGGAATGAGGGACTATAATTTGTTAGTTTGAGTAAGCACCTGTGATGGAGTCTTTCTTGTTGTCTATGAGCCATTAGCCTGGTTAGGAATCCCTTTACCTGGGTGGAGTTTAGTCCCAACTCAGGGGTGACCCATTGTTGAGAGTAATGAGCACTGTGGTCTAAGTGTGGGAGGTTTGTGGAATGTCTGGAGGCATTTGGTGATATTCTTACCAAGACAAGTGTCAATTGTGTGATAAATTTACATGTAGTATTATTATTTACGTGTTTATTTTTATGGGTTTATCCTATGTGTGCTTATAACTATCTTTATATTTATGGGTATTTCTTGTATATGCTTCATGTATATGTTTACTATTATTTTAGTATGAATAAGTTCATTTACGAAATGCATTTGTCTTTTTATGTTTTATATATAAAATTCTAGAAGAGTTTTGTGTGTATATGTTTTAATTGCATGCAGTTCAAAATTTTTATGTGGCATAGCTCGGTTGGATACTGGGTATGTTACAGTATGTTCCATAGAGAGAAAAAAAGCATTCTCTGGAGTAGCATGTCCCGGCTTGGGTGGTTGGGGATGTTACAAACTATTTTTTGTTCATATTCAATGACATGTTCTTTAGCATCCAACTCCTCATTTCGAATCTGTTTACATGCTTGAATATTGTGTTGAATCTATTGAGCATCGTTAAACATTTGTTGTAAGGTCTTAGATCTTCTTTCCATCAGAAGGAAAGATAAATTTGGATGAAAGGTTGTTGCATAATGGAGCATGGTAATAACTTTAGTGGGTTGAATTTCGTTAGGGAGTTTATAATAAAGACTAGCAAACCTCTTATTGAAATTTGAGATGCTTTCATCTTTCATTCTTCTCATGGCATAAAAATATGAAAGGAGTAGATGCCATGAATTTATCTCACCCAAAAATCTACAAAAAGATTCCCTCAATTCATCCCACGGGATAATCGACTGAGGTTGCAAATGTTTGAACCATGCTTTGGCATCTCCTTGTAAGGACTAAGAAAAGGCCCTCATAGACACATCATCATGTTCGATCTCAAAAAGTTCTATAAAATGCTCAAAGACCTCAATATTTTTTTCAGCCTACTTTCCATCAAGCTCACCATCGAATCGAGGAAGGTACTTATAATGTTTCATAGGAAAGTCATGAAGGATGGAAGGAAATTTAAGAGGACTGTATCTTTCTTGAATCTTGGGGGGTGTAGGATTAAGAACAGAAGGTACAAGCTTAGCTTTGGTTTCATTAATCTCACAAGAATGATCATGAACATCATATGGATCAGAGGAAGGAGCTTGGTGAATATTGGTTATACAAGAAGGTGGTATACCTATACTTTTCCATGGAGGATATACAAGGGTAGATCTTTGTGCTTCATTTTAATGCAGTAAGTTAAGAAATATTATTTTGAAAAATTAGGAAAGGATAAGAAGATATTAATAAAACATAAAAGTACTTATTGGACTAAACTTAAGCTCGAGTACCTAATTTTTCCATACTACCATTCCATATCTCTGTCAACAGGTCTCATTCTCCAGTGGAGTCTTTGAATCGCAATTGAAGCTTGATTGGAGTCGCCATGGAAAATTTAGCTCTAGATTCTTTTGCCATTGGAATCACCTTCAATGGATTTTATGTTCTGTGGAGTCGCCAGAGCAGAAATACAACCAATTTGTGCCTAAGTGTTTGTTGCTTTCAGACCTCATAACTCAACCATGTCATTCTTTCCCATGGAAAATTTTCAATTTTTTCCTTGGAAACGATGCCAAAATGTTAGCACTCGGCAATTTCTTTGGGTTGTATCAAAGAAAACCTCGAGGTAACTGTTTCAACAAAATTTATATTGTATTCTTACCTATACAACCAGAGAGGGCTCTCTCATATATCTAATGACTGGTAATAACTCAAATATTTCATCAATAAATGCACAGAGGTCAGATTCTGCAATAGGACAAGTTTATTTTTGTTTTAAAAGGGATGGTAGGAAAAGCAAGAGAGAAAGTACCATTGGGAAATGGATTCAATTTAAGAAAACGATAGAAACAAATGACTCAGTGACTAAACTTGAGAGGATAAAGGATAAATGAGTAGTAGTCTTCAGTTAAAAATCGTTGTGTGTGGCGAGAGAAAAATACATGAAGAAACTCAGAGCACCACTGGGGATGAATTCAGATTTAACTTAGAAGAAACACAGTTTGTCTAAATGGCATGAATCTAGAGCATTGCGTGGTGAATTCTAGATTTGAAATCATGTTCTGATTTAGAAAGAAATTACATATGTGAGTATAAAGAGCACAGGAAAGAACATACGCAAAGAAAGAATACAATACATCAGACTACCACCGTTATAATATTTTCATCAAATCTTCAAGAATTTTGCATTAAGTTTCAATAGGATCAAAAAGCTACAATCAATAGTCATTGTCTACATTGTTTTTCCAACCAACCTATTTTACATGAAAATGATCCCCATATATAGAAAAATAATGCCACCCTTGGCTTCTAGGGTCTAACTACTCTCTCCTAGAATCATCGATCTGATTTCTTTGAAAGAGAACAATAACTTCAATGGATTTACTAAAAATAGAAAACCCGACTTTGCCAAATCATAATAGTAAATGAAATATTCTTTACAATCATTGATCATGATCACAATTCGACCATATGGTTGTGATAAGTCATCATGTTCATTTTTGGACACTCTATCACCCCTGCACAACAAGTCTTCTATGTAATAGTAACCTACAACAAAAAACGTAGTGGATTGCGCAACAAACTTGGAAAATAGGCGTTAACAATGACATCATATATCATTAATAAAAAACTATTTTTTGAAACTGAGAGAGGTTTTTGTATTTAAGATCATTATAAATAAAATACTCTCTCATTTTCTTTAAATTCATCTCCATCTAGCCTAACTACGTGTCTCAAAAACATGTCTCGGATAGGAAATCATGAAAACTGAAAAATAGGGCTCAAATATTCCTTCGAATCTCCCAAAATATGAAATATTTTTCAAATATGAGAGAGGTTTGTATTAAATGTTTTTTCCTCAACAAACACCTCTTGGGGATTTGCAAAATTCCTCTCAAATTGGTCATAAAGAGAACTTGAAGTTGACCACTAAACCAGTCATTTGCACAATGCGACCTATAGCTTGTGCATAGGAAAATCCTCGATGCGAAAGAATCCTATGTGCAACATCCCACTACGCGATGAAATCCATTGCATGATGAAATCCACTGTATGAAGAAATCCATTGCGCGACGAAATCCACTATGCAATGAAATCCACTATGCGATGGCATCCTCTACCTGACAACATCTTATGTGTGACAACATCCATTACGCAAATAAATCCACTGCATGACGAAATCCAATATGTGATGAAATCCACTGTGCGATGACATCCTCTGCGCGACAACATCCACTGCACGATGAAATCCACTGCTCGATGAAATCCACTATGCGACAAAATCCACTCTACGACAAAATCCTTTGCACGGTGAAGTGCTCTGTGCAACGTGTAGAAAATTTTGCAATGCGCAGTTGAAAATGGAAATGGAAAAAATAAATGATAAGATTCCTTTTGAAGCTGACCCTTGAAGATGTTAGATGATTCCAGACATAAAAACAATATGGGTGTTAATAAGAATGACTTTGCAAATTGTTGACAAACCTCTAAAGGGAAGATAAACTTGATCTCCCATGTTGTCTTCATATCCTATGGCCTTGACTTTCCACTTCCCTATAGCCTCAGATTTTGCATTCTCCTCACTGAAATTTTGTTCAACTATCTCCTCTGACAGCTGAAATTCTGCCAGTTTGTTGTTGGTGCACTCCCAACTGCTTCTCAGGCTGGAATTCTACTTATTTTGTATGACTTCATCCTAATAGTACTTCTATGGTTCCATATTGTTAAACCAATCCTCCAGCATCTCCAAGTCCTTCTCCCACAAAGTGAGCATCTTAATTGTATGCTCCTCTTCTTTTGTTGGGGAAGACTTCAATGTCTACTCCTTCTCCTCCTCCTTTATGACAGTCACAGTTGATTGTCCTTCTGTTTCATCTGCAACACATGCTCTAGCCTCAACTGGGCTGATTGGCATGAATATATGAATTCCCCCAATGATCAGAAAATGCCTATGATTCTCCTCCATCAGCTCTCCTTGTTGATATGAACTATTCACTAGGTTGATCTCTTCTCCCTTTCCCACTTGGAAATTTGGGATTTCACTCCTGCCCTCCTGGAATTCTATGATATCTTTAGATGATCTCCTCTGATTTCCCACCTAGCAATCTGAATCTTCATCACTACCCTCCTATAAGTTCATGAGATCCTCCATTGATCTCATCTCATTTCCCACCTATCAATATGATAGTTGATTGTTTCCCTTCTAGAAGTCTATGATATCTCTTCTTGATCTCCTCTCCTAATCACTGAGGTCTTCTCCAACCTATGGTTCACAAAGGTAAACCACTTTCTCCTCTATGTCACTGAGGGTTTCAACTTTCCTCAGCCACCTCCTCAACACCTATTGTTTCCTTCTAGCCAACAGCTTCTAAACATGCCACCTTTCTCTTTGCTTCATGGGATTCTTGTTTCATATTCAACACTAGCATGCCAATCTCTGCTCTTATTTCTTCAAGATCTTTGTCCATATCTTCTTTTCTTTTATACTGGTAGCCCTTGCCTTGACCATGGATATGGCCTCCAGTAGCCATCTATTCTTCCTCTCCCTACCCTCCTAGCAAGCTTGTTGGTTACCCTGCAACTTAGGTCACCTCCATCTTTTCCTATAGCCCACCTAGATCTCTATTGACTGTTGCACACTCGCAAGAAATCACACACAGAGAATCAACACTATGTCTCCCTTCACCTATTGTCTACATATGAATTTTAGCTTCTGACACCACTTGATGGTATCAAAATATCTCCTCCTACCTACAGAAATCAAATCTGGGCTATGATACCACTTGATGGTATCAAACAAAACCTTTTCCTAGGATCTGATACCACTTGATGGTATCAGAATATCTCCTCCTACCTACAGAAATCAAATCTGGGCTATGATACCACTTGATGGTATCAAACAAAACCTTTTCCTAGGATCTGATACCACTTGATGGTATCAGACAGAACCTTTTCCTAAGCTTTGGTACCACTTTATGCATCCCTCCTTCTCTCCTAGGGGTTGGGCGACATCTCGGGCTAGTATCATTCAAGTACCCGAGACAGATTAACTCTTCAGGACTTTTCTATCCCCCAAATCAATTCTACACAGACCCCTTATCTCCTTAGGCACATGTCCTATGTAACCCACAGACCTTTTCCTGGCACTCTTGGAAATTTTTAAAACTGACAGGTGCTAGATCCTACTACTAGCCACTCTCTGCATGCGACATCAGGCTGTGACCCAGGGATAAACCCTGAAAGGTGCTTTGAGCTTCAGGATTCAGTTGTTTTAACAGTAGAAAAATAAAAAACCTCTGAACTCTGAACCGTGACCTCACCTAGATGATTGATGGTTCTCTCTTATCCGATAGCCAACAATTGTGATCCACTTTGGACTTTGGCATTCGATTTTTCTCCCAAATTTTTTCGCAACCGAAGAAAAAGATCGAATGCCACATGATCACCTCAATGAACGAATGATATTTTCCCTTCAATCCACTTTGTATGACCAATAGTTAACTCTCCTCCACCCTCGTTCTCTTGAAGTGTTAGTTCTATGGCATGGATCTTCATGCTCCATGTGTCCCTCTACTCATCAATGACTCTTGTTGATTTCTACCTTCGAGACTTGCGACCTTCGATATTTCACTCTCCTGTTTCTCCCAAAGCATATTATCACCGAAGTGATGGATTTGATGCCACGTCTTCCAATGATCAACGGTTGAAATTTTCCTTCCATGATCTAACAACACGTGTCCACCTAAGATCAACAGCCATGATCTCCTTCGCTAGTTAGGCCTTCAAGAGTTTTGTTTACTCCACCTTGCCTTTCCTCTAAAGGACTCTTCCTCCGAAGTTTGTGGATCTCTGCCACATATCCTCACTGCAACCAATGACTAGGATCACTTCTATCTTCGCGACTTCGACATAAAACGTTGTTTTCTACATGCAATTTCTATGAAGCTCTTCCTCTTGAACTTTCTTATCTATTGCCACACATCCCCTAGTGATCAACGACCAGGATCTATTTCAAACTTCAAGCTTTGGGGATTTTTTAAGCACCAAAATTCAATTCCTTTGAAGTGGATTTCCTTTTAATTTCACCATCTGTCACCACGTATCCCTCCGAATGACGAACGATCTCGATCTACTTCAAGACTTTGGGACTTCGACTATCCTAATCTCTTGTGCACTTTAAAAGGAATTAAGTCTTGTGCACCTTACCTGGATCCAATGGGTGTCGATCCTTCGTGATCAGGTCCAATGGTTGGGATCTTTATTTCTCCTTCACGTGCCCCTTTGGGTGTCTAGATGTAGAATTCGATGGTCCATATATCCTCCTGCATCTCATCTGATGGTTGTTGTCTCTCCTCCTCCTGAGCTTTTGTAAAATTTAGAATTGGAAGAATTTTCAATAGTCAAAGGCTGCAACCTTTTATCCTCCTACAAGCTCAACTACTTGGGTCTCAAATTTTATCCTCCTCCTAATATTTCTAACTTGAACCAATTTCATCTCCAGCACACACCTTGTGCTCTCCCTTTTGATCTTTTTCCAATGTAACTTGACCTCGGCTCTGGTGCACACTTGCACTCTGTGTACAAAATTTCACTTTCACTTCTGATCTTGTGAACTTGCCCAAAAATCTAAATGGGTCTCGACCCTTCTTCTTCCTCCAAAGTAATTATTGCGCCCTCCTAGAACTTAATGCTCTTCCCCTTGATCTTTGTGAACTTGACAAAAATTATCTCCTACATGCACTCCTTGAACTTGTCTAAACCTTCAGATGACTTCAGAATTTCAACACTTTGTCTAAGTGTTGTCCTAGTGCACTCCTTGCATAGGTAGTATCATGAATCCTGAACTCTCTTAGGTTCACTAATGCACTCCTTGCATCCGCTCAATGCACACCTTGCAGAGTTTCCTCCCCCAAAGTGTTCAACAACTATGGTTCCTTCAACTTCCTCCAACCCTTCAGAACGTGTTGGTTTTGTGCACTCTTTGCACTCGCTCAAATAACTCCTTGTTGAGAATTTCCTTCAGAGTGTTCAAAAAATATGAAGTATCTCTCTTTCCTGTCTACTAGAGTGTTCAGTAACTCTATGGGTGTCTCCCTCTAACACTTATCTCTTTGAAATTGAAAAAAAATTTCCTCTTGGGAACACTTGCACCTGCTCAATTCCCTCCTGGAAGAGCTTCACAGAGTATCCAATGACTCTTTCTCTTTGTGCCTCCTCTGCAAAATCTCTCCTCCAAGGTGTTTAATAACCTTGAGGCTCCTCTTGAGTTGTGATTTCTCTAGTTTTCCCTCCTAGCACGTTCTTCTCTGACTCAAAAGAGTTCATATGTGAACTCCTTGCTTTGTCTGTAGAGTTTCCAATACCTTGTTGTGCACTCCTTGCATAGACTAAAGAACCTAAAACAACTCAACAACTCACAAATATATAATTCTAGGTTTATCCCTGCAGATGAAACCTATCTTGTACATCTACAGCATATGCACATAAACATACAGATAAAATTCATAAAACACATAAATGAACAGAAACCTGATAGGAAGGAAAATCTTCTCTCTTTTTATTAATATGAATGTATGTTTACAATGTGTACAAAAGATCAGACTACAATAGAGTCTTTTCTCTCTCTCCTTCTCTTGGCTTAAAATTATTTACAATCATATTTTTAGCGGCCTCTATTGTGCATATGTTAGAATGCTTTATACAAGAGGGGATCATTTATATTTCCCTCCAAGCAACACTAGTGGTGTCTAATCACCATTTACAATGCCTAGCTACTGAGAATTATTACATTGAATGACCATTAAAAATTCACATCTGAGGTGATTCTCATGACTATACAACACATACCTCATTAAGGCCTCTCTATCTTCTTCCTGTACAAAGGCATCAACTTGGCTCTTATTAGACTTACAACATTTAATTGTATTTAAATTACATTTATAATTTAAAAATGGGAGGGATACACCTCTTCTTTTCTTGAATGCGATTTTATGTGCTAAATAGTTGGCGTGTTGTTGAGGTGGAAAAGATTCTCTTGCATCACTTACAATCATCAGTGGCGGGTTCTCTGGCCATCGATAGTTTGGAATACATCAATGTCTCCTGATCGATGGATTCTTCAAGTGTTTGACCTCAACACCCTTATTCATACTTGTAGAATGTACTTGGTGCCTTGATACCTACTTTCATTATCGGTAGGTTTTCTCACGTTTGTTAACGGTATTCCTTAATGATCGCTATTCAAATGAGGTCTCATTGTGTTTGACCTCAACTCCTCTACTCACATGATGTATACTTTCACCTTCGATGGATAGTGTAGAATACCTCTAACTTACAGTAGCATCATTCCTAAGCTATTGTTGTCTTTCATGTATATGACATCAATGATCATGGGATATCATATTGTATTCCATTGTATACAAATATCTTCAAATTGATTTTGAGACTAGATTCCACTATACCTTTTTCGTGACTATGACATCCTATGGCATATGCCTTCCTTGTATTTCCTATTCATGGCCATGAACAACTATTTGATATATTTCCACATGGATTTGCAATGTAATTCATATTTCCATCCATGTGTACAAATTCATTATGGATTGCAATATTCTCATGAGTAACTATCACTTCTATATGAGTCTCCATTACTCCACTTTTGGTAATTATAATGCATTTCAGCCATCACAAATACTCCTCTGACCTCACACATTAGGGGGCATATGTTACAACAAATTTTTCCTCACCCCATACAAATTTATTGGATGGCCTTTCCATTTCCCTATGCAGACTTGAAGTCCCATTTTGTACCTTCCAAAATAAAAAAGAACATTATTCCACATATGCGTTCCCTATCAGTTAGACAACAAGCGTATACGCAGGTTACTCCACTACAACCCACGTACATCGGGTTTGGTTCTTAAAATTAAACATTATGTCAGGTTTCATGCCATGTCACAAGATCCATGATCCTTGACCTTCCATATAATCGAAACGCTCCAAATCAGACCTTCATTTCCATTTGAAGGATATAAATTGAGCCATATCCAAGCCTTGAGGAGATTGAACAATTCAACTTTGAGAGAAAAGACACTCTGGATAAATTTCACTTCATATTGAGTCTACATCTCTTTGTATTTGAAAGTTTGAACTCCTTGTTCATCCCCCAAGCTCTTCCTTATCTATGATGGAGAACCTCATTGTCTCCTTTATATGATCTTTCCTTTGGTGAAGGATTGAAGTGGTGGAGGCCCAGCTAGAGGGACTTAGTTTCTCGGTTCTGATATGTCTCGTTACAAAAGTTTTTCACCTATATACTTCTATTGATTATTTTAATAGAAATACTCTTTTCTCGTCCAATTGATATCTTGCAAATATTTGAATTACTATTCCATGGGAGTATTTGTCATGTATGTTAATGGACAAGTTGCAAGTATAGAGATTTGAGCTATGTGCTCAACGATGGTCTTCATCGAGCGTCCAGGAGAGGTAGGATCTTGGAATTGTCTTCTTAGGATTTCATTTATATAGAATATTTGGGATTAGAGTTGATTTATTCATGTCACTTCATCTGTTGTGGTTTACCCCATGCCATAGAGAGATTTTCCACGTAACACCTATAAAGTAGCGAAGTGCAAGAAATTAAAGGTTATGATATCTCTCCATCACATCGAGTCAAACTTTAATGTTCCCCTTTTAGTTTTCCTTATGTCCATTTCTACTACAATAATTTGTCATCTTTCCTTTGTATTCTCGATATTCTATTGGATTTAGGATGATATTTGGTTTTCCTTATTTTATATTCCAGGTCTTTTCACTTTATGGTCCATGGGAGCCCTATCCCAGTCCTCTTTGAAGGGAGAATGCATTTTATTTTCTTTAAATACATTTACCTTTGTATTTAAAGACTCATTATTATTTTTGAGACTCTAAGAGAGATGTTTTGGATATTGCATTAGTGTATTCTCAAAGACTTTGATCATAAATTTGAGTTTCCAAATATTTTATCAAGCATAATATTTTTTGTACTTTATGGAATGATAATTTAAAGCTCTCTACTAGTTGTGTTCCATTTTATGTTCTCTCTCTATGGACATTCTTCAATTTTGTGATGAATGTTGTGATGGATATATCAGTCCTTTATTATATATGTATCCTATATATTTATGTTGTGAATATTGTGTATATGGCTTTCTATTAAAACACCTCATCCCTAATCTTAGGTGTTATTTTTCCTTGAATGTGAATGTAAATATTAAGTATGGTCCTTCTCAGATTGTGTTTTGTTTACTTTATTTTCATGGAATTATAAGAAAAAGAGGAGAACCACCTCTTTGAAAAAGTAGGAGGATTCATATCCTCCTGAAGTCGATCTTTGATTGCTAACAGTCTTTTAGATCAACACTCTCTTACCATCATGGATGTTTATTTCCATCTAGTCTCTTATGGCATGCTATATTTGGACACGTTAATTATGATATAATTCATTAGTTGAAGAAGAATTGTGTTTCTAGTTTTTTTACCATTCCTAGGAAATTGAAGCAATGTGATGCTTGTATCCTTGGAAAACATAGAAAACAACCTTTCCATTATTCCACTTCCAAAGCATATAGAAAAATTGGATTGATACTTTTTTATTTGTGTGGCCCCATGCATGTTCCATCTACTAATGTAAATAAATATATCAAGCATTTTATTGATTATTACACCAGAATGTGTTAGGTGTACTTGTTGAAATAAAAATCACAGAATTTTGAAACTTTTAAAAATTTCATGTATGGATCCAAAATGAAGCACAAACACATATTGGAACTCTTCGTATTGATATTAATGGAATACAGATTTATAAATCTAATGAATTTGAATTTTTTCTTTACCAACATGGGATTCAACATAAAACCATGGTTCCATACAATCCTCAACAGAATGGTGTATCTAAAAGAATGAATATGACTCTCTTAAATATGGTATGTTCCATGATGTTTTTCAAAAATCTAGAATTGATGTTTTGGGCTAATGCAATTCTATGTGCAATATATGTGAAGGAAAGGAATCCATCTCATGCTCTTGGTAACAATACTTCTTATGAAATGTGGTATGGCTTCATTCCTTTGTTGAGGCATATTAGGGTGTTTGGTTCCACCTAATATGCCTTAATTCCTAAGGAGAAAAGAAAAAATATTGATGCAAGGAACTAGACGTGCATATTCTTGGGGTATTCAAATACCACCAAGGTATATCATCTTCATGATGAGGTAAAAAATAATTTCATTCTTTTCATAGATGTGATTTTCCTTGAATACTACAAGAATTAAAAAAATGTTGGGAGACAGGTTGATCATATAGATACATTCACCCATGTAAAGACATATCACAATTTTGAAGATGATATTCCACATATTGAAGAGGAGATCCCTATATTGGATCAATATTTGGAATCTTCTTTTGAAGCACCATCTCCTGCTCATGAAGAAGTTCTAGCCACTTCATCAGAATAGCAATTTCATTTGTATTTTTTGATTGAGAGGAATGAAAGGTTGAACCTTAATGGAAATGAAACACCATCTCAAATAGTGCAGTAACTTGGACCATCTAAGAAAGGTCCAACAATGTTTCTCATAAAGGCACTTTAAATTTTTCATCCTGATGAGGTTGGAAAAATAAAAACCAAAAAATTATACAATACAATATGGAGGTGATGTAGATAATTCATGTTCAGTTGATGTAGATTATATGGATGTTTCATATGATTATAAATTGAATTTATCTACTAAATTTGAACCAACTTCATTTGAATAATTTACTTCTCATAATGAGTGGAAAGAAGCCATGCATACGGAGTATGATACTCACGTCAATTATGGGGCATGGAAGTTGGTGGACCCTCCATTTGGAACAAAACCAATTAGCTACAAGTAGGTATTCAAGAATAAGTACAAATCGTATGGATGACTTGAAAAGCACATAGAGAGGCTCATGGAAAAAAGGATTTGCACAAAAAGAAGGCATTGATTATGAAGACACCTTTTCCCCCATATAAAAATGATCTATCATTTGTGCTCTATTTTCCTTGGAAACAAATAATATATGGAAAGTTGATCAAATGGATTTGGATATTGTTTTCTTGAATGTAGACTTGAAAGATAATGTCTTAATGTTTCAGTCAGAAGGTTTGGTTGTGAAGGGACAAGAACATAAATTATGCAAACTCGTTAAATTCCCAAATGGCCTTAAACAAGTATCGTGAGTCCGGTATGAAAATCTAATTAGCTTCTAAAATTGAATTTTAAGAAATTTAATCTTGATGATGCAACTTTGTTTTTCAAGAAAGTTGGAAAAAAAAATTCATATCTTGCAGTGTATGTAGATGATTTGTTCATAACAAGGAACATTGAAGGCTATATTGTATCCATAAAGAAAGAATTAAACAAAGGCTTTGATATGATGGATTTGGGACATATTCAGTACTACTTTGAAATTTAAGTGACTCAAAATCCAAAGTACAAATTCATCTCTCAAAAGAAGTAGATTATATAATTGTTGAACAAGTTTGGCATGGCTCAGTGTAACCCTCTCTATATTCAAATGAAACATAATTTGAATCTCACATCAAAAAAAGGGAATGAATTTGAGGATGCAACCAAGTACATATAGCTTATGAGAAGTCTTATCTACCTTACCACCAACAGATCCAATATTTCATTTGTAGTTTGGATTCTTTCTAGGTTCATGTGAAAACATTGTGAAGGACAATAGTTGGCTACAAAAAGAGTTCTAAAATACTAGAAGAGAACTCAAGAGTTTAGTGATCCAAAAATACTTAGAAAACACTTATTTCTTTACAATATATACATACAACATCTAACTTGATTCAAACAATTTCATGATAGTATTGAGGTAATTTGCATAAAAATGATGATGTGATTCTTATCCAAAAACTCATAAACTGAAGATTAATTTGTAGAATGATGAGATGACACAACAAAAAATAAAAGAACTCAAATTATGTGTATGGATGGCATATTACTTTATCTTCAAAATCCCTTTAGATATTATTCTTGTTCTCCATCATCTCAAAATACCAAATTGCATTACAACATGGGCTTACAAAAATCTAATTTAATGGAATCTCTTTAATTCCTCTATTTAAAACAAGAAAATAAGTTCACCATTAGAATGCTTGCGAAATTATGAGAAATTTGAGTGTAAAGTTGACCAAGTTCCAAATTGGCTCAATTTTACCCTCTTTACACACCAACTGATGCACTATGGTGCTCATTAATGGAAATATGGACTAAGACTTTTACAAATGATCTTTGATCATAAAATAGACCTCAAATCCATACTCCTTGTGAAAAATCATGAAAATTGAGTATAAAGTTTCCTAGGTGCAGTTGATATACATCATGGCATGTTTATCGAGACACACTATACTTGGCCTCTTCTCTTGCAAATAAATCAAGACATCAATACAGTTATTTATCCTCGATATATGTACCTTCCTTGGGATCCACGCCCTTCGTTTGTGTGCAGACATGGAAATGTGTGCATGCATTGATATGTGTGCCCAATATATAGGTCGTGGGACTTAACTCCTTGTTTGAGTTCATAGGAATCAACATTTAATAAGTGGTTTGGGAATCCCATAAAAACGGGACCCATTGGCATATTGGTTAAGGAGTTGGTGCAATACAAGGGAGGTCATGGGTTCGATCCTCACCAACCTCTGGTCGCTTCATTTTTTTTAATATGGTTGTAAACCATATGTCATAAATAGTATATGGTGTGGCTTGTGTTAACTCCTCCCGCGGCTAAGGTCATGGCCACATATATTAATAAATACAACCAAGGGTTGAGGGATTAGGCCCTCATCCTTTTAATTTGTCAATTGAACCTTTCTTTAACAATAAAATGATATAGCGTCGAGTATGGTTAAGAAATAACATGCCAGGGCATTGGTAATGAAGGTTTGGTTAAAGTTTATGGAGGTCACGAGATCAACCCCTATAGACTCCATAAAATTTAAATATATACTAACGATAACTTGCCAATGGGAGGCTTCCATGTGGCATCATCTCATTGGCTTCCTTGTGCCATGTTTCAACACCTGATTAGTCCACCTGGAGGTATGGTTTCCTTGTCATATGTTGACCTGTCATGCCATGTGGCTTCTTGGGGTGAAACCATGTCATCATAGTACGATTATATGGTCTATTCCATGTTTCACCTTTGTAGTGGTGAAATGTGTAACCTTGACCCATTTGAATTTGAACCTTGACTTGGTTTACTTGATATTTAACTAGCCATAAAGTCTGCATACGAAATTTTTTTGAGGCGATGTTTGTGCCATTGGAAATCCATCATCGAGTTCTACACAATGATGGAATTTTCTAGAGCATTAGGGATACTTAATTTTTGAGATTTTATGGATCCTCTAGGACCTTTGTTAGCATTCCATATCCTTTTGGACCTCTGTGAGAGTTCCATAGATCCTCTTGGATCTCACCTTCCCACTAAATAACTTTTGGACCTCCAAAAGTATAGATATACAACAAATTAGTGGAAATAACTCTAGATCACTATTCCATCTTACTAAAATTCCATTATCCAACAACTTAGTGATGAAGCTTCTTCACTCTTCCATCTTGTTGAATATTTTGGAACTCAATATTCATCTTGAATTTTAGATCTTGGGTATTAGATCAGTGTACTTTTGTCTACTACTCTGGAACATGTCTCTGACTCTGGCCTCTAGCATTATCACTAACATAATATAACTCATATTCCTTGACAACAAAAGTCTTATTCATTGTATCTCTACAATACCTGTATCTTATTTTCAACATCCACTCCCATCTCCTTCATTGTTAAAGATAGTCTATCTTGGCCAATATGAAACCAATTCGAATGTTGATATATGCCTTGCCCTTTTGGACTCGTTGTTCCTATACTGGTGATGTGTCTGTAGGAGTCTCTGAATGAATTCCTTGTCCATTACTTATCTCCTTCCTTGAAAAACAACTTGATCTATAATTTTACCATTTTTACTTGACTTGATTCTGCTCAAGTTATACACCCACACAAACATGACATAGTATTTTAAATATCCTTATAGAATGCATCTTTATTCCTCTTATTTCTGAAGAGGATTATTTCTCCTTTACCAGTTCTAGAAAGTTTTTTATTAATTTGATGTTCTTTATGCTTCTGATATACATATTCCAATTTTCCACATCATTTTTTTCCTTTTCCTTCGGTTCTTTAGAATCAAGAATATTGACTTAGACAATTCGATCCATATGTATCCCTTTAGCCTATGACAAGATGATACAATTTCCTATTTTGTTGTCGAAAGGATTAGAAATATTGTATAAAATCCCTCTCACTCTAAAAACAAAGTGGCTATGTAGAAATCCTTTTTGCAAGATTTCTCTCACTTATAATGAAGTGACTATATAAAAATCCTTATAATGAGATTCCTCTCACTTCTAACAATATATAAGGTGGCTATATAGAAATTCCCTTTAACAATATTCATCTCACTCTTAACATCATATAAGATGGAAATATAGAAACTCTCTTACAAAATTCATCTCATTGTTATCTACATATAAGGTGGCAATATAGAAATTTTATAGAATTCTTCTCACTCTTATAATTTACAAAAAGTGTCTTACAAGACTTATAATAGACTTTAGGAGATCTGCATATGCATATCATATTACATATACATATTTACAATGAAATATTTAAATGGTTTACTTATGGACTCATTCTTCCCATTGTACTACGAGGAATCTCACAAATTTCGGTCTCTGACAATGCCTTGGACATTGATGTTGAATTTGACATTGAATCTGATGCAAAATATAATATTGAATCCAAGGAACCATTAGACAAAACTATATTCCTTCTCAGTAACCTATATAACCTCTCCTTGCAAACAACAAGCATTATTTTTGTGTTTGGAGAAGCTTCCCTTGAGAACACAAGTACTTGGCCATTATGGAATGTGACTGCATAGTCGTCATCTTCAAATGGAAAAATTGAGAATAGGTTTACTTTCAAATCTGAAATATATAACATATTCTCTATTCCAAAAACTCCTCCTAACTCGAGTTGGAATCTTAGATATCCATACCCTCGTATTGCTTGTATGTTATTAGTTCCCTATCCTACATATCAATCTATGTCGGACTCTGAGAAAGTCATAAATACTAATCTCATCCCAGTCATGTGGTGAGATGAGCCACTATCCACAAACCATGCCTCTATTTCTTCATATATCACTTTTCCAAGACCATCCATAAAGAACTATTCTTTCTCAACCCTTTCAATAAGACCATTGACTTCATCTAGAGTTGTTTCTTGTATTCTTGCAAGTTCCCTTACATATTTATTGTCTTTCTTCATACATAAGTGTGGGTTAAGTGTCCAACACTTCTCTATCTTATGTCCACTCTTACCACATTAAGAGAAAAGTGTCTTGTTCTCATCTTTGAACCAGGATCCCTTTTTATCATTCCCCCTTTTCCTTTTATTTTAGAAATGATCTTTACCTTTATCCTTATTATTGGAGATCTTAGATTGCACGAAATATATTGTTCGACACTTTTCCACATCATGGATACTAGTTCCACAAGAAGCACATGGATACTTACACCATTTACCAGTCTTATCAATGGAAAATGTCTTCATTTCCCCTTTAGCATGCACATATTTCTTTGGAGATGTCTTACACATGTTACCTTTCTATGGACTGGAAGGGTAGACTAACTACTTATGAAGGAACTATTCATATCAATTTATCCTTAATTCATCTATCCTTGAGCATTATCCATCTTTATAGGAAAAAGAATAATATGAGGAGTCATATTTCTCAATCATTCCTTTTGAAACTGGTAGTCCCTTTTGCATTAGAGACTTTACATTCTCATCCTGTGAATCTTCATGGATTGGTATTGATGGTGCCAATACTTGATTATTGGTCTTAAAATTTATTTCTATGATCCAGGTGTATATCACTAGCCACCCACATGTTCCAAATGGCTTATAAAACAATCTTCTAGAAATTTACTATTTTTAGCAGTTTTTCGATTCCTAAACTTCCGGGGCCTTTTTGAGGGCCTAAATGAAGTTTTTTCGGGATAAATAACCTCAATGATAAATAGAGTCTCTCATTGAGCCCCCAAAATGAATCTCCTCGACAATGCCTTTCTAACGAGCTATTGTGCACCCCAAACAGAGATCGTATGCTAAAGTTACACCCCCAGGAAGTTGATACACCAAACTACCCGAAACGGGGTCCACACAACTATTATCTTTTCATCTTTAGGGGTTAGGGTTTTGGATTTTATTTATGTTAAAAAGGACTTTAGAGACTCATTGTAATCATATTCTTGTGAATGTGAGTATTCATTACATCTCTTCTCAGAGAGAAGTTGCCACCATTCTAGTGAGTCTTCCACTCTGTATTTTTATAGTTTTGTACATTTCGCTCATTAATAGAAATTTTGTATTATTGTATATCTATGTTTATGGTTTATTATCTTATATATTTATGTTATATTATTGGATAAATGAGATTTCTTTGTACATTTATTTATTATATCTCCTCTCTCATTTCGTGTCGAAAATAATCAGGATCAGTGGTATCAGAAAAGGCTTCTCTTGATCATTTTTTAGTGCATGTCCCCGACGAGGTCCAAGTGTAGAAATTTGGGTCTCGAGCTTGTCTCTCTTGAGGAAAATAATTCTTTCATTCCCAAGAAACCATCTATGGAAAAATAAAATAAAAATTATGGAGCAAAAGATTCTATTAATTTGTTTCTTGAGCAAGCTCTCACATGACAGAGGGATGAAATGATGGAGAATTGTTCCCACATCCTTCAACATATTTAGATAACAACAGTCGCATCTTCATCAAGTGAAACTTTGGAGGAACCTCTCCTTTCAAGGTACAATTTAATTTTTATATTCTCGTATTTGAAGGATAGATAGATGTGGATGCCCTAGAAAAATGGTTAAATATTCTGCTAGAAGGTTATTTCTCAGTTCAAATTTTTTTCGACAGAGAAAATATCACCTTCGCACTCCTTAAGGCTCTCCCCCATGTCAAACATTGGTGGGAAACTTACTCGGAGAAAATTTCCATAGAGAAATATGGAATATATGGGGTCGAGCCCACTTGGGATTTTTTTGTGGATGCAGTCAAGGAATAATATTACCTTATTGGTAACTATGATGACCAATACATAAAATGGACCATGGTGCATCAAGAGAGGGGCCAAATAGTGTCGTAGTTCACCAATACCTTCCATACCTTGTGCACCAAGATAGGTATCAAATATTTTGAGAAAAATTTGGTTCTGAAATATCGTGGGGCTCTACACACGTACATCAAAACTGAAATGGATTTTATGGACATGTCATCGCTGGGAGTTGCCTATCGATATGTTGACAAAATTGAGAAAAATTTTGGGCACTATAATAAATGGAAGTTCATGTCTTCAAATATTCAACAAGCAAAGCATGATAAAGACGACCCTAACAAACAGCCTCTTGAAAACCAGTCTAAGCACAAGAAAATAAGGGTCACAAAAAGACGAAGAAGGACACTGTAAAGTGGTGCAATTTTCACAAAAGAGCCTAGCACAACACCGATGAATGTCGCTAAAAGTAGTCATTGGTGACCGATATCAAAGAAAAAAATCCAAACCAAGATTCATAATCCGATTCAGAAAACGTTGGTAGAACACTGATCATTGACGCATACCCCACTACTACTATCATGACCACAACAATTCAACCAAAAGAACCAACATATCCTGAAGAGGTGGATTTCCTCTTCCATTAATAGATGTGGGTGAAGGGGACCCCATTGCATTTCATTGTTTATAGTGGAAGCCAAAAAAACCTCATCTTAGTAGAGGTCATCAAATAGTTTGGATTGTCAACAACACCACACCCTCATCCATACAACATTGGGTGGTTTTTCCAGGGATGAGATATTTATGTCAGCTAGCAGTGTCGATTGTTATATGGCATCCATCCCTTTAAGGATGAGATATTATGTGATGTTTCCCCACTGGATGTTTGTGATGTTCTTTTGGGCTAGCCATATATGTGGAAGCATCATGTTATTTATGAGTCTCGACCTCGTAGTGTCATTATTACTCTAGGGGGTCATCTCTATAGGATAATAGAGGTAATTCCAAATATTCTCCCACATAAACAGTGCCGCAAGGTAGTATCTCATACTACAAAATTCAGCTTCTTCATGGCTTGTTCAAAAGGTGAACAAAAGAACACTGCAACCACTGAAGCCTGAGTCTAATCACCTTATGTCCAGTAGAAGCAGGTCGAAAATATTGAAGAAAAGTGAAAGGATTCCTTAGGCACATAGTCATATCATGTAGCCAGATTTTTTAAAAATTCCTAACCCTTCCAGCCTCAGGTTCATGACAGTCTTCAACAAGCTAAGAAGTTAAACTTCTCTAGCAAGGAAAGTAGCTCATCAATACGCAGATTCAACAAACGTTTTTCCCTCTCCCCCGCACAATCAATGAAATGGAGACCATTTATTCCTAAGGAGGGAGGATTGATCCATGTGGATATCAGTGACCACCCACATGTTCCAACTAGATTAAAACAATCTTCTGGCAATTTACTATTTTTAGCAGTTTTTCGATTCCTAAACTTCCAGGACCATTTTGAGGGCCTAAATGAAGTTTTTTAGGATAGAGCACCTTAATGTCATCCAAAGGTTCTCATTCAGCCCCCAAAATGAATCTCCTTGATGATACCTTTCCAACAAGATATTGTGCGCCCCAAACGGAGATCGTATGCCAAACTTATGCCCCCATAAAGTTGATACACCAAACTACCCAAAACGGGGTCTACAAAACTATTGGTTTTTCATCTTCCAAGGTTAGGGTTTTGGATTTTATTTATGTTAAAAATTCATTTAGAGTCTCATTCTAATCATATTCTTGCGAAAGTGAGTAGCCATCACATCTCTTCTTAGAAATATGTTGCCACCATTCTAACGAGTCTTTCACTATGTATTTCTACAGTTTTGTACATTTCGCTCATTAATAGAAATTGTGTATTATTGTATCTCTGTGTTTATGGTTGCATATCTAATATATTTTTGTTATATTATTGGATATATGAGATATATCTATACATTTATTTATTATATATTTTCTTTCATTTCTTGTCGAAAATAATATGGATCATTCTAACTCATGAAAATAACCCTTATGGAATTCATCATAACAAATCAGTCGATCATGTAGCCTTTGCTTCTCTTCATCAAGAGCTTGCATGGTTGACCCCTTCGAATTTGATCTTTGACATGGTTGACTTGAACTTTGACTGGCCATAACTTCTTTATACAAACTCCATTGAGGTGATTTTTGTGTTGTTGGAAAGCTATAATTGAGATATATGCTTTGATGGCGGTTTATAGAGCATTTGGGATATTTTAATTTTGAGATTTTTTGGATCCTCTAGGAAATTTGTGAGCATTCTAGATCCTTCTGGACCTCTATGAGCATTCCTTAGATCCTCCTAGATTAGTTGGACTCAAGTATTGTCAACTTTAGGCCATCTCATGAGTCTTGGATCAAAAACTATATCCTGAAGATCACATAAATAATCATTTCTAGAAAATTCCACAACAGAGGAAGAATAGATTGCAGCTATAGAAGAAACAAATGAGATTGTGTGGAATGGGAATTTATACTTGAAGATTTGCAAGAGAAACATGAAAATTCTAGTCCTCTTCTGGTTGACAATACTTTTGCAATCAAGTTGGCCAAGAATACTAGATTCCATGATTGAACCAAGCACATAAACAAAAAAATACCATATGATTCGATATCATTTTTGGGCCAAGAATATTCACTTGAGATATTTTTCCGCAAATGATCATATTGCATACATCTTCACCAAAACACTTGGAAGAGAAAATTTTGAAAAGTTCAAAATGATGCTTAGACTCACAAACACCCATTTGGATTGGGAGGGGGGCATGTTAGATACCTAATACTTAGGGATTGAGGTACTTTGTGAATATTATTTTCAATATTATTTAGGAGAAATATAAAGATTCATAGTTGAATAGGAAGATTTATTCAGGATTCTTGAAAGATAAAACCAAAGGTCAATTCACATTGTATTTATGAATGTCTCACATTAATTCAAATCATATATGGAGTTACTTATTCCATATTCCCATCCTTGGATTGAGAAATATCAATCATTTGAAAATTATTTTAAGACTAGTCACAAACCCTAATTTCCATAGGATATATATTATAAAGTATAATTAACTAGTACCTAAAAGTTTCACCAATAGTACCTTGTTATGTATCCTCGGTATCCTAAAAATTTCACCATCTGAAACTTATTTGAAAAAGATTTATAGAAATATGTTCAAGATGACCTTCTTGAAGGAGAAAAACCCTAGGATTGTATGCTTTGAAACCAATTGTTATGCACCAAAAACCCAAAATAGCATAAAAATAGAGCCCTAAAATGAATCTCCTTGATTATACCTTTCCAACAAGCTATCATGTGCCCCAAACATAGTTCATATGCCAAATTTACACCCCCGGAAAGTTGATACACCAAACTACCCAAAATAGGGTCCACAAAATTGTTGGCTTTTCATCTTCTGGGGTTAGGATTTTGGATTTTCTTTATGTTAAAAATTCCTTTAGAGCCTCGTTGTAATCATATTCTTGCGAATGTGAGTAGTCTTCACATCTCTTCTTAGAAATATGTCACCACCATTCTAGCGAGTCTTTCACTCTGTATTTCTACTATTTTGTACATTTAGCTCATTAATAGAAATTATGTATTATTGTATCTCTGTGTTTATGGTTGCATATATAATATATTTTTGTTATATTATTGGATATATCAGATATATATGTACATTTATTTATTATATCTCTGCTCTCATTTCTTACCGAAAATAATATGGATCATTCTAACTCATGAAAATAACACTTATGGAATTCATCATAACATATATGTCGATCTTGTAGCCTTTGCTTCTCTTCATCAAGATCTTGCAACTACATCCTTAACTCAGAATTATCCTTCTGGGTTTTTCAATTCATGTTCTTCTACAGTCTCAACTTCATGAGAGATTTACTCATCTTTTCCTCTTGATAAGAGCCTTCAAAATATTCACCAACTAAACTCTTGGATCTCATGTCACATCAATAGCTTGAAAATACACGTCAAAAATAACTCTAACACCACTTGATCCAAAAATCCTTACACACCACTTATTTATTTACAATATATACATGCAACATATAACTTGTTTCAGAATAATTTCTTGATCGTATTTAGGTGATTTGCAAAAAAATGATGATGTTATTCTTATCCAAGAACTCATAAATTGATGATTAATTTGTAGAATGATCAAATGATACAACATAAAATAAAAGAGCTCAAATTACATGTATGGATGGCATATTAATTCATATTCAAAGTCCCTTTATATAGCATGATTGTTCTCCATCATCCCAAAATACCAAATTGCATTACAACATGGGCTTACAAAAGGCCATTTTAATGGAATCTCTTTAATTCCACTAATAAAAACAATAAAATGAGTTCACCATTAGAATCCTTGCAAAATTATGAGAAACTTGACTGTAAAGTCGACCAAATTCCAAACTAGCTCAATTTTACCCTCTTTACATGCCAAATGATGAACTATGGCACTCATTAATGGCAATATGAAATAATACTTTTACAAATGATCTCTGATCATAAAATAGACCTCAAATATAAATTTTCCTAGGTGTAGTAAGTTTCCTAACGAAAAATCGTGAAAAATGAGTATAAAGTTTCCTAGGTGTAGTCAATATACCTCATGGCACATTTATTGAGACACACAATACTTAACCTCTTCTCTTGCATTCAAATCAATACATTCGTACAATCCCTTTTCCTCAATATATGTGTCTTCCTCGGAATCCATGCTCTTGGTCTATGTACAGACATGGGAATGTGTTCAGACATTGACATGCATGCCCAATATATAGGTCGTGGGCCTTAACTCATTGTTTGAGTTCATAGGCATCAAAATTCAACAAGTGTTTGGGGAATCCAGTAACAAGAGACCACGTTGGCATATTGGTTAAGGCATTTTTGCAATACATGGGAGGTCAGGGGTTCGAGCCCCACCGACCTCCGGTAGCTTCATTATTTTGTTATATGGTTGTAAACCATATGTTATAAATAGTATATGGCGCAGACTGTGTTAACTCCCCACGCAGTTAATTTCATGGTCACATATATTATAATATATAACCAAGGGTCAAGGGATTAGGCCCTCGACCCTTTAATATATCAATTGAACCTTTTTTTAACAATAAAATGATATAGTGTCAAGTATGTCTAAGAAACAACTTTCGAGCACATTGGTGACAGAGGCTTGTTTAAAGTTTGTGGAGGTAACGGGTTAAACCCCCGTCGAATTCATAAAATTTCAATATACATTAACCATAACTAGCCAATCGGAGGTTGCCACATGGTGGCCTCTCATTGGCTTCCTTGTGCCACGTGTCAACACTTGAATAGTCCACCTTGAGGTATGGGTTCCTAGTCATCTTTTGACTTGTCATACCATGTGGATTATTGGGGTGTGACCACGTCATCACAGTATGGTTGTACGGTCTATCCCACGTGTCACCCTTGTAGTGGTGACATGTGTCACCTTGATCCCTTTGAATTTGACCTTTGACATGGTTGACTTGAACTTTGAAGGGCCATAACTTTTTTATACGAACTCTGTTTGAGGTGATTTTGGTGTTGTTGGAAAGATTTCATTGAGATCTATGCTTTGATGGAATTTTATAGATCATTTGGGATACTTGAATTTTGATATTTTTTTTATCCTCCGGGAACTCTGTGAGCATTCTAGATCCTTTTGGACCTCTCTAAGCATTCCTTAGATCCTCCTGGATTAGTTGGATTCAAGTATTGTCAACTTTAGGCTATCTCATGAGTCTTGGATCAAAAAATATATCGTGGAGATCACATAAATAGTCATTTCTAGAAAATTCCACAATAGAGGAAGAATAGACCGTAGTTATAGAAGAAACAAATGAGATTGTGTGGAACGGGAAAATACTTGAATATTTGCAGGAGAAACATGTAAATTATAATCCTTTTCTGGTTGAAAATACTTTTGCAATCTAGTTGGCCAAGAATATTGGATTCCATGATTGAACCAAACACATAAACACAAAATACCATCTGATTCAATATCATGTATGGGACAAGAATATTCACTTGAGATATTGTTCCACAAATGATCATATTGCATACATCTTCACCAAAGCACTTGGAAGAGAAAATTTTGAAATTTTCAAAATGATGCTTAGACTCACAAAAACCCAATTGGATTGGGGGGGGGGGGCATGTTAGATACCTAATACTTAGGGATTGAGGTACTTTGTGAATATTATTTTCAATATTATTTAGGATAAATATGAAGATTCATAGTTGAATAGGAAGATTCATTCATGATTCTTGAAAGATGAAACCAAAGGTCAATTGACATTGTATTTATGAATGTCTCACATTAATTCAAATCATATATGGAATTACTTATTCCATCTTCCCATCATTGGATTGAGAAATATGAATCATTTGAAAATTATTTTAAGACTAGTCGCAAACCCTAATTTCCATAGGATATATCTTATAAAGTATAATGAACTAGTACCTAAAATGTTTTCCAATAGTACCCTGTTATATATCCTCAGTATCCTGAAAATTTCACCATCTGAAACTTCTTTGAAAAAGAGTTATAGAAAAAATGTTCAAGATGATCTTCTTGAAGGAGAAAAACCCTAGGATTTTATGCTTTGAAACCAATTGTTATGCACCAAACCACCAAAATAGTATAAAAAGAGAGATATAAGTAAATGAATGCCTTGATAAGGAGAGAAGAATGAGTGTGGAGCCTATTCAAGGGTGAAACATCCTTTTACAATACAACAAATGTACAATATGAGATGAAATGCAATACTAATATAACAATAGAAATACAAAAAGTCAATATCTATGGATTTACAAGGGGATTTTTCTACAGGATTAATAAGAAACCAATAATCCAATATCAACATGTCAGTATCCCTCTGAAAAACCAAAATGGTAGATATTAAGGAAGGAGGAAGACTTTAGACAATGGAAATGGTCATAGCACAATCTATTTTTTTTTATGGGGACTTGAAAGGAAACCTAAGGGAAACAGGTGTAAAGTTGATCATATTTGATCCAGATGGAAATCAAGAAATAAAATTTGAATGGGGGTTGGGAACAACATCAAATAAATATTATAAGGTTGTATCATTATTTCCAGGGTTAAAACTACTAAACCCAAATCGCATTAAGAACATAATTGTCATCGGGGATTCTTCTATAGTCATCAGACTTATGAATAGTATGACTACCTTGACTAATGGAAAACTAAACATGATTCTTATGGAAACCCACAAGGAAGCACATTAATGTGAAAATATAAAGTATTTACACATTCTAAGGGAGCATAATCCTTTGACAGATAGCCTCACCAATAATTCTTCAAAATTGAATGTTGGAACTGTTCTAAAAATAAATGGGGGAATATCCTCCCTCCCCATACCATAGTTTTTATAATGAAATCCATCCTTGATTTCATGCCCTCAATAATTCATTGTAAATGGAGGAAAATAACATATATATGGGGGTGAATTTAAATGAGCATTGTCACCCTTGTATCTTTGCATGCCCCTCTCTTAAGGAAGAGGAAACACTTTGAAATGATCATGGATCTAGGTATAGGTTGTGGTAGCTTTGGTTTGGAGAGTTATAATTGGAATAGATCTCTGAAAATACCATCACCCCCTCAACTAATTTCTTTCAATTTGAATATGGCATATCACATAGTAATTGATGGACCCTCTTGGTAGAGTCTAGTTGAAATTTCAATGTGCTTATGTTCTCTTGATTTAGTTTTTTACATTGTGGGTGTGACAATGACCTATGTTGCGATCATTTTCTTTGGGCTCAGAAAGGAACTGGGTGTATAACCTCTATGCCAACAAATGAGGACAGTGGGTATGCTTGTAATCTCTATGAATTTATGTTGAAGAACAATTTGAGTCAATTTTCTTTTGTGTGGTTTGGTTAGAGTTCTTTTACTTTTTTAAATCTCATTTTTGAAGTGGGAGGTTGATGGAAAACCTTTATAATTTCTTGGACCTCTTACTGGATTTTGGTTTGGAACCTTTGGATTGACCTACTAGGATTTAGGGGAATATGGAAAACTTCTTTAACAATGGAAACTACCTTTGTGAAATCCATGAAATCAATAGGATTATCCATAAAAACAAATAATTTATTAATGGAAACAAGAGTTCAATCTTATTTATTATAACCAAATTTCAGGGGAATGAGAAAATATGCGACAAGAACATGGTGATCATGGAAACTTTGCTCCAACAAAATAGAAAAAAATATATTTAGAAGAAGAATGCTCTTCCCTTTGAAATATGGCTTGAAATTTAAATGGGAGTACACATTATACATCATCTAATCTCAAAATGTCAATGGATGTATTCCAAGTGAGCCAGAAGAAGAAGAAAAAGTACATCAAATGATATAATATGAGGACATGGAAAATCAGGAATCACAATCCACATATGTCGACCAGGATAAACCACACATCAAGCATGTCTTTCATTGGATATAATTTCTTTTAATGTTATCCAAAATAGGACTAATATTAGGAGTTTTCTTTGGAAGCTATGCTAGTTCGATTTTTTTTCAATGTAACATGTTCATTATAAAATTCGATGTTGATGAATCGAAATCCAAAAACCAATAGAATTTTGAGAAATTGGGTCAACGGTAATCTCTTCGCTCGATTTATAGAGGTCAAAATTAATTATGTCATATTTTTATTTGGAAATATCTAACTACACATAAGTCTCATATTGGTTAAGATCTTGGTAATATCATCTTGAAATACTAAATATAGAGTATTTTTTATTATCACTACTTCAAGTCCTTAAAAAATAAGTCTCAAATTAATTAAAATTATAATGAAATCCCCTTAAATTATCTACTATAAAGACTTTATATATATATATATAATCATCATCATCATCATCATCATCATCATCATCATCATCATCATCATCATCATCAACAGATGACAAATCTATCTTATATAAAATAAGTAATATAACTAACAAATATTACACAACTAACTTATATATATAACAAATTATATAAATATAATTTGTTATATATATAAGTTCGTGGTGTAGTATTCATTAGTTATATTACTTGTTTTATATAATATATATTTGTTACATGTTTATGTTTTTTTTTTTTTTTTTTTTTTCCCTCTCTATCTCTCTATTTAAAATCACAGGAATTTTGTTTATGATCTCTCTCTCTATATATATATATATATATATATATGCTATATATATATATATATATATATATATAACAACTAACTAGTATAATAATATTATATCATTTTATTGTTGATACAAGAATATAAACCTTTTATTATTCATTTATTGTGTGTACAAGAATATAAACCTTTTATTATTATTTTATATTTATCTTCTAACGATATACTAATCCAACTTACTTAGCAACTATCATTAATGAGAGTCTAACTTGACATAGAATATAATTTTACTATTTTAACATTTTCCTTAGGAGACCCATTTTAGACTCCAAATTTACTCTAATAACATTGTATTCCATTAAGACAAACAATATAGAACTAATTGTTATTGATTATTCTAACTTTCTAGAGGGTGATATCTAGATCGATGTCAAGAAGTGGAATGGAAAATAAGGTGGATCTTGATATCCCTATGTTTTAAGTATTCTTTGTTTTGTTTATGTTTCTATTGTAAGGTGGCCCATTGTTATGATCCTCTTTCATGTTTATAGTCAATTGGACTATATCGTAGTGGTTATTTTGTTGTAGGCCAAGCCATGGTTTTTTAGGTTTTTAACATTTTGTTATGGAGATTGTGGTCCTGGTCTATGTTTTTTATTAAATCCATGTACATATTGCTTACTAAAATTTTAAAGGAAGCTTTAATTCAAGAAATAATTTGTGGGATAAAATTGCAAAGTGTATACCTACTTGCCAAAACTTGACGGAAAAGGTTCCATTTGGACCCAACCAAAAATAGTGCTAGATACTAGAGAGCGCTATTTGCATCAGTGCATAATCAAGGAAGTATTGATCCAGTGGAAAGATATGGAACTAGAAGATTCCACATGGGAAGCGACAACAATTCTAAAACAATTTCCTCTGCTTTAGCCTTGATGGAAACACCTTTTTCAAATTGGGAGGGTGTGTTAGGATCCTACCCTAGCCCCCTTACTTAGATACTTTTTTAATGTATGAAACCGCCTTCCTTGAATGAGGCCCATCAAATAGTTAGTTTTAATAGTCAATCATTGTAATAAAGGGTTATTCTTAGTAACAAGGCCCAAATTAGTTTTTCAACCCTCATTATTAGGCGCCCATAGCTAGTTAATATTCTCTATGGATAACTATATATTGAATATAAAATTATGTATTGGTTTTTCAAGAATTATTATTGTATTTGGAGAATTTATCTTGGAGAATGCCCCTTTGAAGAGGCAAGTGAACATAACTCTCTATTTTTATCTCTCGTTTCTCTTATGTTCTTGGGATTTTCACTACATTTTGTGAATGATCTAAAGTTTTGGGGTTAAGAACACTACAACATAGGATTTTTTTGTTGGTATTCCACTAGGGAAATTTGAGCAGCAATAGAAAAATATGTCCTATGTCTATACAATATGGTCCAGATACGTCATAAGTGTTATCATAAAAAAATAGAAATAATATCTGACATAATAAAACATAATTGTCCAAATAGAAAAATTTAGATATGCTTGTTGGCATCAGGGATGTCCAACAGATTCTTAAAAATATAACCTAGGATGTGATATTCCACTTTGAAATCTATCCCCTCATCCCTATCACCCTATCTTGGTGGAGGTAGTCCTTGTATGTGAGGTCCCGACATTCCACTTTGAGATTACCCTTGGAAACTATTTTCCATTCCATGTCTAGAGAGTTTTTACTTTTCTTGGCTCCTTCATTTTCTAAGTGATATGATCCAACATTTCTATTTTACAGACATGTGAAGGAATAAGGGTTGCAATACAACATAAAATGGTATAAATTATTTCCAATATTTCTTCTAGGTTCTATTTATATACTACCTTGTGCGAGGATAAGCCATTCTATAATTTCTGAAGAATTAGTATGATGATTTAAGAATCACCCTCTAATACCAACCTTGTGAATCCTTAGCATATGGAAATTTTCATACCAACATCAAGAGCGTATAACTCAACTACATTGTTACTTTAAATGCCCATGAATCCATCGTAGATTCATAAGATCTCTCTTTCTTCATTATGAAAAACACCATTATAGCCTACCAAGCCTAGTTTCCTTTCAAGGCACCGTCAAATTTAATCTTTATGAAGCCATTCGGGGGCTTAGACCAAATTCTTGGACTTTAGGCACGAGGCTATTTGATAGGATAAGAATATTGTTGACTAGGTGGTGTGAAGTTCCAAGCCTTTAATATTAATATTTACCTTTCACTAGCTTGAAATTCCTTCTCAAACCATTATTTGTCCCGTAGGGTCTCTATGATATTTTATTTTATTTTATTTCATTATTCATCAAAATCATGTCAGCATTCCTTGAAAATTGTTCTATTGCACTCCTTCAAAATTTCCAATAATAAGAAGTTAGGAAACAGTTTCCAAATTCAATTGACAACATGATTAATAAAGGATTCACTATGCCATTTTTCTATGGTGGATCTCACACTAGTTCCATATTGATAATATTGCTTGAAGGTGGAATATCCTTTATACCATAGGGTCATTGCAAAGGAGAAACTATTGAGGAGGTGTTCATTGGTTTCTTCTTTCTTCTGGAATATGATGCATCTAGATGGCTCCTCATAGCCAAGCTTTCATAGTTGGTCCCATGTTAGAACATTTCTTTGGTCCACCAACCATAGGAATGTGTATGCCTTAGGCTAGAGGTTTTGGGTTCATAATTTTTTCCAAATACCTTCGTTTTGGAGAATTCCATGCCTAGAAGCTATGTGATATGCCTCTTTCATTGTGTAGTTTCCTCCAAATTTGTGCCCCCATTATATTTTGTTTTCTCCTTTTTTGATTTTAATTCTTTGTTGTTTAATTTATTCCCATAATTAGTCCCAATCCTAGTCCAACTACAGGTCAACCTATTGTTCCTTCAGTTTTCATTTCCACCATCCAGAGTTTAGGATGTTTTCATCCCAATATTGGTTAATATGTAATTTTTCATGGTCATGGAGCATAGCTCAAATATTCTTCCATATGTTTTCCTTGTTGATCCTAGGTAGTTGCTACTATGAAACATCCTAGAGGAGAGAATATTGTATGTCTCATACTTCCCATAAATAGTGATCCCGGAAAGTTTTTTGTTATCCCAAGAATTACTCTATATCATTGATCCTTTTTTTATCTCTTATATTCTAGCAAAGGTCTTGATCTCTCACATTATATGCATATTTTTTCCTCCATTTGTATTGTATATATTGATTCATTTTCATGGAGGTTATTTCATACCTTGATGTTTCTCCACTTTAGGTATGCAACAACTCACCCCTCATATATTCATCGTAGAGGGTGGTGCCCCTACAATTTGTGCCTTCCTATTATGCAACAACTAAGAATTCCCTACCCCTCATTTTCTTGGAGGCTTTCATATCTCTTCCCTATTTCCATTCACCACGTCTTTGGGTTCCTAGATCCCTCCCCTCATGCTTTCCATGTCGACACTCAAAACCCTTGCTCTTGCTCGAACATCCAATCCCAAAACCTAGCCTCACGCACTTATGGATCATTTGTTCACCTTCAACTAACTACTTTGAATCCTT
>SNQJ01S0001207.1:207797-262524 GCA_010110895.2 Picea sitchensis
CAACTTTGGATCTACACTGCTTCTTGTAGTGCCCTTCTTTTCCACACCTCCAACATACCCTTACAAACTTTCCAGGAGATTTAGATCTACCCTTAGACTTAGATCTCCCACTTGAGAAATTAGATCTATTTCTTTCCTGGGAGAGTCCTCTTACAAATAATGCGTCTGTGCTATGTCCTTCCATATTCTTTCATCTCATCTCCTCTAACAACAAGGATGAGACCACTTCTTCAAAATTCAAAGAAGTTGTATTACTACCTATGGCCACAACATATACTAACTGACTTACCATAGTATTGAAGGTGTTCAAATGCTCTACCATCGATTCTCCATCTCTCATCCTCAAGTTATATAGCTTATTTATCAGGAATAGTTTATTTACTAGGGACTTAGACTGATACAACTTCCCCAACTTTTCCCATAAATCCTTGTCTATAGCTTCCTCTGACACATTCAGTAATACTAAATCGAAGAGACACAGTCGAATTGTGCTCTTTTCCTTCTGATCTGTCTTTTTCCAGTCATCTGCAGAAGTTCCTGTAGGTGTAGTACTTGGATCTATCGCGATCCACTGATCTCTGTCCACCAAAATATCTTCCATCTTGAACTTCCACAGCTCAAAGATTTTCCCATTAAACTTCTTGATCTCCATCTTCGAATTGCTTGCCATTTCTTTTCACCTGAAAAGCAATACTGCAGATCTCCCACTGTAAAAAGGCTTATCATAGTCCCGGTCCAAACCCTTGACAACAAAGGAATCCCCCTGAAGCCAATAAAGCTATCATACCAAATGTAAATTCTAACCTTGTACAATGTCTACTGTAAACAGATATTTAGAAAAGAATAGAAAAGATACAATGGAAAATGCAAACATTACACAGATATTTTTCCCCTGGAAACCCAAATCGGGAAAACCAACATATATTATATTCATACATTGTGTTACATTGTTTACAATACAATATACATATAGGATCCAACGACATCCAAAACCCCAACCCAATAACCTGGATTAGTCCAAAACCCTAATTCCTTAACCAAAATAGAAAACCATCAGCAAAAACCATGTGCCGGAAAAACCACCTAAATAAATGACACGTTTCCTGAGGTAGGTGTCACATTTCCCGAGGCAGATTTTATTTTTCATGACACTACTACTCATGCAAAGAATATAACACATACCCAACACATAGATCTCTGCTCAAAACCAATTCTCAAACACAATATTTGAAGTCATACCGCTTCTTTGCTTCCATGAGTGGTCGCCATGTATTCATGTTCTATTGTCAATAAGGCTATGACCACCTATCTCTTACTCATTCAACTTATTGCTCCATCAAACATATTGAAGACATATCCATTGGTCGATCTCTGTCGATCCATATAACCAACTTAGTCGGTGTCGATAAAGCCATGTACATATAATTTACCACTGTCACCTCCATGTTTTTCTTGGTAGCATTTAGCATAGTCCTTCGTGCTACACAAATACCTGAATACTCTCTTGACAATTGTCCAATGCTCCTTTCTAGGTGTCAACATGTACTTGGTCAACACTCCCACTGCATGGGCAATGTCTGGTCGAGTGCATACCATCGAATACATCATACTACTAACCACACTTGCATAGGGAACACGTGACATGTCCATTATTTATTCTTGTGTCTTTGGACACTGTTCAACAATAATCCTTGATCCCACAGGAATTGGCACCTTCACCAGTTTGCAATCCTACATGTTGAATCATTTTAGAATTGTTTCAATATACGTTTTTTGGTTCAACTAGATGTTTCTAGCAGCTCGATATCTCTTAATATCCATTCCCAGAATGAATTTAACTGCACCAAGATCCTTCCTGTCGAACTTGGAGGATATATGCTTCTTCACCTCCTTTATTGCATCCATGTTGTTTCTAATCAGAAACATGTCATCGACATACAAAGCTACATATATGAAACACCCACCTTCTTCCTTGGAATATATGCAGTGATCAACTTTGCTTCTCACAAATCGCAAACTAAGGATGTATGTGTCAAAATTCTGGTATCACATCCTTGATGATTTCTTTATATCATAAAGGGATCTTTTGAGTTTGCACACCAACTCTTGCTTTCCCTTTACTACAAATCCTTCAGGTTTTTTCAGGTAGATTTCTTCTTCTAGGCCCCCATGTAGGAATGTTGTCTTCACATCCATCTGTTCTATCTCTAGATTGAATATTGTATCCAGAGACATCAATACTCTAATGGAAATTAGTTTTTCAACAAGGGAAAAAATCTCATCGAAGTTGACTCTCTCAACTTAAGAATATCCTTTCACTACTAGTCAAGATTTGAACTTCTCGACTTGTCCTACGACATTCATCTTCTTCTTGAACACCCACTTGCTACTAACAGGATTTCATCCACTAGGTAACTTGACTAAATCCCATGTCTCATTCTTGTACAAGGATTCGATATCTTCTACCATGGCATCCTTCTAGAATTTACCCTCTATCGAGTCAACTGCCTCATCGATCAACTTGGTCTCATCGTTGATGGCAGTTAACACGAGTGTGGAACAGAAGTCAAGAAGACTATACCTTTCGACTGGTTTTCTTACCTCCTTATCATCGAAGTTAATTTTTCCACCTCTTCCTCAGATTCAGTTGACTCATCTGAATCATATTCTTCGTTACTCAGTTCAAACCACATTGTATTTGGATTATTCTCAGTCTGAACAAATTTATCAAGATCGGATTTACCTCCGACTTTTTTGAAGATCAAATCTCAAATGTACAATATTCTCCTCGATGTAGTATCCCATATCTTATATCATTTCATCCCTTCTTTGTAACCAATGAAAATACATTTAACTACCTTCTTATCTAGCTTGCTCCTATTTTCCTTAGGAACATGTACAAATTCATCACATCAAAAAGCTTTGATATGTGCCACCAAAGTATTTTTACCCAACCATACCACATTTTCAGTTGTGTCAAATAGAACCTATGAAGGAGACATATTCACCAAATATATTGCAGTCTCAAATGCCTCTGCCCAGAATTCTTATTCGATCCCAACGCCACTGATCATGCTCCTTTCCTTATCCATCAATGTTCTATTCAATCTCTCGAAAAATCCATTTTTTTGTGGGGTATTGTTGATTTTTCAATATGAAAGGCTTAAGAATGAAGTTCATTCCATTTTAGAATTTTACTTAAACCATAAACAATTTACTGCAGCAACCAAGACCACAAGAAGAAACACCATGCACAAGTACACAAGAAGTATCCTGGGAAACCCTTCTCAACAAGGGAAGAAAACCCAACCAATCCTTTGTTATGTTATTCAATAGAAATACCTCCACCACCATAAAAACCTAGCACACAAAAGGGTTCTTAGAAACCCTAGAATACTAGCACCCAAGAGAGGTGTGCGCTTTTCCCAAGAAGAAGTACTTGCTGAAATTTCCAAACTCACACTTGTGATATGATTCCTCAATGGGGAATTTACCTTTACTTATATTAGACTGAACCTGTCAATAGAAGTGTCTATTGTCGCAACATATCTAACCTCAATAAATTATAATATAATTAATAATTACCATGTTAATTATATTTTACATTAAGGTGGGGCCGACCTGTACCCTATACATAAAATTTAGGGTTACAGGTAAGTTTGTCTCTTGAACAATATAGAAAGGGATATTATACATCCACTGGGGGCACATCCACAGGTATGTCCACATTTCTATATCACTATGTCTCATAGGAGAAGCACACTCACTAGTGCTCATGCACTAGGATCACGGTCACCCGTGCTCATCCACATTCACGCCCAACTCAACAGATCTTATTTCCTAATGCATTACATAAGAGAGTCATATGGATTTCATCATCTCAAATCTCTTCTCAGAGGGGGTTAATACATCATTTCATCTTTCTCTTAGAACAATTCACCCAACTCATGGGAATTCACACGTTCACTTGTTCTCAACGACATGAATGTCTAACTAAACAGATCTTCTTTCTCACTGCATTACACGGGAGAATCATCTAGAGATCATATCAATTCTTTTTAAGGAGGCAGCTAGCACAAAGTTCCAATTCTATCTTAGATAGGAACCACACACCCATCTCAGGGGATCACTCTTAGGTCTATGTCCTGGAGGATGTCTCACGTAGCTGCAATCATTAGCACTCCCTCTCAATTAGGGAGTCATTCTCCACTAGGCCAAGTCTCTCACAGAAATACTTGAACTTCATCTTGGCAGTTGGTTTGGTGAATATATCTATGATATGCTCATGAGTAGGAATATATTGTACATGTATTGTCTTCCTTTGCACCGTGTCTCTAATATAGTGATATTTTATCTTGATGTGTTTCGATCTGTCATGAAAAACAAGGTTCTCGGAGAGATTCACATAGCTCTGGTTATCACAATGAATAGTAGTAGGATCCATATCATGATCGAATAAATCAGTCATAATTTTTCAAAGCCACTCTGCTTCGTGGACTGCTACACTCAATGCAATGTACTTTTCCTCTACGGTACTCAATGCCACAGATCTTTGTTTTCTTCTACATAAGGAAACCATGGAAGAACCCAAAGTGAAGAAACAACCAAAGGTGATTTTCCTATCCACTGTGCTCCCTGCCCAATCTTTATCAGCATATCCCTGCAGGTTCAAGTCTACACTAGAGTTATATCTTAGGCCATAACCAATTGTTCCTCGTAGGTATCTCAATAAATTTTTTGCTTCTATCCAATGTTTCTTTCTCGGTTGGCTCATAAATTGGCTAAGAACATTCACTACATAACATATATTCGGTCTAGTTTTAATGAGATACATCATTGATCCAATCAAATTTCTGTACAAGTGTGGATCAATCTCTCCTGAATCAGTATCACTCATCTTCTTCAAATCCATCATCATTGTTGTGGGCATGGATTTACATTATGTCATACCGAACTTTTTCAATATCTCCAAAGTATATCTTCCTTGACTCGGGAAAATCTCATATGTCCTCTTCCATACCTCTAGTCCCAAGAAGTAGTGCATCAAACCTAAATCCTTCATTTCAAATTTAACAGTCAAAGCTCATTTGCATTCATAAATGAGTCTCTCTGAATCAGTGAGGAAAAGGTCATCCACATATAGGACCAATAACAAACACTCATTGCCATCAATGTGATAATATAGGTTTGGATCAACAACATTTTTTTTGAAACCCAAACTCATCATAAATCCATCCATTTTCTTGTACCAAGCACGTGGTGCTTTCTTTAGACCATATAGGGATTTCTTTAACCTACACACATGAGATATTTTGTTCTGTATAGAAAATCGTTCTATCTGCTCGATATAAACTTCTTCCTCAATTTCACCATTGAGAAAGGTTGTGTTTATATCCACCTGATGTAGCTTCCAACCCATGGAAGTAGCTAATGCAATGATAGAACAGATGGAAGTGCATCGAGCTATTGGAGGAAAAGTCTTGTCATAGTCAACTCCGTCTACTTGTGAGAACCCTCTGTCTACAAATATCGCTTTGCATTTCTCGATGCTCACATCAGTTGCATGCTTTATTTTATAAATCCATTTGGAAGTCACTACAGACTTTCCCTCTGCTCTTGGAACAATATTCCATACATCATTTTTCAATATAGACTGATATTCTTCTGTCATGGAATCTTTCCATACTTGTTAACCTGAAACTTCTCCATGACAAGATGGCTCTAATTCAATGATGTGGGTCATGGATGAAAGGTATCTTGAGAATATCTTTGGTCTCTTTCTCTCTTTGGTTGTTCCTTGAGGGGCTTTATGTCCCTCTTCTTCCTGTAGAGTTTTTCGGGCCCAAGTAGGACTTTTATGTCCAAATTTAATATCTTTGGGCATGTCAATTGAAACAACTAGATCGAATGGAACAACTAGATCAAATAGAGTAATTGGATCAACTGGAATAATGTTTGTCTCCCTCTGAACTGTTGAAGGGGGAGAAGGCATTGTCTCACTATCAATTTCCATCTGAGATTCTCTAGATCTTTGGAAGGCTATCTCTTCTTCAAAAGTAACATCTATGCTTATGTCAATCTATCTTTGACCAGGAATGTAGATTCGATATGCATTTCAAGACTCATCGTATCCTACAAATGTGCCCTTTCTCCCTGAAGGTTCTAGCTTGGATCTCTTCTCTTTGGGTACATGAAAATATACTGGACACCCAAATATTTTGAAGTGTCCAATCTCAGGCTTCACTCTGGTGAAGGCTTCTTCTGGATTAATTTTCTTCAAGATATGATGAGGACTTCTGTTTTGAACATACACTATTGTCATACATGCTTCTTCCCATAGAGTCATAGGTAGACTCTGATCATGTATCATTTCTTTGGTTACCTCAATGATAGTTATTTTTTTCCTCTCTGTAACCCCATTTTGTTGAGGGTTGTAAGGAATTGTGAACTCCCTCTTGATCCCTGCTTCAATACATAAGTTTTTGAAATTTTTGGAGGTGTATTCTCCTCCATTATAAGATCTTAGTACCTTAATATTTCTTCCGGTCAAGTTCTCAACCTGAGATTTGAATTCTTGAAATTTTGCAAGGACTCCATCCTTGCTCTTCAGGAATTAAATCCAAGTTTTCTGAGAGTGGTAATCTATGAAGAGTACATAGTACAAGTACCCATTCAGATATGAAACATTCATTGGCCCACAAACATCTGAATGTATCAAGTCCAAGATTTCCTTGAATCTATTGTCACTTATTGTGAAGGATCCTTTAACATTTTCCCCAAGAGAACAACCTTTGCAAACACCTTTATGATGAATTTATATCTTTGAAAGACCAGTTACCATTTTCCCCAGAGATGGGAGAGATATATAATGAATGTGAACAAGTCTTCTATGCCATAGCTCACTCAAGATGATAGTGTCATGTAGCAGGGCCTGGACTGGTCTGATGGTTAATCTATACAAGTTGTTGTTGATACTGAGAGGGGGGTGAATCAGTATCAAGTACAATTTAAAACCTTTTTCAACTTATACTTAAAACATTCAATTATATCCAATGAGAAATGAACAATAGTATAAGAGTTACACCAATATCTAACTATATCCAATGAGAAATGAACAATAGTATAAGAGTTACACCCAATACACCACAATACACCATGTACAATATATGAGAAATAATCATTGTTTTGTTCAAGGGAAGTAATGACTTCCAAAGGTAGCTACAAATTTAAAATGTAAAGGGAGGGATAAACCTCCAAGAGGAAGATAACTCCAATATAAAGAGAGATCTGAACTCTCTATCCTTTCCCCTCATTCCACCCAAGAATATATGAGATAATAAAACTTTTCATTAATTCATTCCGTCTAAGACTCAACTTGTACTGTAATTCCCACGCTTAAATATTATTTAACATCTGATCCTGAAACTCACACACAAGAAAACTAAAGTCAGTACTATTTCCAATGAAGTGGTCCCAATTGCATTTGGAGCCTGTATGAAAAAAGTTATGACTGCTTTTACCCATAACACCTGCTTTTTGACTAGTTTCAGACCTGTCACAAACCCTATATTCCACATGAGTATCTCCATAATTATAAACGAATCAAGAGCTGAAATTTCTACCAGAGGTACCTTGATATGTATTCTCACTACCATAGATATTTCACCATTTGAATTGTTCTAGAAAAAACGTTATGGTAAAATGGTAAGATGACCCCAAATAACATAATCTTTTAGCACACATCACCAAAAAGACTTCATATTCCCTTGAAACTTCACCCTTCTTCACTTCTTCTTCTCCTCAAATCTGACTCTTATATCAAAATGAATGTATAATGATGTTTATTTATACCCATTATGCTCACTTCCTTTTAACATTAGGGGCCGACCTGAGACACTTTCTTTATTTTGTAATTCTTTTCTTTTAATTGTCTCTGTGGCCTACATGTACAATTCACTTTGTCATCTTCTGTACTCCATTTCTCTCAACCATGAGGATCCACGCACGTGCCACATACCAATCGGAAAGAGGCATGATGTGGTACTTTACTCCATCCATGGGTGTTGTATCTTTCATTTTCATTTTCCTTCTCAAGGTTCCAAACAAATCTCATCAGAATCTTCCTGGTCCAAAACCCATGACTATTAGGGTTGGACATCAACAGACAAATAAACCAATCCTCTCCAACAATCTCCCCTCTTTGTCATTGATGGAAACACTCCATGTTGCCCCTATCATCATGATCCCATTCTATCTCCCTTGACATCAATGGCAAGGAGGTTGGCTTCTCCCCCGAAGTTTAATGGAAAAGGTAACCTTCTTCTTTGGGGTCGCCCCCTAAACATGTGGCACCCAATAATACTTCATCCTTATTTTGGTCTTTTGGACTTTTCTTACTTAGAACTTTGTGTGGCTTATGTCTTCTTCATGTCTAGATGTATATGTTGTTCGGTCTCTGTTGCGCTTGTAAACCAATCTTCCTGTTAGTTTTCTCTCGATTTTGTACATTTTCTGGACCAAACGTAAGAGTAAAATCCCGACCACACATTTACTAACACCTAGTAGATTATGTGATTCAAGTCTTCAACCAATAGAACATTCTTTTGCTTTTACATTTTTTCTCCAAGCTCTACAACACCTTCCAAGTACTATGTATGAAATATCTCAAATGCAACATTGCCACCCTTTCTCTGTCGTAATTTTGTCTTGATCCCCTACCATGTGTGAAACATCCACCTGCCTATGTACCATCTTATCTTTCTTTACATTTTCAAATGGGTCAATGCTATTCGACAATCTTTATTGTTTTGAATCTCTTTCCTCTCCATAATTTTGGTTGGCATAGGCACATCTTCATTCATATATCCATCTCGCATTTGTGACCAAGATAATTGCATTTGTAGCATACAATATTTTTTGTCCATCAACTGGTAAAATGAATTATAATCTTATGTTGACAAATCCACAATTATTTCCATATCTCTGCTTACATCCATTCATGTTTCTTGTGTATTTGTTCTTTCATTGATTTTTGTAAATTAATTGCCTTATAGTCCAAAATTTTAAGATATAACAAATGACCAAGAAAGAAATTTGATACCTTATAAGTGGGCTTCTTTGTGATTCTTAGTCCATCTCGGGTCCATGGTCTATCCTTCAGAAGCTTCATAACGATTGAAGCTTCTTTGATTAAGGTAGGAGGTCTTCTTGATATCTACCCCTTTGTAATCATTCATTCTTTCTCGTGAATATCCCCGTGGTCCACTTATCATCAACTGTCTGTGTAGCCTTTCTTCAACCTTCTTTATTGGTATTTGTATCTCTTTGTATGAAGTTTCACCCATGCATCCAAGATGTGTTAAGTCTTTTAAGTAACTTGAGAGTTTCTTAAGATCTTCCCTCAATGAGACAACTTTGTTCAAGTTTTCAATCTCTCTCTTTATCATTTGACCTTCTTTCTTCTCTTATTCTTCTTGCTTCTTCAAGTAGAGTTTTCTATGAAATGGTTTCTTCTCTCATTTTCTCTCAAAGTCTCTTAATTGTTTCTTTAAGCTTACAACCTGCTCTTTCACAACTAACCAATTCACTTCTTAGTTTTTGTATTGCCTTTGAGCTTGCTATTTTCAATCCCAACATGCTTCAATTTTTAAGATTCTCACCTTCTTCTTCATTGGACTTTTCTCTGTCACTTTCAATTCTTGGATGAGGACATCTATAAATTCAACGTTGACCTACTCCTTCACACCAGCAAAAAAGAACTAATTCTATTTTCTTTGAAATCAGATGTTGTAATCTCTTCAATTTATTCTTCTTCTTCCGCTTCTTTCCCTTGCATAAAGTTCTTGTATTTTGTCCCAAAGATATTTTGTCGATGCACATGATCCCACCTTTGATTTCTTAATCTGAACCTATCAATCCATCTAGGATGGTATCTATTGTCATTTTGTTCCTTTTTTCTTCCTGAAGTCGTGACTTTTGGTTTCTTCAAGCATTATATCCCAAGAAACTCAGATCCAAACATCCCCCAAGAGCTTTGCTAAGTTTCCATTCCCATTTTCCAGGATTCAAAATTGTTTCCATCAAATGGGATTCCACCATTTGAATGTTTCCTTCCATTTCTCAGATAGGATCTTCCTTCCAGTTGGTTAAACTGTACTGAAGGTAACCCTCGCTGATACCAATTGTTGATACTTTAAGATAGTGAATCAAGATCAAGTAAAATTTAAAACCTTTTTCTAACTTATAATTTTAAACCATTCACTATATACAATGAGTAATGAACAAATGTGTGATAAGAGTTACACCAATACAATTCAAATACACCTGTAACAATATATGAGAAATAATCATTGTTTTGTCTGAGGGAAGTAATGACTTCCAAAGGTAGCTACAGCCCAAAATGTAAAGGGAGGGATAAAACCCAAGAGGAAGATACAATCCTCCAATATAAAGAGAGATATGAACTCTATCCCTTTCCCCTTCCTTCCACCCAAGTGAATATAAGGAGAGATAATAAAACTTATTCACTGGCTTGTCTATAAGAGACTCAACTTGTACAATTCCTCAAGGCTAAATATTTAACATATGATCCTAAAACTGCATTACCAAGAAACTAAAGTCCTGTGACTCTTCCAAATGGAAGTTGTCCCAATTGCATTTGAGTCTGTGATGAAAACGTTATGACGTTTTTACTCGGAACACCTATTTTTGACTAGTTTCTGGATCGTCACAAACCCTATATTCCACAGAGTATCTACATAATTATAAATAATCAAGAGCTGAAATTTTTACCAGAGGTACCTTGATATGTCTTCTCACTACCATAGATTTCACCATCTGAAGCTGCATTTGTCTATGGCAAAATGGTAAGATGACCGAAATAACATGTCTTAGAACACATCACCAAAAGACTTCATGCCCCCTTTGAACTGCCTCTTTTTACTTCTTCTTCTCTCCTCAAATTGGACTTATATCAAAATGAATGTATAATTGTATTTATTTATACCATTTATCTTCCTAACATTAGCCAACCCCGACACTTCTCTTATTTTGTAATTCTTTCTTTAATTGTTCCCTGTGGCCTACATGTACAATTCACTTTGTCATCTCTTTCTGTACTCCATTTCTCTCAACCATGAGGGGATCCACGGACGCGGCCACATACCAATCGGAAATAAAATGATCTATACTATCCATCCATGGGTGTTGTATCTTCATTTTCATTTTCCTTCATGTCCAAATAACTTCATCAATCTTCTGGTCCAAAACCCATGACTAGGGTTGACATCAATGACAACAACCAATCTTCCAACAGTTGTTTTCTCAAACACCAATTACCTTGGAATAATTTATATGTGAGTATTTGTTCCATGCAAGAACTCTTCCTTATGAGAATGTAACCTTGTAGCATTTGTCTTCCAAGGCAGAAATGGAGACAAGGTTCCTCTTCATTCCGAGTACATATAGTACTTCTTTTAATAGAAGTTGCATATATGAATCTAGTTGGAAGGTAGAAGCTCAAAACCCTTTCGCATTATATCTGGCATCATCTCCAAGGACAACATGTAGATGTGTCTCTTTCTCAACAAATTTTTTTATGTGATCTCTAGAACCGGTCATGTGCCTGGATGCACCAATGTCAATTAACCAAGTATTGTTATTGGTAGGGACCATACCTGAGAGTGTTGAGATGTTGATGTCCTGATCTCCTTGAGTTCTTGATTTCCAAGAACTAATTTTTATTGAACCATCAAGATTGTCTTTCATCATGATTCTGTTCATTATAATTTTGGATTCTTCACAAACCCTTGTCAACCAGGATAGAAAACCTAATGTCTAGGCTAGGATAGAAATTTTAGTTTTTGTTGGAATTATGACTTCCAACAATAAGCCTTTTAAAAATGGGATAAGACTGGTGAGATGAATTTCTCCTTCAAAGAGTTGTAGAAACCCTAATTCTGAATTTTCTACATAAATTAGCGAAACCCTAGAAACCCTGGGGCCAAAAAGTCAAAATGCTCAGAATTTCAATCTAAATGTTTTTTGAGGTGCGTTGAATGATTCTGTACACTCTTATTCCATTTTTTCCCCCAACATCCAAGTTCCAAGTGTTGAAACCTCTCAGAAAGGTAAGTCGTACAAACTTTTTGGAAACCCTAGGAGGGTCATACGATTTTGCAAGAGAGAGAAGATGGTTGAAAATTGTTTTTGCAATTGGTTTTTCAAGACCTGTGCTCTGAAACCATGTTGATTTTTCAATAGTCAAGTCTTAAGCATGAAATTCATTCTATTTTATCATTTTACGTAAACCATAAACAATTTGTTACAACAACCAAGATCACAAGAAGAAACACCATGCACAAGTACACAAGAAGTATCATGGGAAACCCTTCTCAGAAAACCCAGCCAATCCTTTTCTAAATTCTGCAAGAGAACTAAATCGACCACCATAAAAACCTATCACAAAAAAGGGTTCTTACAAACCCTGGAAGACTAGCACCCAAGAGAGGTGTGCACTTTTCCCAAGAAGTACTTCCTGAAATTTCCAAACTCACACTTGTGATAATATTCCTCAATGGGGAATTTATCTTTACTTATATTAGACTGAACCTGTCAATATAAGTGTCTATTATCATAATAGGGCCGACCTCAATAACTTATAATATAATTAATAATTACCATATTAATTATCTTTTACATTAAGGTGGGGTCGACCTGTACCCTTTACATAACAATTAGGGTTTCAGGTAAGTCTGAATCTTGAACAATATAGCAAGGGATACTATACACCCACTAGTTCTCAACCACTAGGGGCACATCCACAAGGATGTACACATCTCTATCTCACTACGTCTTACGGGAGAACCACACTCACTAGTGCTCAACCACTAGGATCACGTTCACCTGTTCTCATCCACGGGAACATCCAACTCAGTAGATATTCTTTCCCACTGCATTACACAGGACATTCATTTGGAGTTCATCATCTCAACTCTCTTCTCATAGGAGGATAATACATTGTTTCATATTTGTCTCAGAACGATGCACCCATCTCATGGGAATTCACACGTTCACATGTGCTCAGCCACATGCACATCTAACTCAATAGATCTTCTTTCTCAATGTGTTACAAAGGAGAATCATCTGGATTTCATCTCAACTCTCTGTAAGGAGGAGGAAAACACAACATTCCATTTTTGTCTCATATAGGATCCACACACCCATCTCAGGGGCTCTCTCTCAGGTCTCTGTCCTGGAGGATGTCTCATGTAGCTGTAATCATCAACATGTATATGGTGTGGTATTTTTGCGTGCTATGCCAAACTTATTAAAAAACTGATCAAATTCCTTTCCATAGAATTTACCACCATTTTTAGTCCTTAAGGATTTAATCCTCTTCTCTGTCTGGTTTTCCAAAAGAGCTTTAAACTCCTTAAATCTCTTGAAAACATATACTTTCTTCCTCAAGAAATATATCCATGTATTCCTATAAAAATAATCTATGAGGGAGACATAATACATGGATCAACCAAGTGAATGCACTGTAACTGAGCCAAACACATCACTATGCACAATTTATAGAGTTCCATTTTCCCTTGTCGCTCAAGATGGGAACCTCACTTGGATTTGTTTCCCATATATACAATGTTAACAAAAGTTAACTTCTAAACCACATTCAGAAAAACATTCAAACATACCTTTTCTTTGCATAGCTCAAAGTCCTTTTTCTCCAATCTGTCCCATCCTCTCGTGCCATAGCCTAGTCGGATCAACTTCATCATGTCTTGTTGAGTCTATTTGAACCAAATTAGCTCAAGTTGAGTTGATTTTTGTCGAAATTGACTCAAGTTGAGTCACAGTCAAGTCGATTTCAGGAGCAATGATGTTGTTGCATCCATACAAGTCGACATTCCCTAACAACTTGTATAGGGTACCAATCTGAAATCCTCTCATTAAGACCATCGCACCTTTGACCATATTGCATGAGCCCTTTTGAAATAAAGTATCAACACCTGCATCACTCATCTTCCTGACAGATATTAGGTTTCTTACCAAACCCAGAATGTGTATCACACCTAGAAGGGTTCTTTCCTCCCATCCTGCATTGTAAGTGGGACACTTCCTCATTCGACAATTGTAGTTATCGATTTGCCTCCCAAGAACACATCATCCCCATCATATAGTTCATATTCACATAACCATTCTTTATGTGGTGTCATATGATAGAATTCTCCTAATTCAATCAACCAAACATCTTGATATGATTGTGTACTGGTTGATGACAGATACACATTACCTCCCTTGTTTGAGGTCATCTTTCTCCCAGTCAACTTCTTCTTGTTAGATCCATCACTGAATTTTGTTTCCTTCGACTTGCATTCCTTTTTGTAATTCCCAACTTTATCGCATTTCTATCATCTTCATGTACACTGACCTAGGGATTTAGATCTACCCTTCGAATTGAACTTTCTACCGAAGAATCTTCCTTTATATTTGTTAATCGATCAACCTCTCACTACCAGATAATATTTGGTTGATCAACATTCCTTTGAGCATTCTTCTCTCTTGTTGTCTTGTTCATTTATAATAAAAGGTTACATGTCTAACCTTGGTCCACACCTAAGATATAATCAACATCATACTCTCTTGGGTAGGAAAGAACAACCATGTAGCCAATTTGACTTACATATGCATGACCACCAACCTACGATTTACACATGAGATAACATATTTTTCATTAGAATTTGCGGCCTTACAAAAATCCTCTTTATAATATTTACAATAGGAAAAACCCTAAATATTGGCACCCAAAAAATGGTTACAAATACATGCATATCATTGGCTAGAAATATTGCAAATCTTGGGATTATGTTACATTTGAATCCAATTTGGGTTTACTAGTTGGCCTCCATTTGGTCTCTAGTCAGTCATCTCACACTTGCACTTCGACCTCAATTCAATTGAATTGTCATCGATATCTTCGACTTCAAATTTACCCAGTCGACTTCCTTGACCTTCGACTTTATTTCTATCTACCTTGACTTCGACCTACTATCGATGTTTTCAATCTACCTCGACTTAAATTGTCAGTCGATTCACCTCAATTAGACTTTCACTACAAAGAATATAAAAACTCGAGACTGATACCATGTTAATATTTCCCTTGAACCTAGCACCAGGAAGTTAATTCCAAACAACATATATTTATTGAATCAAAGAACAACAAGGTTACTCAACAAAACATCCAGCTGAAGCATAAACAAGGAAACCAAATCAAGTACATAAGAACACCAAGATTCATGTAAACCCCTGGAAAAATTCCAGAGGGAAAAATAGTCCAATGATACTTTTATTAAGGTCAAATCAGGGCTCTAGTAACATGGATAATGGCCCAGATAGAGAATTATACATTGCATACAAACTTGGAAACTTTTTTGCTTCTATACAGCCTTGTACCAACACATTTACCAATGCATCCATGACTTTCCCTTCTCTGGCCTGTAGATGTCAGCACCTTTCCCTTCTTTGACCTATGGATATTTGCACCTATTTCCTCTAAGACCCAAAGATGTGTACAGAAATCCCATACGGTAACCTCTGTATGATTTTACTCTTTTCTCTGGTCTCTATCCTTTGAAACCCACCTATGACTACTTCTTCTCTCTTTCATCCTTGACCTGTATGACCCCTATATGGGAGTCCTTCTCCACCTATGAATACCTTGAATCACATATAGTTCAAGTTCAAGGGAAGTAGTAGTCATAATAATTGCAAAAAATATAGTCCAAAAAATGGAAAGAAATTTTCCAAAAATATCTATATGTGAAGTAATAAATAAAAATCCCTCCTACATAAATGTAGGAAATAATATAAAAAAAATATTGGTAAAATACTCATTGAATCCACTAGTTGTGCTAATTGTTTTAGATGGCCATTTTGGTCTAATCATATAGGACCTATATTTCATAACTTTCTTCCAGAGAATGTGGGTCATCTTGCATAACTGTTGAAAGGCCTATAATGTAGTCCCAAATGGTCACAAGGTCCATATCAATTCCATTCAAGTGGTGTCATTGATGATAGATATCCCCATGAACTTCTCTCTTCCCATCCCTGAAATCATTTATCTTATCTTCCAAGTTCAAATGTTATCTATCATTAGACTTGTAAATTACTTCTTCAAAGTTGGCCTCCATTGTTATGAACCTGGTAAATATTATAAAACTAATACATAAAATAACATAAGAAACCAAGTGATGTGATTTTCATCGATGATATTTGAAACTACAAACTCTAGATCTACAACCCTAGAAAACTATGTTTCTGTAGACTACCTCAGTGCATTTCCTCCCTCATATGCCTCATAGTAGAATATTTACAAAGTGGTTGCATTCATCATGACTACAACGATCCACCTAGTACTAGTTCATATGGCTATGTCTAGTATCTCATAGTCAAATACTGAATATTTCAAAGATGTTGTAAATGGGAAGGATTCTTCCTTCCTATCCCTTTTCCTTTGAAACATGTGGGGCAGGGAGAATCAATAACAAGCTTCCTGAAATTGACAAAGAGGGCTCCCATTTTGAGATGATGGCTACCAAACTCAAAATTGGATACCTATTCAAATCCAAGAACAATCCAAGATATGAGATAACTTCACCTGTTGTTGGTGATTATATCCAGTTCATGAAAGACCATGTTGTTGTAGGTGATTTTATGGAGTTATGTTCCTTTGAGAGGACATCGATTGGATGGGTAAAATAAAGGTGGAAAACCAAAGGCCAAGTTGATCTAAGACTAGGCTCCAAAGGGTTTTTCATGGTCATATTCATATGTGTCAAAGATCATGAGAAGATCTTTGAACCAGGACCATACTTCTTTAAATTAGCAGGGTTGGATCTTTGATACTAGATAGAATGAATTATCCCTGAAAAAGGAAGAATTTACATAAGCATGATTCTGGATTCAAATGTACTCCTTGCCTCAAGATTTCTAGGAATCTAAGACACTGGAATGGATTGTCAACTCATTGGGTTCATTCATCAATGTTTTGAAGGTCACCAAGTAGGGCATGTATACCTACTATGCAAAAGTATGTTTAAACATGAACATTATTTCATCTTTACTAAAGTCCATCCACATTCTCTTTGATTATGAGGAACGGATACAGAACATGTACTATGAACATATACCATTCCAATGTAGGAAATTTCATGAACATGACCACCTCTTTTGTGATTTACCCCTAAACATCTCTAAGGAAACAGGAAAAAAAGGCACTACAAACCATGAAGGCTTCACCAAAGCACCTAGAAAAAGAAAATCGGGGAATAAAAGAACAAATTGAGGCCCCACAACCTAAACAATCAATCACCAAAATATCTTTGAATTTGTGGTGAACAACGAGTTGGTCCCTCTCTAAGGAGGCATTGCCAAAGGATATCCTACTATGAATGAAAAAAAAATATTGGATCATAAGGAATACCCTAATAGGTAGAATATGGACCCTAGACAATCCATAATCAACCCCTCCCAAGCATACATCCTATAAAAAATCATGGAAGTAAAAGTGGATCTCTCCCAAGAATCAAAAGAGGATCGCCCTTAGAAGGACCTTGACTCAGAGATGATAGAGATATACATGCTATCCTTAATGGCATCACATGGTGAACATGGTGCCACCTTACAAAAACCCTAGATACTACATATGAAAAAGGAACTCATTAAGAGTAGATCAGAAGAAGGGAAATATCAAGGCATTCCCAATTAGTCAAAGGAACTAGGTATGAGGCCCTTCTAAATAGAAGTGGGGAAACTATTAGCCGAGGAGAGAAAAACAAGGTGCAAATCTATTAAATAGAAAATTGAAGAATATGGAGCGATGTTAGTTAAATCTAGGAAGAAAATGGGACTATTGGACAGATACTTCACCCCACAAGCCAAGTCACTAGGTTAAACCCCTAAGAGGAAAAGTTCAAGGTGCACAAATTCTCACAACACTCTTTAATTTTCAATGATAGTTCTCTCTTGGAATGTAATAGGTATCAATGCTCTTAGAAAAAAATGCATTCTTATAAAGAGAATTAGTCATGACAAACCCTTAATAGTTCTCCTATAGGAAACAAAATTTGATAAGGAAACAATGACTAAAGTAGATAAGAAAATTTGGAGAAACAATGAAGCCGAAGTAGTCCCATCCACGAGCCTCTTCGGGTGTCTATCTATGTTGTAGGATCCCAAATAGATTCATATGGATAATTTTGTGGGAAAACCCAATTTTCTATCAATTGAATTCATAATCAAAGTCTTGTCGGTACAAGGATCATTAACCAATGTTTACAGTCCCAAAAAACCCTTTCTGAAAGCTCCTTTCCTTGAATCCCTAAACATTGTATGGGATTAGTCTGTACTTGATAACTAGATCATTGAAGGATATTTTAACATGTTCACATCATTCCAAGAGAATAATATGCACTCAGGAGGCTATATTGAAAACAAAATTCCTTTAAATACTTCATAGAAGATATAAAAATTATTGATGTACCCATGGTCAGTGGATTCTATACATGTAACAATAAGCATGGGGGAATTCACCAAATTGCCACTAGGATTGATTTCCTCCTTCTCTTTGAGAGCATGTTCCAAAAAATCATGTGTATTGAAGCATACATCCTACCCTATATGGGATCTAAGCATTGGCCAATAAATCTCTCATGGAAACTCTCAACAACACCTAGTCTAAGGCCCTTCCATTTTGATCACTTCTAGCTAGACCACCCAAATTTCATGCCTAACCTATGCAAATGGTGGATAGGAAAAACTAAAAAATATGGCTATTAGATGTATCATCTACAACAAAAACTCAAACAGGTAAAGAAACATATTAAAAAGTGGAATAAGGAGGTGTTCGACCACATTCACCTCAAAAAAGACAGACCAGAAAAGGAAATGAAAACTCTACAGGACACCATCATTATCAATGGAAGAAAAATGGAGAAGGAAAATGAGGAGAAACAAATCAAACAATAAATTGAAAATGGGGAGAAACAAGAGGAGGTCCTTTGGAAGAAAAACATGTGCATACAATGGTTAAAATAAGGTGATGGGAACTCAAAATTCTTCCACAAATATATGCTCAATTAATGCAATCACAATCGGATATCCAGCCTCTCAACACCTACAAGAAAAAAAATGGAAAGATACGAAGATATAGTATAAGATCTCAAGGGGAACTTTTTCCAGATCCTCGTGGAACCCCCAATGGATAGGAAAGAGGACATCAATGTCATATTAACCTCTATACCAAAGATAGTCTCTATGGAATAGAATGAAATCCTTCTAAGACCCATTTCAATGAAGGAACTTAAATCCATGGTTAAGTCTATGGCCTCTAGAAAATCAACTGGCTCGAATGGATTTATTGTGGACTTTTTTCAATCTTGTTCCAATATCTTGGGGGAAGATGTTTGGAAAGCAGTGGAGGAATCTTGACGTTTAGGAAATATTCTTCAAGATTTCAATATTTTGTTCATTTCCCTTACTCCCAAGGACCCAAACCCCTTAATTTATGATAAATTCAAGATTGTATATTTATGCAACATTATCTAAAAAAACATCTTGAAACTCACAGAAATTAGACTCAAGTCCATCCTCTACAAAATCGTTTCCCTGGAGAAAGGAGGTTTTGTGGAAATACATTAAATCCTTGATGGGATCATAGCCTCTCATGAAATGACACATTCCTTAAAAATCTCCAATACCCAAGTATGTTATTAAAACTAGACATGTCTAAGGTGTATGACAAGTTAAACTAAAGCTTCTTAGAAAAACTCCTTCTAACCTTCTGGTTTTTCCCTTCTTGGAATTCCTGGGTTATGAATATTTTCTCCTCAACTTTATTCCCCCTCCTTGTCAATGGGTCTTCATCCAAAACCTTCAATCCATCCTAAGTAATTTGTCAAGGTGACCCCCTTTCCTCTTCATCCTAGCGATAGAGGGACTCGAAAGATCCTTGAAATATGAAGTTTATTTAGGTAATTTGAAAGTGTAACATCCCCAACCACCAACATGCTAGGAAACGTCACTTCCTGGATGTCTCTCTTAGATATGATACCAATTCGTGACATCCCCGGCCCTAAACCAATAGGCCAGGACATGCCACCGAATAACCTTTATGATCTGATACCATTTATATTTAGATACATAACTATATAAGTACACATTAAACAACTATAGCATTTTGTTCATATTATTATTCATGCGGAAATAAAATTAAAACATACAAACAACATATTCTAATATACACATCTTAATGATGAAATAATAGTATGCCTACACATATAACATATATGAAATATCCAAGCATTACTCATAAATTATAACACATTTACAATTACCCAACATGCATTCAACAAATTTTGGTACTTATCTTTTAATAGATGAGCACCAACTAGGTGCAGACCTCCCACGAACCTCCCATCCTTAGACCATGCTTCTCATCACTCTCAGCAGTGGGTCACCCCCGAGCTAGGACTAAACTCCACCAGGAAAGGGATTCCTAGGCTTGGAAAGGACAACATGAAAGTCACACAAATCAACAAGAAGGATTATCTCCCAGGAGCCAGCTCACACTACAACCTATAACTTCTCATTCCCCACATGCCTGTCCCACCCCAAGAAGCGTGCCCCTTATCTGTTCAATAGTCATTTGGCTGCCCCACTTCCCTTATAGGGCTTCAACAATAGGCCAGAAAGGAATTCTCTGAGCATTGTAGCCGCAGTTAGGATCCCTCTGGGAATTCACTTCCCCAACAACCTCTCTCACCTGGAGAGAGTTTCTTACTGGCCTGAAAAAGTGCTTCTTTAGTCCACAAGCCTAACAACCCGCCTCTTCAAATCATAGGACTGAGAACTTGGTTCTTCAATCCAACTCCTAAGCCAATTCCAGAAAAGGTGATGGAAATATCAAAGCTCAATATAGAACAGATGATGGCAGCAACAACAAACCATTAAGACACAACACAGCTCAGGAAAGTATAGGCTACGTCGGGCTTCACAGGAGACACAGGAGATAACTCAAGTATGACTTCAGGTTCCAACAGTACATGCTATATGCAGAGGCGACAATGGAGAAAAATGTTCACTATGTGAATCAATGATGACTCAGGAAGTATGACCGACTTGCAAGAATCATGAGGGTCATGAGGAAAATGATTGACTGGTCAAGACACAAGGATGGAGAAGGAGCACTAGAATTGGAAACAAACCCCCAACGAGGTGGATTTCCCAACTATAACTACATTCTCCCAAGTCAACACATGTCTTCCTGCAGCTGCATGAGTTCCACTTAGAACTCATTCCCTTTCCCAGGAACTTAGGACAACATCGATCATGTCCACCTTAGCCTTTAGGAAATAATAATAAATTATTATTCCCTTAGAGGTAAGCCCTCTAGCTTATCCCCTAGGCCTAGACACTTAGCCCCCTCCCTTACCCTACCTAGTGGAGCTTAGTCCCCCATAACTCTTTCTTTGTGGTCGGTCTACACACAACAGTGTAATTTTATTAATGATATGTGCATTTACATATACAAAAAGTAGGCTCATGGCCTTAAGCATATAGGCTATTCAGTCTAATAAACATATAAGTCTTCAAATTATAAGCACTTGTCTCACTAGCCTATAAACATAATTACAATTCAATAGGGTCTCGGCCTTGGGGTGTTATAGAAAGGTATATGATTGCACCCAAATATGGACCCTATGACCCATCTCCTTTTCGTAAATGCTACCCTTCTCTTCAGAATACCTAATGTCAAGGAAACATGCTCTTTCAAATTAATCCTTAACACCTTTAAGCTATCCTTGGGGGCCCTCGTGAACCATAGTAAATCCCTAATTTTATTTCTCAATATTCCTTTGGTTGTCCAACTTAACATCTCCCACATGTTGGGATTTCAAATGAATTCCCTTCCAACCAAATATATGGAGGTCCCCTTCCTCGCTAACCCCCTCCATAGTGTCTCTTGGGAGGACCTCCTCACCAAGTAGGAAGATAAACTTAGCAGTTGGACTTTTTCTCTATAAATATCCCTATTTGAATCATGCTCCTTAATTTGGTACTACAATCCATGCCCTTACACCTCTTTCCAGGGATATAAACTCCAAATATCTTAAATTCCATCAAAAATATTCAAAGGATGTTTCTTAGGGGAAAACCAAATAGGGACCGCAAATGGGTATTAGTGGCTTGGGACATGGTTTTTCTTCCAAAAATAAATGGGGTTTTGGGCCTAAGGAATCCTCTACTCATGCATATGACCGTTGTGTCCAAAACTTGGTGGAGGTGGTTAAGAAACAAGGAGAGATCTAAAGAAAAATATGGAAGATCAAGTATGCAAATGATACCCCATATGAAGAGTTGAATAGACTAGATGCAATATGCCCAGGGTCACTAATATGGAACAATATTAGAGACAATACAAATACAATATAACAACAATATTTCTAGGAAATAATATCCAGTGAACGAGCATTATTCTTTAGATACACATAACAATAGGAACCACAACTCAAACTTAACCCCTTTCTTAGACAGTCCAAGGACATACTACAAAAAAATGATTTGTTATATGTCAAACAATACTAGTAGGTGTCGAGAATGAATGCCCTCTAGCGATCAATAAATGGACCAGTGATAAATCCTAGCCAAATAATACATTTCAAGAGGTCACAAACCTTGTAAATTCATGTCTGGAGAATAGGAAAATAATTTGCAGAGAGGGATAGGACATACTTCTATGGGGGACTCAAGGAAGTGGAAATTTCAATTTAAAATGTGCATATGAGAGTTTACCCAACCACACAACAGTACCCTTGGATATCATTTGGAAAATGGTTTGGAGAAAAAAACTCTAACCAAATATCTCATCCTTTATATGGTTTCTAACAAGGAGGAAAACCCTCACCTGGGATTTCCTTACAAGTAGGGGATTTGAGGGACCATCAATATGATATATGTGTCAACAATAGGAGGAAACAATGGAGAAACTTTTCAGCAACTATATGGAATCTAGCCAACTATGGGATAGAGGGACGACCATCTTCATAATCTTAGATACAAACATAGGAAACATCTGACTCATCATAGAAAATTGGCAATAGACTCCCTATAACAACATCATCTTCAATGAAGCTTGGTAAATATTCCCTAGCCACCTCATGTGGTCAGTTTGAAAGGAGAGGAACAAATGAATCTTCAAGAAATAAAGAAAAGTAGGGGAAAACATATGGCGAAGGATACAAACATAAATCATAGAATACATATAAGAAAATCCCTTGTCGAAGGAATCCTCAGTGGTGATGGGAAGTGAACAAGATATATTCTCAACCTGGAACTTCAACTTGGAATCAATTTGTGACAATAATATCCCCCGGAAAGGAATTCAATCTTTGGAGAAATGGGAAAAACAACCCCCAAGCTTCATCAAGCTAAACTTTGATGGAGTTTCTAAAGGAAACCCTGGGCCTACTGGGATGGGGGAATATTTAGAGATGAGGGTGATATGTTTTTTCATTATGCATATTATTTGGTAAAGAGAACAAATAATGCAACAAATCTAGATGGTATAATTAAAGGAATTTTGTTAACCATACACCTAAAGTACCATAGATTCATAGTTGAAGGATATTCTGCCATTATCATACAAACCCTTACCAGGCTCCTACATGGCTTTCATCCTGAACAAATCTCAACCAACTAGAGACTAACCTCTTGTTTGACTTGGACAACGAATTTTCTCATCCAACTTAGAATTGTTCACACCTTACATGTTCTTAGGAAAGTGAATGAGGTGGTTGATTTCTTAGCCAATTGGGGGGTATCAACACTGGGGCACAACCTATACTCAATATGGATCTCTCCACACCAAGATGACCTTCATTCAAAATGCACCAAGCTAAAAATGGTGGACATCAATCCCCCATATGGGGTGTTAATTCCTGTGTCATATTTCCAATGCACATGATTGAGATGGTGGGTTACAGGTGTCAAGTCCATCTATGGAACCTGTCTCTCTGGAGGAAGCAGAGTACCATTTCATTAATGAAAATGTGTGAGAGTGAAAGAAGGCACCGACAAAGTTCCATAATAACTCTATGAACAACATGTAAGTTTAGAACATGACCAAGTATTATGAAGACGAGCTTGAATGCAATATTTTAGTTCAATCATAACTGTGTGGAAATTATCATAAGTATTTTCTATTGTTATTTCATATGTAATTTAGGATTCATGGAATATTTATGGAACATCATGGTAGATAGTGCAACTGTGGAATTTAAACCATAGGCCCTGAGTTTTCTACATAAATCTATTAGTTTGTTATCCTTTCTTTTTTCGCTGGGGGAATTGTGCTTTCGTTGTTACTGGTTTTTCTCTGGCTCATTATGAATAGGAACTATGTTTTCCTTCTTCCTTTTATGACATAATGAGGGAATATATATGGATACATTTATATGATATTATCCCAAGGGAGGGAATATATGGGCCTAAATTTACATGTAATGTGTAAACATATATGTAATGGGGTCAACCTAGTAGAAAAAGGGCTTCATGTGCAAGTGTGAATAGCTATATATAAGAGACCATGTATTCATTATTATGACATGTAAATTGTGATGTATGGATGTATTGGGTTATTTGGAGGGGGTTCCCCTATTATTTAAGGATTTATTCTATAACTTGTCTATCTTGGAGTTGTGCTCCACGCTTTCATTCTATACATAATGTGTACTTTTGTTATTTTATGATATTATGATCATTTGGATCATTACATTTTATCCTTAATATATAGAGGTTGGAAGTTAAGGATTGGAGTTAGACCTCAATTAAGAATCAATGACAATACCGAACTTTAGTGGAGATGAAGATAAACATGAAACCATTCCCATGGCATGGTTGAGGATGGTAAAGGAAGATTGTATGAGGATTGGTATAAGTCCTTGTGGTGCATATTTTTCTTTTTCGGGTGGAGCTCATAAGTGGTGGAGAAGCCTTGATGAAGATACTAGACTCCACTCCACATGGGAAGAATTTGAAAAACTATTCTCGGATAAATGGATTAAGGATACAAAAATGAAGGAATTGTAGAGAATTCAAGATTAATTAAAAAAAACAAAGGAAGAAATAAAGAAGAAGTGTGAGGAGCTATCTAAGATACGATCCCTTAATGAATCACGCGTTAAGGAGGTTAAGAACTTAAAGCAAGAAAAGAGTAGTAAATCAAAGTGGGAAAATGATGAGTCAAGAGAAGATTTGAAAATCAAAGATGAAGAGATATTTAGACTATGAAACCATAATAAAAATACTATTGGATGAGGTCAAGAGATTGAAAGAAGAAAATAATCATTGTCAAAATCAAGAAGAATTGAGGATCTTGGATGAAGAATCTACCAAAAGACTTGAATAGGAAATATGCAAGAAGGTTAAGGAATCCCTAAATACTAATGAGGTAAAATTAGAAATGAAATCCAAAATTGAAGAAGGATGACATAATTTGATAGATGGGGTTACATTGCAGCTTCAAAAAGAGAAAGAAGACAAGACTCAATAAGGTTACCAGAAGATACTTGAAGAAGTTGAACTCCATCTAGAGGATGTACATTCCAATTATGATGGTATTATATCCAAGGCTAGAGTAATCAAATACCAAGAAAAGATGATTGAGGATGTCATTATCTCTGAAACAAAAATAAATGAAATGCATCTGCAAAGTGAAGGAAGACCGTCAAATGTGAAACAATATAAAAAATTCAAGGAAGACAAGAAGGACGGTATCAACATTATGAAGGAAGAAGATGGAATACCTGTCAATATTCATGGAACAAGGAATCACCAAACTACTCTTCAACAAGTTATTATCATAGACCAAAAACCACTACAAATTGGAGAAGCTACAACAAATATGCATGGAATAAAAGGAAAGAAAATTATGCAACAACTAGAAAACAAGGATTAAGACTGAAAATAATTTATTTTGGAGTGATAGATCATCAAAAATGGAATGAAGAAAGAAGGGACATAAGAAAATTATATTACTTGGTTTCATCACATGTGAAGTGTTTAATTGCAAAGCTTTGAGGACAAAGATTTTTGAAGGAGGGTTTTATGTTATGACCCGAGGGGTGCATATATATCGCTAAACGTATATGATATGACCCCAAGCGGGGGCATATATCGGCCTAAATGTACATGTAATGTGTAAATATATATGTAATGGGGTCAGCCTAGTAGAAAAGCGGCATCATGTGCAAGTGTGAATAGCTATATATAAAAGATCATGTATTTATTATTATGACATCTGAATTGTGATGTATGAATGTATTGGGTTATTTGGAGGGGTTTGTTGAGCTCCAAATCTACCCAAGTAAATTAGAGTGCAGTTATTATCAATCCGGTGTTTGTAAGACTTAGAGGCATGTCCAAAGTATATGTATTTTAGAGATAGTTTTTATCTTTTATGGAGATAAACCAAAGATCTGTTCTAAGGCTAAATGTGAAAGAGATGCTAAGCTCCTATTCAGAAGTCATCTTCATAGATCTCATGACAGTAATCAGAACTTGTTTTTCTAAATGGTAAAAACAGTAAGCATAAAACCTATTCTAAGGCTGAATGTGAAAGAGAAACTAAGCTTCTATTCAGAAGTCATCTTCATAGTCCTCATAACAGTGATCAGCACTTGTTTTTCTGAAGAGTGAAAACAAGGATCAAGACTTGTTTTTCCTCCAAGAGTGAAAACAAGTAAGCATTCAAAAGAAAGTTTTAAGACCTATCAAAATGTTAGAAGAACAAAACTTTATTCAAGAGATGCATTCATTCTTCTTTCATTCATTCATTAATCAAATCAAAATACTCAAAGCAAATAACTCAAAAAGCATTCAAAACTATCTTAATGCTTGAAGACAAACTACACATTGAGTTCTCATTCAAGAAACCATTCACAATATGAGTAAGGCTTGGAAAACATTAAGCATGTAACCTGAAGCATGAAATTCATCTACCCACAGAAGATAAAACTAATCTACAGCAAGCAAGATCTAAAACATGTATTTGAAAAAGAACACAAGGAAAGAGGCACTACTAAAATGGGGGCCCTCCACTGCTTCCCTCGTACACTTTGGTTAACTTCAGCTAAGAAAGGACTCCAGTAGCATCCAAATCATCATGAGAATTCACATGAACAAAACACAAAGCTGATCTTCAAGAGTGCATATTCTCAAGTTTCTTCATTCATTCAAAGGTGTCTTACTAGTTTAGTTTAAGAGTATTTAGAGCACAAGAGTTTAAAACCTAAAATGCTAAAATGTCTCCTAAATATCATAAGTGAATCCACAATATCCTAGGAGGGTCGAATGCCCCTCTAGATCCTCAAAACATGGACAAAATCCCACGAAATCAAAAAAACTGTCCAAGATTTAATGTCAAATGTGGCAATTTTATCGGTGGCCCTCGCTGCTTTTGGACCGCTGCTGACCTGGGCATCTAGTAGTCTCATATTTCGAATCTGATAGTTTATTCACCATCCTTGTACATCCGGGAACACCTAATCTAAGTGTTTTATTTCGCCCATGTGTCCTGTAAGTATACAAACGACGGAGTTTTTACAGGATTTGGTCAACTCGTATTTCTCGCTAAATTTCCAATTTTAATGTAAAAATTTAGAAAATTCACTCAAGTTGTATGACGACAAATATACCTTTGATAGGTTGTTTTATGGGAAATGTGGAATAAAATGAAGGTAAAATGGATGGATAAAGAGGCAAGAGTATGGTTTGTGGAAGCACAAAATGGACTCAACATCTCCCCCCAAGAGAAAGACTTTGCATGCCCTCATGCAAAAAAAATGTACCATGTCCTGTGGTCGCCTTTCTGGCTACTTCACGTCAGAAATGTTGTTTCCCCCACATTTTCCTCGAATGTAGTGAAGTGCCTTCATATATTTTGATACTTCCTTTATGTTCTTTTCTACTGGAACCATTTATAAGCTTGTTTAAAAATCAACTTATTCTGTTTTTGAATCTTTTTATTTTTCTTCACAAAGTACATTCTCTTCTTGTGCTCACAGGACTTGGGTTCCTGATCTCATTTTCTGTTTTGGTGTATCTCTCCAAGACTTCAATCTCTTTGATTTTTCTTTTTCATCTTCTTATTTTCTGTTCTTCTTGTCAAGTTCAAATGTGGATGTACTAGCCACCTCTTCTATTTGAGGTTCTTCTTTCATGTACTTGATTAGTTGTTCCATATCCACTTTCATCTGCGCATAGGTAGGGGTTTCCTGTGACCTCAAAGCCATCATTTTCAAATGACTGTTCCTCAAGTGTCTGAATGTGTTCATATTGTGCCCTGATAGTGTCCCTTATCACCTCTCTTGTATTTGGCCTTTTTTGGACTTGTGGCCTCTTTCTTGTCCCTCCTTTCATAAGTGCAGGTAAAATTTATCTTTTTTCAAGTTCTTTGTATTACCTATGCTTTGTTTTCTTTCCCCCGGCTATGCTTTTGGCTTGTCGCCTGGGTGTCAGACTCTCCCTTCTATCATCACCACCATCAATTTGCTCCTCCTTCTTCCTCTTTTATGGTCTCAAAACAATTCTCAATGGTAAACTATTGCCAACTCATATTTTGCTTCAGAAGTTCATTTTTTACAATCATTTTGATAAGACCACGTGTGATACAAACTCCTCCTCGTGGTTCAAATTGCTTTCTCGACAATTAGCCATTTTGGAGAGGCTTTGTAAAAGAAAGTATGGCATATTAATATCACAATCCCCTCTCAAATGCTGTAGCAATTTTAATATGGTATAAATAAATGATGTTGAACCTACCTTCATAGGTTATGAACTTCTATATAAGGTATGCCAACTCATCCAAGGGATGGACCAACCAACTCCTTTGGATTCCCTTCTTCCAACACCGGGATAAGCACTCGACTGGAAATGAAAGGCACCCAAGGATTTTCCTTGAAATGTTTGGTTTTAAAGTATTCCTCCCCTATCTGTGGTAGTCCAATGACAAATGCAAGACTATCTTCAGTGATCCCGAGGATAAAATTCCCAACAGTGGCTCTCTCTCTCCATCAAATGAGTAGGAAAAGTCTAGGGCAATTCCTTCACAAAATCCCTCAAATTTTTCAAGAAAACTTAACCACCGTTTATGTTCCATAATTTGCATGCAATCTTTGTGTATTTCTCATGTTACAAACCTCCCAGTTCATATCTTGATACCATATTCAAATTTTTAAAACAAGACCTCCAAAACTTCAACTCTACAATTTTTCAAAACTTTCTAGACTCAGTGTGACTGTGTATGGTTTTAAGAGTCAAAATATCTCTCACTGCTTTTGAAAAGAAACTTCAACTCTGCAATACTTCTCAAATTTCCAACTCTATGTGTATTTTTAATGTCTTCAGAAGAGCTTCTGTTCAAATTAACAAAAAGAAAACTCTTATTTTTATTCCTAAACTTGTTCTCTGCTTTATGAAGAATTTTGCAATGTGCATACCGGGTAAAATCGAGAAATTCCTGCCTCCTACTGAACTCGACTCAATTTCCTCTTTGAATTGACCGCTAAATCATGGACTACTCTTTGTGTACAATTGTATCCAATCGCTGTGATTTATACTTCCTAACTGCAAATTTTAATTTTGGCTTCACCTTCTGAAGTCTGACATTCCTTTGAGATGTCATTCTGAGTTTCACCATCGCATCTCACCCCCGGTGATTTTCCACAGAACAAATCTTGTATGTTGACAGATGATTGTCAACATAATTTCAAGATTCTATCAACAATTTTGAGTGAGAGTTAATATGTCGGAAGTGTAGGGATATAGGTGCGTAGAGAACATCTACAGAATGTAGGGATAACGAACTAGAATATGGGGATTTGAAATGCGTAGGGAGAACAACGGGGTTTGTAATTCGAAATGGTGGTAGTGTATGAAGAGGTGCGTCGGCAGTTTAAGTCCCGGGGTGTGCAAGGTGAGACACAGCGTGCATACTCAGAAAAAAGGAATTGAGTTGTTTCTTATGTGAAGAGGAAAAAACATTGGTGGAGGTTCATTTTTGAAAATGGTTTGTACATCAATAACAACTGATGATCGCATCTTTGTACTCTTTCTTCTTTGAAATCATTAGAGATGTGGTTTTTAAAGAATGCTCATTTGCCATATAACTCCTGATTTTTTCAATTATTTCATCAAATATGAACTTCTCTTATTATAACCCCTTTGAATGTATACAAACCATTTTGATTCATGCAACCATCCCACTGTATGTAACAAAGTTTAGACAGCTTAAAAAAAAACACTGTATTCTGGTATATGAAGCCCAATTCCTCCTTATAACTCCTTTAGAGACAAAAAGTGGTTCTGCTGAGTACTATTTAAATGCTTTTGAGGATGTAAAGAATGGAGGGATGAAAGGGTAATGTAGGGAGAAAGGAAGGATAGGGCATTTGTCATTCCTAACTTAAGAAGAATTTTTAAAATTAAAGCATTAAAAAGGAAAATATACTAACTTGTTTGCTCCCTTTCATGCTTCAGATTCAAAGTCGGATGGGATGTCATGTAAGTCCCCGATTCCTCTTTGTTTTATTTTTTTTTCAGGTCCCTCTGCTGATTGGATTTGATTTTCTTCTCAGGTCTCTTGCTGATAGGAATTTGATATTTTCCTCAGGTCCATCTGCTGAATTGAAATGGATGTCTTCCTCAGGTCACTCTGCTGATTAGGATGTCTCATCGTCCCTCTACCTAACTCGAATAATGTCTCTACTGTGTCCCTCTCACAGAAAATGAAATGAAGTAGGTTCCTTAATGTATATGTTTTCATCAGAGGGGTTGAAGGGTTTCAGACATAGTCTTATCCCCCCTCATATTTATTCATTGACTTGTCCTCAAGTCAAAAAACTTTGGAAGCTGAACAAATAAAACTAGAAATTAATGATGAGAATTTATTACTATTTTAAGAATTTTGGTTGGCCAATGTTACTTGGTTTCCAATCAAAATTTGAGTTTATATTGTGCCAGCCAGCCCGGGTTTTCACAACTAAAACTCTTTTTTTTCTCTTTTTTTTTTTCTTCTTCTTCGTTTTTTCTTTTTTTTTTTTTAATTTTTAATCTTTTTCCTAATGGAAGAGATATAATGGAGTATGGGAGTATGGGAGTAAATAGAGCTTATGAAAGTGGCATAGTGTGAAGTCATGATCTAGGAGTAGATGGATAATAGGTCTAGACTTCAACATGGATCTCATGGAGCTTAGCATACTATATGGATGATGAATGAAACCATGAACAATAAGAAATATGAAAGGTTTATTTGGCAATGGATGTGACTTGAAAATGAATTTGTCTTCTTCCCTCTTTTGATTGGCTTCGTGTCTTTTTCATTTATCTTGATCCATCTTATATAACTGTTGGTGTTGTTCGTCAACAACTGAAAGCAATATTCAAGAGATTTGAGTTTCTTTAGATAAACTCAACATCAAGTGAATTTCCTCTTGTTTTAACTTGAATATTTCACTTCATATTAGTAGATATGAATTTGTAAAGATTGTCCTTGAAAAATCCTTCATCCATGGAGTTCTCACCCCTTAAATCTCTCCTAGGACCCCAAAACATAACAACACCTCTGCCTCAAGAATACAATATTAGATGAAGGAGAAAGAGATGTGTATAGTCTCTCTTCTTCCAATAAATACGTAAACAATGCTTGGAAAACAAGTCCAAAAGATGATATACAAAGAAAAATGCATTTGTTTACCCCTTGAGGAATGGTACAAACCTCAGACCTGCCCAGCTGCCCAATCCGCCTCATGTCCCAAATTAGAGCATCCTGCCAAGCTTTGAGGAATGGTGGCCAACCTAGACCTACTAGCGGTATTTTGTTCACACAATCTTCGTTTTATGTCCAATTAGAGTGATTCCAAAGCCAAGTTAAAGTGAATTCATATGGATACTTCCAGTATAAACAGGTTTTTAAAATCAAAAAATGGTTAAGAGTACCATGTTTGATAGAGCTGCTTCTGAATTATTTTCTAGACCAACAGTCAGTATTTAGAGTGTAACTTTTTCGTTAAAGATTGTATCGATGTAATTCCACTTGGATATTAAAGTAGATTCATTGTTTTATTCCCAGTAGAAACAGGTTTTTAAAATACTTTGGTTTGATATCACAAAATGTCTGATGAACAGACCTAGGAGGCAAAGAAACTGAAGCTTAATCATCCATTCATGATGGACTTCGATTAGATTCAATTAGCTCATACCAAAATATTTCACTAAACAAATCAAGTGTTCTTGTAGTCAAAATACGTAATTGATCTAATGGTCTTGTGTTTTGACCAACTTCATCTATGTTATCATATGAAATTGAAAATCAAACAAACAGAAATCACAAAAGTAGATATGAAAAATGGAAATCAAGTGAAATTAGAAATCACTTATGGAAGGAAATAATTAGAATAGAAATCAAATCAGAACAAACATACAACACAAATAATCTAAACTAAAATACATGAAAAACAATGCACATCTTGGTTGGTGGGCCCTTCCCAACTTAGATGGTGTCACTAGGAAGATGAATGTTGTCTAGATCATGATATATGTTTGTAGTCTTTAGCCTTCTGTATCATATGATTTCTTCTTTCCTTCTTTACTTTATTTATGTATTTTTTTTTTGTTTCTTTCCTTATTTTTTCTCTTAAGAGGCGAGAGTCAATAGGACTCGAGGATCTATACTCTAACTAGGTCAGAGATGAAGATGTTTCCTGTCTCGAATGGTGTATTTCTAATACAATATAGGGAGCTTGAAATATAAATTTCACTTACAAGATCCAACATATAGTTATATGATGCAATAATTTAAATGGAAGATGTCTTCTTTGTGCTTGATCTTCTTCAAATTTTAACAACGCCCAAGGGAAAAGTATAATAGTGGCAAGCAGAATGGACAAAGGAATTAAATGAAAAAAAACAAGGAATGAGATATAAAGGAATGAGGAAAAGATATTTAAGATTTCGTTGTACATGAATTCCTAGGTTAGATGACTAGATAAGAATAAACATTGCTTACCCAATTACCTTTAATGAAATCTGAAATAGACAAGCACTGGAACTCCAGTTGCATGGTCTAAAAAGAGATCCATTGAAGATTAGTTGAGGAAGTTTGGACTAGAATGTTGCTGCAAGAAGACTAAATAAAATTTGTGGATGGATAAAACAAATCTGCTAATGATGAACTCTAAAGGGAGAGGATTGAATCTTCAGTGAACTGTTGGAAGAATGTAAATGTTGTGAAAAAAATGGACTATGGTGTTGATGAACAAACAAGAGTGGATATTTTTAACTCTATAAGAAGGTAGTCAAATGCAAGGTTGAAACAAATCTTTGCACAAAATTTCTTTCTTTGAAATTGTTTCCCTTTACATTCTAACAGTCAATATACCATTTTTATTAACAAAAATATGAAAAAGCTACAAGTTGTTGTTAATACCATTAAACCATATAGTATTCATCAAAACCTAAATATGTGGTACAGTTCTTTCCATGCGAGTGAATGTGTTGATGTAGAGCATGGGAAGAAATAGTTGGATTACCAACCATTGATGCATGTCATTAACCAACACGACATCATTCACCATTAATGAAAATGATTGTCAAGGTACCTTAGTGCATTCCTACATGTACGAATAAAGGTGTTGAAGTTGAGTCACCTGCAAAATCTGACAATTAGGAGACATTAACGCATTCCCATTGTTGTAAGTGAGGAAACCCGTCATTGATCTATACAAGTTCCGAGGCACTATAAACCATCTCTAATCTTGATCCCATATAAGGTATTGAATTCAATGGGACAAGATTTGTTGTAAGGAGGGCCTTAGGGAATCCCACATCATCCAACGCAAGCACACAACCAAAATGATTTGAAAATTGGACCAACAATTGTATGCAAAATTTATTGAGAACTTTTCCAACTAGTAAATTGGTTTTCAATAAAATATCATGTCTAACTGCACCAGAATCCTGGTTTTCACAATTAGATTATTTTTCTCTTTACTATTTTATTCATTTATACTATCCTACTCTACTTAGAAAAGAAAATATTTCCTCAAGTGTAAGAACATTTCCAATGAATCCATGTGCATAACAGGATTACAAATATACTCACATTCAAGTTTGAAAAATATGCTTTGACAAATACCAGAATATGAGGGACCAACTATTTTGATCGATATGGTGCTAAGAAATGTTGGAGAATGGAGTCGTGTTTTAGCCTAATGAATATCTAGAACCAAAGTTCAATGTAGTCATTATTCCCTTGTTTCTCTTGTTTATTAACACTGATTTGGATGTCCTCCTTGAGTGTGCATGATGGGCATTGAGGTGTATTGTGAGCCAACACTTTCTGATGGATCGTTATGAAGTTGTGTTTGAAGATCTTGAACCAAATCATGACCCTTGTAAACAAAATCATGTAACCATTGTCATTTAGAAGTTTGCCACCATGTCATGGAATGATCCTTCCATGAATTGAGCTTCCAATTTCTAAATCTAATATGTGTTTCTACCTCAGTTGACATAGCCTTTTACCACGAGCTTTGTGCTTGGTTGATGGTTGTCGGATTTGTTTGAATAATAGAGAAGCATAACAACATCATTCTTGACAAAACTTAGGTGCTTGATTATGTCCATAAGAGGTAGAACTATCCCAAATGTCGAGGCACTACCATATTTCTTGTAACTGGAAGTTGTTATCGGATTCCTATAGATGACACATGTTACCAGATTTCCTGTAAGTGGTAGCCACTACCAGATTTCCTTTAGAATGTTAGAAATATAGTTGGACCAACAAAAGTAATGAGGAAAATACAAAATCCATCCTAAGTAATCATCGAAACATGGAAAATCATTAAATTTAATAATCACATGTCTCTCTAAGCTCTTATGACAAAAAGTGGATAATATGTGGTGATGTAAAAGATAAAAAAATGAGAATGAAAGGTAAATGGGGTGATAGTAAACTTAAATGGTCATTGTAAACATAGTGAAATTGAGGCTCAACATTGCTAGTCTTCTTAATCGTTATGGCTAACAAGAGTGTTTTGTCTTGCATGTGGGGGGTGAGGAAGAGGGTTACAACTAAGTGGCTTCCACAACATCGAGCCACCAGAGGTGCTCAAATTACACGTGTTGAAAGATAAGCAAGGCTCACTAGGGAGCTCTATCATTTGAGCACTTCTCCAATTCAACAAAGGAACATGGATATAATGTTAGAGGAATCCAGGGTCCTAAGAGCCCACATGTCTAATCAATAAAACATATAAGAGTTTTAGGAGTGGATTGTAGACTTAGGCTTCTCCAGATCAAGGGAGGCTAAGGTGTTTAGAGGAATGGAATTTTATTGGATGGAGAAGACCTTAAGTGCAATCTCTTTGAAGGACACAAAGGCCAAGTAGGACAATTAAGAGGAAATTTTGGACTACAGTTGTAGGTTGGAGGCCAAGTTCAATGTTTTTTGCAGGGTCGCCTTCGGTATCAGCTTCAAAGTAACTAATTAGGAAGAGAAGAATGAGTATGTGGAAGTGACTAGGTTTGAAGGATCTCCAGGAAAAAGTGAGAATCCAATCATACTCAAAGATGATACGAGCAAGGATCCTAAAGGCAAGGCCAAGCTAGTTGATGATGGTTCTAGAAACTTAGCATAGTCTAATGTTTTCAGGTGGTCCATGATTAGTTATGTTTTATAATAGCGGTTATGAATAGGCCAAGTAGACTCTTTGTTCTTGTTTTTTTTGTTAAAAAACATTATTAAAGCATTGTCAAGATATATTGTGATATGATTCTAAGGCTTGGTTTCCATTTTGGCTAGTTGTCCATGTACCCTTTTATATCATATTAATGTATAATATCTTAGCTTACAAAAAAACATAAATATCCAAAGTACACACTATGTACACCAAATATGAATGTGAAGCACAACTCTCAAAAATATAGTAATGATGAGATACATAAAAATGATTTATACATTAAAAGAACCTCATCAAAACAACTCATATAAACAAATCATTAACAAATCATTAGTTCATATTTATAATAATAACTATATTAACCTCTATATATATATATATTTTCACATATTGTACATGTGAGTTCCCTATTACATATACATTTATTTACCTATACATTTATTCCCATTACCATTACGTATACATACATTCCCATATATACCTTCATTAAAATACTAGCATCCTTCATCCTTCATTTATGGTAAAGAATTGATTCTTCCATTTGATATTGTCAAGTAACTCTTTCTAAAAAGACAAATTAAATAAAGCAAACATTGAGTGAATATGCCAAATGTCCTTACAATGAGATGATCACAAAGGAAATGGTCCGTGAAGATGCTTGATGTCCCAAAAAGAGATGCTTGAGATGTGAAGAAATAAAGGGCACTGAAGAGAGTGAATCTGATGCATGCCTTTTCTTGTTCTTTTAGTGAATCTGATGGCGGCCCATGATAAGGCAAGTGGGAGGGCTTTTCCGTACGATCTAACTTCACGAATGTTGTGAAATGCTCCACTCGTCTACTTTCCCTCGTCATTCTTGACGCAAGGAAAGATGTGGGGCCATTTCACAAGGCTCTCTCTAATAAATTACGTTCGTCCAATCTCCATGTTCAATGGCCACTTCACATTCGCTCACTATGCCAAGGACAATAATTATTAAGACATTATATCAATAATAGGCTTATTCATTAGGAAGGAAATTATATTTAATTTACTCTATGTGATTAGATATATTTAAGAATTATTAAGACATTATATAATAATACGCTTATTCAATAAGAATATAAATTATATTTAATTTAGTGTATGTCATTAGATATATTTAATAACATCAGAATTCGTTAATTATAATACATTCTATTTATAATTAATTTATATATATATATATATGTATATGGGGTAATACCATAATTTGAAGTTAAATATACACATCATATAAAGTTTAATTCAATAATATGATATGTATTTCTTTAGTCAATGAACTTGGTGTAAAGGGGATCGTCCCGATTCAAATGGAACTCAAGAATTAAAATTTGAATGGGAGTTGGGAACAACATCAAAAAACTAGTCTAACGATTTATCATTATTTCAGGGTTAAAACTGCTAGAATCAAGTTGCATTAATAACATAATTGTTATTGGGATTCTTCTATATTCATCACACTTATGAATAGTATGACTATCCTAACTGATGGAAAATTAACCAAACTTATTATGAGAATCCAAAAGGAAGCATATCACTATGAAAATATAAAGTATTTCCACATTATGAGCGAGCATAATCATTGGTAGATAGCCTCACTAATAATGATTCAAAATTGAATGTTGGAATTGTTCTAAATATAAATGGAGGAATATCCACCTTCCCCATATCATAGTTTTTATAACAAAATTCATCATTGATTGCACGTCTTCCATGTTTCATTGTACATGGAGGAGAAGAACATATTGATGGGGGCGAATTTCAATGGGCATTATCACCCTCATACTTTTGCATGTTCCTCTCTTAATGAAGAGCCAACACATTGAATTGATCATGACATCAAGGTGTATTGAAAGTGAGATTATGGAGCCACTCACAAGTTGTGGTAGCTCTAGTTTGGAGAGTTAGAATTGGAGTAGAGCTCTGGAAAGACCATCACCCCCTTAGCTACTTTCTTTCAATTTGACTCTGGCATATCACCTAGTAAGTAATGGCCCTCTAGGTTATGTGTAGTTGAAATTTCAATGTGCTTCTATGCTCTTGACTTATTTTTTTGCATTGTGGGTGTGACAATGGCTTGTGATGGTATATTTTTCTTCTGATTTGGAAAGGAATTGGGTGTATAACCTCTATGCCAAACAATGAGGACATTGGGTTTTCTTGTAATCTCTGTGAATTTGTGTTGGAGAAAAAATGGACTTAGTTTTCTTTTGAGTGTTCTGGTTGGATTTTTTTTTTCCTTTTCAAATCTCATCTATGAAGTGAGAGGTTGGTGGAAAACCCTTGTGATTGCTTGGACCTCTTACTATATTTTGGTTTGAAATATTTCGATTGGACTACTAGGATATAGGGGAATATGGACAACTCTTCTAACAATGGAAACTATCTTTGTGAAATCCATGAAATCCATAGAATTCTCCATAGGTTCAAAGAATTCATCAAGAGAAACAAGACTTCACTATTCTCTATTACAACCAAATTTCATGGGAAAGATAAAATCTGCAACAAGAATATGGTGATCATGGAAACTTTGCTCCAACAAAAGAGACAAATTCAATATTTAGAAGCACAATGATCCTCCCATTGAAATATGTCTTGCAATTTAAATAAAGGGTCCATTTTAGTAATAAGGCCCAAATTAGTAGGTCAACCCTTAGTATAAGGGGTCCATAGATAGTTAAGATTATATATATATATATTGAGTATAAGGTTATGCATTGTTTTGTCAAGAATTTTTATTGTGTTTAGATCATTGCTATTGGAGGATCCCCCTTGAAGAGACAAGTGAACATAGCTCTCTATTTTTATCTCACTTTTTCTATTTTGTTCTTGGGATTTGCACTACATTTTATGTCAATGCGCTATATTTGTTTTGTTAACTACACTACAAGTGGTGTTGGGCCCTTCGTTTTTGGTAAGAACTACGCAAGTTTGGATTAAGCATGAGTCACACAAAATTCATTAGAGGCTGGAAGAAAGAGTAACAGAAAAGCACTTCCGGAAGCCAGCGCAACGCTAGCTAAGAAACAAACGGTTGAAACAAAACAAGGAAGCACATAAGCCGAGAAGGAAGACACAACCTAGCTATATATAGGGTTGAATATAATTGTAAAAGGGTTGGGTTGGTGTTGTTGTTGTTGTTCGTTCAGTTCGTTGGTTGGATTAGAGTTGGGGTGAGTCATGTCTATCAGAGTCGCCCAAGATTTTGGGATTAGTTGTTGAAACTTGTTGTAAGTCGAGAAGAGACAAGCCATAGTCTGTACTAAACGTTTCTATGTAACTCTGAGTCTGTAATAAAGAAAAGATCTTGGAGCTAATATGAAGGAGAACCAAATTTTCAAAATAGGATGTGTCTTTGTATGTTTACTTATGCATTACATTGTTCCTTTATGGTTTATGAGTTTTGTTTGATGGTTTTTTGTTTAATTGTTGTTCATAACGTAAGTAGGTTCAATTCTTGTGGTTAGATGTTTCAGATCTAATGTTGTCTCTTGTGCAAGAACAAGAATGAGTTCTGAATGATCTATGGATCCTCTTTAGTATTTTCCCTATGCTTCCCTATCTATCTGTCTCAGTAACAATTCGGGTGAGACTTCTTCTCTTCGAAGGAGATGAAAATGCCAACACTCTAGACTACACGGTACCTTTTGTTGGTAACTTGAGAAGGACTCTGGTCTAATCAAATTTGCACCAACAAAATCGTTTTGATGTCGGGACCCGTATTGAAAGGGAACCTGTAGGAAGAATTCTACCGCTGATCCATAGATCTGGCATCGATCAATCGTGGGAAAGAAACTGTGACCCATTCATATGGAAAGAAGTGGAACTAAGAAGAAAAATAGTGGGAACTACTGGGGAAGCAATCTTTTACTCGAAAATATCGAGCGACTAGTACGAGATTTTATGGGTTAAATTCCTAGAAGAATTTTTTCACTAGATCACAAGACTCCAAGAAGCTCTAGAGTTCCAGGGATGGGTCAAGAAGATCTGCGCATGGGATACCAACAAGTTAGAAACACTCCATAGGCTGGATTGCCCAATCACACGAGCTTTGGATTTCTGGGTTAGCACCACAATAGAAGGATACATGATCAAATTTGCAGATGATAACCACCAGTCTTTCTCACGAGTAGAGGAAATTTTCAAGAAAGGTGCAAGGGGAAGACTGTTAAGAGAGATCCCCCTATGGATTAAGGATTTCTTGGTGGAGGAAGGGATGTTGATTATGTCCCCAACTGAGATGGCATTGTAAACACCCTCACTTGGGGTAGGGCGAGACGGGGTGGGAGTCATGGCATGAGAAAGGGGAAGGGTTCTTTGAAAAATGGGGGGGAAACAAAAATAAATCGATTCAAGAGATGAGCGAGACTTGAAGAGAGCCACCACAGTTGAGAAATGGTAGTGTGGGAAGATCAAGAAATCCACAAGACAGTCTGAAAAGTGGAGGAAATAAGGAGGATCGGGAGAAAGCGAGAAAAGAAAGATGGAAGAACTATAGAGGATGAGAAGATAGGAATGACTGGTCAGTCAAAGATTAAATGAGAGAGAAGAAAAGAGAGCAAGAAGTCCCCAGGAGGCGAGACAAAAAGGAGAAAGCATGGATGTAAGAGAGGAGGAAGTCGACACGAATCTTGGAGGAGAAAGAGAAGATTCAGCCCCGATAACATGAGAAATCGGGGATCTAGCTGAAGAGATCATCCCACTGGAAGCTAAAGAGACCCCCCTGATCAAAGAAAACCTCCCCAAAGCTAGTGGCACCAGCCCCGAATCACCCATACCTCAAGTGCCTTCTATACAAGCAGTAAGTTCGACACTACCTTCTCATGCAAGTTTTGTTCCAGTACAATTAGCTAACCAGTCACAACCAGGAAGTGGGAGTATAAGGAGGATATTAATATCCCTTGGTAGATCACAAGAAGGACCATTAGGGTTCATATTGATACAAAAAATAGGATCAACAATGGCCAGTCATGTGGGAGGTTTGATTGCCCGATACCCAGAATTTTGGGGTAAGGGGAGACGAAGATGTTGAACAACACTGGTTCTTGTGCGAAGCAATCTGGAGATCCAGAGGGACTTCGGATGAAAATAAGTTGGTTGAGTTCCAGACTACCCTGAGAGGTCGTGCTCTCAAGTGGTACCTGAATATCATTGAACCAGGAGTAACAGGGACACAAGGTGAAGCGTTCACACTTGGCTAGGTATGGATGAGGTTCATAGCAGAGTTCAAGCTGTCTTAGTCAGAACAACAAGCTCTATTTGAGTTGCGCAAGATCAAACAGAGGGAATGAAAATCAGCCTGGGAGTACAACCAAAAGTTCAAAGATGCCATAGGGAGGTTGGCACAACCAATCCATGAAGAACATCAAAGGGATTGGTACATTCATGGACTGTGACCCCTAACTCGAATATGCTAACGCAACAACGAATAACCACGTTAATAGACGCCTTGGAACAATATATGAAGATTGAATCCATGGAGGGATACCCTAGGAGTTTGAGAATAACCCGACCCCCAGTAGATGCAAATATAGCACAACTACAAGGGCAGATATCAACACTTACAAAAAAAATTCAAGAGCTAACAATACCCAGACCAAGACGACCACAGGTTTGGTGCACTTGATGCTATATGGAAGGTCATTTGGTGAACGAATTTCCATGAGTAAGGGGGTTGGGATCTCCTTATAATATGATGGTAACCCCACTAGGACCCACAGGAGGAGTTGCGCAAGTATCGATGAACCCAACATTCCATCATCCCACCCCATATCACGGTTTCCCAAGAGGCCAAGTAGCACCAACAATGAAATATTGTGAGATCTCCTGAATCCACGGGCATGGACCAAGATAGTGCCCCATCATGCAAAAATATTCGACAATACAAAACATAGTACATTGTGAGTTCTATGCATCCACCATGCATAATACCAATCAATGTAGAGCATTGGACGCTCTTGCGGACATGCTAGACCGAACAACATTCAGGGTAAATCAAAACCCTTAGGGACCAGGATGAGGTGGAGGAGGTGGAGCTGGAGGAGATTTCAGAGGAGGAAGAATCGGAGGAAGAGGACCAAGTAGATGTTACAACTGTGATGAATAGGGTCACTTGGCTAGAGATTTCCCTCATCCAAGGTGACCATGGTGATCTCACTGCAGAACCAACGAACATGCAACCAAAGACTTCCCAGAGCTAATTTCAAAGTGGTAAGACAAAGTATGACAAAGAGGAATTAACCTTATTAGTTCAGAAATCAAGAAGATTTCTAAGGGACAATTGCCAAACCTTAACATCGGCACTCGAGGAGGAGAGAAGACAGGCTTTGATGTTGATACTCTACCTTAGATTCAAAAATAAACACCTAAACAAGACATGTATGACCCCCTAAAGAAAAAACTGTTCTTTAAAGATGCCATAGAAGTATTCCAAAATATTCCTAATCATGAAATGCAAGAGAACCCCCCTCATCCAGTTGTATACCCTAAGGTGGCACAAGTCCCTGCTTCACCCCCTGCACCCAGAAACCTTGTAGGCATACCAAGACAACTTGAGCAACCTCAAAATGTAGTTGACCTCTAGTTTCAATTATTCTCTGACATTCTGGGGAACGATCAACTGACAGAGAAGTTGCATATGCGTTGTACCTAGTCTTAGGGAATGGAGAAAACTCAGAAGCAAGGATTCATGCTAACCTTCCTGAGAAGAGTACTCAGAGAGTCCAACGATGAAAAGTAAGAACCGAAAAAGAATTCTAACTGGTAGCCTAGTTATATGACTTCGAAATTAAGGATGTCATGTTGGACCTAGGGTCAGATGTGAACATTTTTCCCAAGAAGGCCTGGCAAGCGTTAGGCAAACCGAGACTGACATATTCCCCAATTCATTTAAGAATGGAAAACCAATATTGTATCTTTCCCATAGGAACACTGGAGAATGTGGAAATCGATGTTGCAGGAGTAAAAATAGTGGTTGATTTTGAAGTCATTGAGATCATGGGAGACAAGGACCCCTACCCTGCACTACTTGGCATCGATTGGGCCTACAACAATTATGCAGTAATTGAATTAAAGAAAGATACCATGACTTTTGAAGTTGAGGGAATCGAGGTATTTCAACCTTTGGATCGATATGTAGGACCCATGTATACAAAACGAATAGACAATAATATGGAAGGAGAAAACCTAGACTAGTTGTACACTGTAAAAGCTGGGACAAGAAATGATTATATAAACCCCACTGCAGATGGATCAGTAAGCTAGCGAAGTATATAGTCAACAAATGAAGATTCATTACTAGATATTGATAGTTGGCAAAAAGGTTTTCATGAAAGATTCTCAAGAATATTCGCAACTATCAAAATGACCAGATAGGTTGGGACCGAAGTTAGAGAACACCTAGTATATGATGGTACCTTAGATCTAGACAATTTTTTGCAAAATATGGAAGAAAATGTGGGAGAAGATCAAAGAATCTGAGTACTATATATATCTTTCTAGAACATCCCCGCCAGATGGTGGGCTACTCATAAAGCCACACTCAGAAGTTGGGATGAGGTGAAGCAAGATCTCAAGTACAGGTTCTGGAATAGGGAGCAGTTAGGATCATAAATGCAGATGGATCTCCACGTTGTGCAACTGTTCAACAGAGAATCAAACCCTAGGATACACATTCAATAGTGTGTGGCATAGTGGCAGGCTGCGGAGATACCCTCTCACTTCAGGGTTCAGGTATTCCCCTATTCTCTAGGCCCAATATCAAAAGCTTGGTTTGTACATGAGGAAATGAGATGACAGGCCTGCGATTGGAATATACTGGCAGCTCAAATTTTCAAAAACTTCTCATTCACAAGTAAGTACCCTGAGCTTCGACTAGTCCTACAAAATAGTAAAGAACTTCTTTTTATAAACAATAGTGATAACAAATCATACTTTGTAGTGTGTCCCAAGCATACACAGGAACTTTAGAGTAAACTCTACTTACCCTTGATTGAAAATCCCATAGAATGCTATTAGATTAGCAAATCTTCAGAAAGCCTAGACGAATTAGAAGAACTGAGAAACCTAGCCATCAAAGAGAACGAGGGGAACAGAGAAATCCAAAACACCATACCTAGCTAGATCGATAGTTCCTAGAATCACCCTTTGAAGTTGCAGAAACTTAACATAGGGACCGAAGATCAACCTAAAATATATTTGGTGGGAGATTATTGAGATGAGAAAACCAGTCAAGAAATACAGAGTTTACTGCAGGAATATGAAGATTTTTTCCCAAAGACATTTTCAGAATTGAAGGGAATCAAAGGAGTTATGTGAGAAATGAAGATTGAGTTAAAACCAGGATCCAAGCCTGTGAGACATAGGCCATACCATGTTAAACCAAGAGTAAAAGAGAAATTCAAGAAGGAGATTGATAAGATGTTAAAATCATGTCTCATTTTTCTGGTAGAAGAAGCGAAATGGGTCAGCCCGATAGTCATTCAATGCAATAAAGCCACTGAGAATATTAGAGTCTGTGTGGACTACAAAAACCTCAAATCTGCCTATGTGCATGACCCTTTCCCAACACCCTTTACCATTGAGGTCCTAGAACAGGTTGTGGGGAAGGAAGCATACTCATTTACAGATGGATTTTCAGGATACCATCAAGTTAGGATTGTTGAAGAGGACAAGAGAAAAACCAATTTCATTACCAAATGGGGATCTTTTGCATACAATGTGATGCCATTTGGTTTAAAGAACTCCCCCATAGTTTTCTCTAGGATTGTGATAGCAACCTTTAGATAGTTCATTCACAAGTTCATAGAAGTCTATATGGATGATTGGACAATATATAGCCTGCTTAAGGACCATGTAGCACTGCTAAGGCTAATGTTTGATAGATGTCGAGAGTTACAGATCTCATTAAACCTTAGGAAATGTATCTTCTGTGTGCCACAAGGAAATTTCTTGTGCCACATAGTTTTCCGAGAAGGAGTATTGGTAGACCTAGCTAAAGTTGCATAAATTGTGAATATGACGCCACCTACGAGTATTAAATAGTTGCGCTCCACACTAGGACATACAGGCTACTATCGTAGTTTCATTCAGAGATATGCTAACATTAGATATTATTTTTGGGATTAAATGCACAGTGTAAGTCATTAATATATGACCCATATCCATGAGTATTAGTTGCAACTGACCAATAATTCTCATGATTTGAATAGTCCACTTAGCACTCATTGCATTGGGTGATGCTCGCAGCGGTGAAGAAATGGGATTGCAACCAATGAAATGAATCGCATAGCATCAATCATCACTTCCAGGGCTTGCACCCGGTAACCAGGAATTCCCAGGTGGTCACCCATCCCAAGATGTCTTTGGCTCAAGCGCGCTTAACTGTGGAGTTTTCCCCACAATCAATCCTAGTTAGCTTGCTACCCCATTTGCAAACCCTTAGCAAGTATTGTGCCTTATGAACTACCCAGTTAGAGCTCCCTTCACTCTTACTATTTAAGCATATAGGGGCTTCTGCAGTGCAATATATTAGATATTATTTTCGAAATTAACTGCACAGTGTAAGTCATTAATCTATGACCCATATCCATGAGTATTAGTCACAACTGACCAATAATTCTCATGATTTGAATAGTCCACTTAGCACTCATTGCATTAGGTGATGCTCACAGGGGTGAATAAATGGGATTGAAACCAATGAAATGAATCAGATAGAATCAATCATCACTTCTGGGCCTTGCACTCAGTAACCAGGACTTCCCAGGTGGTCACCCATCCCAAGACATCTATGGCTCAAGTAGGCTTAATATCTAATATCTTTCACTACGGAAGCCCCTATATATGCTAGCCTTACTGCACCTTTGGAAAACCTCCTGAAAAAGGATGAAATGTTCCAATGGACTCTCGAATGTGACAAAGCATTTGAGACACTCAAGGAGAAACTCATTACAACACCGATTCTGATACTCCCAAACTGGGAGAAGGAATTTCACATCCATATGGATGCTTCAGGAATTGCCTTAGGGGATATATTAATGAAACCTAGAGATGGATCTATGGATCACCCTATCTACTTTGCAAGTCGAAAGCTTTCGCAAGAAGAGTGTAACTACACAATGACAGAATGGGAAGGCTTAGCCATGATCTACACTTTACATAAATTTAGACATTATCTATTAGGGTCTCATTTCAAATTCTTTACTGATCATTCAACATTAAAGTACCTAGTTAACAAACCTGTGTTGGAAGGGATAATTTGCAGATCGCTATTGTTATTTCAAGAATTTTCCTTTGAAGTCATCATCAAGACAGGATGATGCAATGTCGGACCCAACCATCTATCTAGACTAGAGTCAAGAGAAAGTGGTGGAGTAGTGGATGAACAGCTCCCAGATGCATATTTTTTCAAGATCGAGGCCATACTAGAATATCTGGAGGACATAAAAATATTTCTCAGTACAGGGGCCTGTCCCAAAACATATTCCGCAACCCAGAAACGCCATATGGTCGTCAGAGTAGTAGATTATCAGTTGATCATTGGGAAATTGTATAAACTAGGACTATACAACATACTCAGACGATGTGTCCTAGATCATGAAAGGCAGGATGTACTCTGGGAATTCCATAGTGGAATTGCAGGAGGACATGTAGGAGGAAAGGCAACAACACAGAGATTTCTATAGGAAGAACTATGGTGGGCAACACTTTTCAAAGATGAAAAAACATATGACAGATCGTGTGATGTTTTTCAAAGAGTGGGCAATTTGTCACGCCAAGATGAACTTCCATTACAACCCATTAGAGAACTATAGGCATTTGCAAAATGGGCAGTTGAATTCATTGGGCCAATCAACCCCACAACTAAACATTCGAAGGCAAGGTACCTCATCACTACAACCAAATACCTTACTTATTGGGTAGAAGTAGTAGCGGTACAGGATTGTTCGACGGATACTGCTACCAGGTTCATTTTAAAAAATATCATTACTCGCTTCGGATGTCCTAGGAGCCTAACCAGCAATAAGGGAACTCATTTCATTAGCAGCACTATAGCAACACTTACAACAAAATTTATGATTCAACATCAAAAGAGCAGTCCATACCACCCACAGGCCAACGGAACATTCGAAGACTTCAACAAAATCCTGGAAAAGTGTCTAACAAAGGTCTATTATGCAAATTGAGAGGACTTGGATGACAGAGTTCCAGTGGTACTATGGGCCTACAAGACAACCATGAAGAAAATCCACCGATACACACCATTCCATCTTATTTATGGAAAAGAGGCAGTGGTTCCCACAGAGTTCATCACTCCAAGTCTGTATATTACACAAGCCACACGTATGATAGATGAAGAATCAGTGGCACAGAGACTTGCGAAGCTACAAGAACTCGAAGAAACCAGATTTCTAGAAGACTTCCATCATTCAATTGAAAAGGAAAGACAAAAATATTGGCACAACCGACACATTAAGACCAAGTTATTTACATAAGGAGACAAGGTGTTACTCTATGATAGCTGATACTAGAAGCATCCTAGCAAGCTGTGTATGCACTAGTTGGGACCCTTCCTAGTTGCAGAGATTCGACGATCAGGAACAATCTGAATCACGCAACTGGATGGTGTGCTACAACCAGGATGGGTGAATGGCACTCGCCTGAAGCCCTACCTATCTCAAAAATGAGAAGAAGGACAATCGCTCCAGTCCGACAAATCTTGTACAATAGCTAGATTTGAGTTTCATTTTCTTTCTAAAATTCTGTAAATTTAGTTAACAATGTCCATGTGCGGAGTATTGTGCCATAACACATAGTTCATTTGTTTTGTTTAAGTGTTGGCTGATACAGAGCTAACGACTCAACAATAAAGAACGTGAAGCATGAGAAATTCCATTAATGACAGTCATTAAATATGATGGGGACAAACTTTGTGGTTGGAGGAACCATGAATCCCAATCCAATTTGAGTAAAGTTCATGCAAACCCAATCTAATCACACCCTTTATTGCCATTCTGGTACCCCGACTGTTTCCTGTTAAGCCATAAAGTCACATTATGCCAAGATTCCATCGAAGTTTGTGCTGGGACACCCATCCAACAAACAGAAAGGTCTCAATTCATCCATGTCCCTATTCCACTCAAATGAGTAAATCCCAAGATCTCCCAATAGAATTTACATTGATCAAACCATCCCATTGGACAACTCACACCCTATTGCGTCCATATGGTTATGATGAGGAGAATTTATTTCTAAAAGTTACCTATTAAGCCAGACATAATAATCTCATACCTCAGCCAACAATGTATTGTTTCTAAAACGAGCATGGCCATTTCCGAACTCAGTTGTGCAAACCAATTAGGATCACTGCCAAAGCTGTAAACATAGCCTTAGTTTTTAACTGTCACAGAAGTGCTAATGTTGAGAGCCATAGCAAGGTGAAGCACCATTACTAAATAAGTAGTACCAGATGAGCTCTGAGACCCCCAAGTCGAGATCATAGGTGACCTCAAAGGGAAGGTAGAGCATGTTAAGCTACTCGACCTTAACCTCATGGATTCAGCCTTGTTCCCACAGATGTACCCAGATGTCTTTTGGGAGTTAGCTCTAGATGGAACTAGAGATATGAACTTTATACTGAAAAAGGATTTCATGAACCTATTTAACTCCGCCATCATGAACTTGAGAGACTTACCAGTCTTTGGCACCACCGATGAAATTACATGCTGCACGAAATTCCTGATAAGTAGAGTGCACGATAGAAGTCTATGGTTGGATAAGCGGTATCCAATCCATGCAAAAGATATCCAACAACTTACTAGAATATCCTCCAAAGGAGAGGATGTGTCGAAGGGATTTCAGGGCCCCGACAAGCATGGGAAGAAGAAAGGTGAGCTTAGCTTGTACGAGAATTTCAACACAAAGAGAGGAGGAAACACAATAGTCATTGAACCAATACTACCTAAAACAGTCTGGACTAGCTGCTACATCATAGCCGACAAGGTTATGCAGTCTTATTATAAGGGAGAGTGCACTTTAGATGCACTATCAGTTGTCGACTTCTGCACACAGGGAGCAGTTTTCAATTGGTGTAGTTTCTTGTTGGAGGAACTACTAGTAGCTTGCGAGGAGGCACAAGAGAAGGGAGGCACCTTTACCTATGGATACCTACTTGTGGCATTCACAATGCTCAAATGGAAGTCACCTATGGGAAGACAACTGACAATACCAGATAAAGGGCACCTAGTGAAGATGTTCGAGCCATGGAAGTCCAGACTAGAATCAGAGAAGACATCACTCAACAATGCAACATTTTCCAAATGGTATAATGCTATGATAGATGCAACACAGAGGTCGTGCATCCCACAGGAGATCCTCAATAATAACATGAGGAATATCTCCTTCAGCATGAACCTGCACAACACATGCGTCTGGTCGAGAGATGTCGTCTGGGAACATTTCCACACATAGCCTCTACCATTCTATTTGGATGAGGAATCTTTTGATAAGGAGGTAATGTCATGGCCAAGAGTTAAACACAACCCACATAAATTAGGAATGCATTACATTTTTCTTACCGAGCTATTCAAGAAAAAAGACAAGGAAGCAGGCGAGGGACCGAGCTTAGGCCCTGAGCTGAAGAAGCCAGATGCTCTGGTACAGATCGACTCCGAGGAGGAAGAGGAGACACAACAGTTGGAGTGGAGGAAACGATTGAGTCGCTGCCAGCTGCCAAATGATGTCGTGTTATTAAGTGCACAGGTTAACCATATATTGGGCCTTATGCTCAGTACTAAACCATTGTTGAAGAATCCTAGAACGGGGGTTTCCCCAAACAAACCCTTGAAACCACAACCCCTTGCATTTTCCGCTACCCATACATGTTCCATGACCAAAATCACCACTTTCATTGATATTCAGGATGACCCAGAGCCTGAAACAATTCTGGCTACACTCATCATTGAGCAACCCCCACCACTCCAATTACCAAACCTCCTCACCTCCATTCCACATCAGACCATAACCTCATATCTGATGCAGCTTGACCACCTAGAGACAGAGGAATGGGAACCCCCATGGACATCCAGAGAATCCCCCAAGCCTAGATCAAATGTTCTCGACCCCGACCCGAAAACCATAGGGTAGAGCACGATGTAGGATGTTCCAAATCTGAACACCCATGAACAACAACTTGATTCTTCAACACACAAATAAGCCACCCAAAGAAGAGAAGAGATGGAACCCGACCGTAACCAATAAATCACCTTACCAACCAAGGGTGAGAATGCCAAATAAATCATGACACGTTATGCAGAAGTACCAGAATATACCGAGATACCAGATGTGCACAATGCACCAGAATCAACAACGGATCCAGATACGATAGCCATGCAAGCACAAATGGAGAAAGTCCTCTAGAACCCCCAATAATGTGCAGAATTGATCTAGCTTTGAATAACTAGAACCGAGGTTCTGACACTTTTACCCGTAGACCTAAGGTTGAGGATCACACCAATGCCACCAACGGAGGAGGAGGTAGAAACCCATTCGGACCACTCAATGGAAAGAAGACTCCCTCTATAGATGCGAGAACCCACTGATGTAGCTCCATCATCTACAGACCTGGTACAATGACCAACGTCAAATTTGTTCGGAATAATCAGATCCTCCATAGGCCAACTAGAGAAAAGGATCCAGGAATCCAAGAGATCAACCAAAATTTCCAAGAAAGAACAACTTGTTGTGCAAGAATGTCGAATGTAGAAAGAACATGATAGAATCCAAGTCCAACGCAAACTAGAAAAAGTGTAGGAAAAACTTGCAGACACTTAGCCAGAGATCTGGAAGGTTTTGCCCGATCTCCCTGAAGCCAGCAAGATAAGAGAGCCAGAGCAACAGATCAAGTTGTTACAAGAAGCATGGACACAGTTCACCACCCTCATTGAGCAGATACAAGTGAAGATACAACAAGCCTAGGAAGAAGCAGAACAACAACCTCCGAAGGTACAATAATAGATGTAGAATATAATACTACAAGGAAACAACACCATAGTAGCACTGCACAAATATACCGCAGGCTGCACTAAAATATTCAGAGAAGTCAACGAATGATGGGCATCATCACTTGACGAAATCAGGTTTTAGAGGAAGTGTGCACAAAAATTCAGGTGTTGAATGAAGAAGTTGTGGTCACAATGGACCCTATGGAGAAGCAATAGAAGTTAAACCAAATTCAGGAGGTCAACAATGAACTAAATACACTCTATGAGTCACAGTCTGTAGCTAAGAAAGAGTTGTACGAATTTCGACCGGTTATCCAAACAATCTACATGAAAAGGCATCAGGTCGATGCAACAACAGATTTTGAGGCAAAGGAAGAAAAGGCACAAACATAAGAGATCAAAGAAGAAGAAATTTCGGACAAGGGAAAACAACAACTTCTCCTCGAGATTGTGAAAGAACCAAGTGATTGACTCGAGGATGAGTCAAGGATTGTGGTCAGAGCCTATTGGGCCCTTTGTTTTTAGGTAAGAATTGTGCAAGTTTTGATTAAGCATGAGTCATGCAAACTTCATCAGAGGCTAGAAGAAAGAGTGACAGAAAAGAAGTTGTGGAAGCTAGCGCAACGCCAGCTAAGAAACAAATGACTACGATAGAACAAGGAAGCATATAAGCTGAGAAGGAAGACACAACCCAACTATATATAGGGATGAATATAATTGTAAAAGGGTTGGGTTGGTGTTGTTTTTTTTGTTCATTCATTTCATTGGTTAGATTAAAGTTGGGGTGAGTCATGTCTATCATATTCGCCCAAGATTTTGGGATTAGTTGTTGAAAGTTTCTGTAAGTCAAGAAGAGACAAGACAGAGTCTATACTAAACCTTTCTATGTAACTTTGAGTCTGTAATAAAGGAAATATCATGGAGCTAATATGAAGGAGAACCAAATTTTCAAAATAGGATGTGTCTTTGTATGTTTACTTATGCATTACATTGTTCCTTTATGGTTTATGAGTTCTGTTTGATGGTTTTGTGTTTAATCATTGTTCATAATGTAAGTAGGTTCGATTCTTGCAGTTAGATGTTTCAGATCTGATGTTGTCTCTTGCGCAAGAAAAGGAATGAGTTACAAATGATCTATGGATCCTCTTTAGTATTTTCCCTACCCTTCCCTATCTATTTGTGTCAGCAATGCTTCGGGTGAGACTCTTCTCTTCGAAGGAGATGAAAATGTCAGCACTCCAGACTACACGGTACCTTTTGTTGGTAACCTGAGAAGGACCCTAGTATGATCAAATTTGCGCCAACAAGTGGTATCAAAGTTATTTCTTGGGAATGAAGTGGGAGAATTGTTGAGTGCAGAGTGGGATTTGTTTTTATTTTTGCATATTTTTTTATGGGAAAAAGAGGACGATAGTATTCATGCCAATTTATGAAATTTTCTGTAAATAATTTGAAGAAAAAATCCATATGTATTAATTCCTTTTGAAAAAATACCTAATTTCAAAAAATAATCGCCCAAAATAGAGTCTGGGAAGTGGAGATATCGTCAATTCAAAATCTACATTTTTTTAGGGTTTTTTCTAGTGACAACCATAGATTTCATGGATTGGATATCTTTTGACATAGTGCATAGATTTCAGTCAAACAAATACCAAAAAATCCCATCAGCTGAGCTATACTGAGCCTTCTTGTTGCCATCACCCTTATTGGAGTTGACTTAGAATCTGGGTTGAAGAAGAAGGTTTTCAGGCCTATTGTTTGAAGAGGTGGGTTGTCAGGCCCATGGATTGAAGAAGAAGTTGTTAGGCCTACAATAAAATCTCTCTAGGTGAGAGAGGTTGTTGGAGAAGTGTTTTCCCAAAGGGATACCAAATGTAGCTATAGTGCCCGAAAAATTCATGTTCGGCCTGTTGTTGAATCCATGGAAGGGAAGTGGGTTAGTCGAAGGATTGTTGAGTAGGGAAGGGGAACACTTCCTAGGGTGGGATAGGCATGTAGGGAATGATAGGTTCTAGGCTATTAGTGTGAGCTGGCCCTGGGAGAAAATACTTTATTTTAATCTGTGCGAACTTCTTGTTGTCCTTGCAAAGCTTAGGAATCCCTTGCCTAATGGAGTTTAGTCCAAGCTTGGGGCTGACCCATTGTTGAGCATGATGAGCAGTGTGGTCTAAGGATGGGAGGTTCATGGAAGGTATGCACGTAGTTTGGTGGTCATTTATTAAAAGATAAGTACCAAATCTTTGTTAATTGTATGTGTTCTATAACTTGATGAGTAAGGCCTGGATAAATCATTTATGTTGTGTGTGTAGTCTTACTGTTATTTCTGCATTAATATGTGTATGGTTAGTATATTTTGTGTGTATGCATATATTTTCGGTATGTTTTAATGATTATTTCTGCATGAATAAGTGGCATGAACAAAATGTTGTAACTGTTAATTGTGTTAGATACGCATGCATATAAATTCACAAAATGGTATCAGAGCTAAGTGAAACATATGAGAAGTGGCATTTTATGACCTATTGGTGACTGGGGAAGTCACAAAACCTTCCTTACTTTAACAACAATATACTATCATTTTCATCAAACTTTACTTTAGTCTCACATGACTAATTTTGGATTAGCCAAAAACCCTAACTTGCAATAATCATAACTATGTACTTGTAATGAATAAATATATGAAAATGGTACATAATGTTCTTCAGTGTCATTTATGCAATTCCTCCAGACTTCACTACTTGGTGTTGGAGATGTGGCTATAACAGAAGACTGAAGCAAATGGCTATAACAGAAGACTGGAGCAGATGGTTGTCATTGATGGCAATCGGTTGTTTATGGAGCACGCACAAGAGATGCTAGAACACAGAAGCTGAATAACAGATGCTGAAACGCAGATGCTGAAACACAGATGCTGAAACACAAATGCTGAAACACAGATGCTGAAACACAAATGCTGGAACACAGGTGCTGGAACACAAATGCTGGAACACAGAAGCTGAGATGATGCAGATGGTCAAGGTTGTCATTGATGGAAATCTGTTGGTTATGGAGCACACACAAGAGATGCTAGAACACAGAATATGAATCACAGATGCTGAAACGCAGATGCTGAAACACAGATGCTGAAACACAAATGCTGGAACACAGATGTTGAAACACATATGCTGAAACACAGTGCTAGAAACTATGCTGAAACAACATTGGATACTTGCTGATAAAAACGCACGCCTTAGCCACGACATTTGTTGCATGATGTGGCATGCGTAGAGGAGGCATGCAAAGAGTCAGTTCAGAAAATCAAGGAGAATGTTGGCATGCGAAAAGCAGAAGAAAGAATGAAAAAAAGGGAAACTGCAGTTGGAGTTGAGAAAAGCAGAAAGACGTTTAGTCTAAAAATAAACTGGCAGTTAAGACAGGAGGAACACAACATTGCATGATGTGGCATGCGTAGAGGAGGCATGGAAAGAGTCAGTTCAGAAAATCAAGGAGAATGCTGGCATGCGAAAAGCAGAAGAAAGAATGAAAGAAAGAAAAATTGCAGTTGGGTTTGAGAAACATATGGAAAACCTCTGCATGTGGAGAATCTATATAATGCCCTGGAATAGAGATGAATTGCTGCTGTTGATGTGAGAAAGAGGGAGATCTATGGATGTGAGAAACAGAGGAGAATCTGTGTGATAGGAGAAGAAGCTGAGGATGGGCTGCAGAGGACAATGAGGCAGAGCAGCAGATCAGAAACAGTGAAGAATACAGAGAAGATCAACAGAAAGGGTAAGCAAGCTATATCAGAATGAACAAATTGATTTGAGCAATATGTATTTTGGCAGATTAGGGTGGTAGGGTGGTGCTAGGGAGACGTATGTCTTTTTCTCTGCAAGTGGGTGCTTGTAGAATCTGAAGGTTGGT
>SNQJ01S0001207.1:270288-308733 GCA_010110895.2 Picea sitchensis
GACTCAAAGTTAAAAATGAGACAAATGGTTAATAATCTACACTAACTAATTCATCCCCCCCCCTCTCAGTTAGTTCATACCTGTAACACTTGGAACCTCTCAGAAAATGATTTATAGAAAAAATGACATACCTTGTTGAATTCTGGCTTATTCTAGAGAGAGAACATGTATAGTGTTCCCCGCATGGAATATTTGTTGTATGTATATGAAAATTGTACATAGAATACTGCAAAATGTAATCTAACCAATACATTTTTTCTTACTGAATTTGGATATGTTATGAATATGTTATGATATGTTTACCTGAAACACCTGTTTTAGACTAGCTTTGGGACTAGACACAAACCTTATTTTCCAAGGCGTGTAACTCCAAAAATACAATGAACCACAAGTTGAAATTTGTATCAAAGATACTTGGATATGTTTCCTCAATGGCCTCCCAATTTCATGGTATGAATCATTCTAGAAAACAATTTATGGTGAAAATGGTGAGATGACCTGTAAATAACATACCTTAGAAAGCATCCTCAAAATAATCTATCCTCCCTTGAATTTCATCCTTCTTTACTTCACCTTCCCTCTGAAATTTGGATTAGATATCCTTTGGTTACCTCAGTCACCTGTAGATATTCAATATTCTCAAGTGTGAATAAAAATAGACAGCCTTACCTCTTATTTATACTTTCATGTAGCTTCTTCAAGGGGTTACCTTTTAACCATCTTAACCCACTTTCCTTATTTTAGGGTTAACCCACTTCTAATTTATCCATTAAATGTATTATTTAAATAATTTATTTTGTATTCACTTTGACTTATAGTACACTCATCACTTCACTTTATTATTTACCTTCTAAAATCTCTTAAACCACTTTCACTACTTTGACCTTTTGGGGCTTCTAGATGACTCGTGAGGGCTCTCCAACTTCACATGGCCATAACTCTCTAACCGTGAGGAGTTATGTGATGTTCCAGATACCAATGGAAATGGGATGACATGTGATATCTATATATAATATTATTTCATGCAAATATATCATAACTCATACCATTATCCATCAAATGAACTTGGGTCCATTACTCAAACCTGGGTTCTCCAACTTCTCATGGCCATAACTCTCTAGCCGTGAGGAGTTATGTGACATTCCACATACCACCGGAAATGGAATGACATGAACTATCCATATAGAATATTATTACCTTCAAATATATTAAAACTCATAACAGTATACATGAAGCAACCTTGGGTCCATTACCCAAACCTTTGTGCTACCAGAATTTTCTACTGGACTTTCTCCAAGGGTTGACATCAATCACTAAGGGTTGGAATCAATCTACAATATCACTCTCCAATGGTTGAAATCAATGACAACCAACAATCTATACCAACTTTCCATCAACCTAAGCCAACTTTCTAACCTAGTTCTGTGTATCCATCTACAACTAATTTCCAAATTTCAAATCCCTGTACATGTATATATGTTTTCATCCTTCCGCTCCAAAATGCATACTTTTGTCCATCAAACCATGGTACTCCATTTTTATACATGTTTTTTCTCTCCATGATCTACCTTTTAATTGTTAAACTAATTTGTGAAGGAACTTGCTCTGATTTGAATTGTTGGATTACTGAGAGGGGGGGTGAATCAGTAATAGAGCAATCTAATACATAAAATGCAAGTGTTATATAAATGTATCATTATCATCCAATAGTTTCATAGTAAATAAACAATGAAAAAATGATCAATCATACACATACATAGTACACCATTGTTTTTACGTGGAAATCCAAAGAAGAAGAAAACCACAAAATGACTTTTCTTATGTCTTTAAGAATTACATTCATTGGAAGAACCAACTTCATTTTTTTTCCAGCTGCAACTGAAAGGAGGCTCCAACCCCCTATTTTCTCAAGATACAACCTGAGGGAAGCTCCAACTCTCCAATTCTCTGGCTACAACCAGAAGGAGTGTTGGCCCTTGGTTATGGAAGGAAGTGAAGAATGAGGAAGAAAAGGTAAAAAACGAGCTTTGCGGGAGACACAATGTCTGTCACTGGGTCGAAGTGAGAAAAAGAACAAAAGAGATGGAGCGAAGTGAGGAAAAGCAAGTTGTTGGATGAGGAGATTGAGGATGATAGATCATGAAGGAAGATGGATCAAGGATGACTCAAGAAGTGGAAAAATCCAGCATTAGATGCCTTGGAGCACTGTGATATGAAGAAGGAAAGACGGGCCGACGAAGCCTGGAAAGAATGGGTCAAGTTGACCTAGGGTTGTAGACACCTAGGGTTTTGGTAATTAGGGTTTTTGACACCTAGATTTTGACCTGAGGCTATCGATGAGGTATTATAATGTATAAATAGAGGTTGAGAGGACCTAGGGCGGGTTAGTACTGTGGCTTTGCCTTGTTATTGATTATTTTTCATTGGGAGAATATTGTATTAGGGGTGAGAGAAGTGGTGTGAGAGAGAACCTTCTAGTATTTTAATATCTTCAACTGGGTGCGAAGATCAAGTCTTGCAGTTGGGTGCACAGGAAGGGGAGAAGGAGAGAGCGAAGAGAAAGGATCTACTGGACAAGAGTGAAAATCAAGACTATAAGTTTTATCTTAATATATCATAAGCACAATTTTGTGGACGTAGCCCTAAAGAGAGGGTGAACCACATACATATGTTGTTGTGTGTGCGATTGATGCTTTAAGCTTCATTGTTGTTATATTGTTATCTGCATCATTGTATTAGATTAGATATATAGCTGTGAAGGATAGATCTAGCTAGTTGAATGGTAAATGTATGTTATGTTGTTGTTGTAATAAGAACCACTTGATATTCCCCTGGTTGTAGACATCTTTGTCATGCAACCCCCTCATAGATACTTCGGGTGAGACTGCATCTACTTCGCAGGTGCTGCCGAAGGGGCCAGTAGCTAGGGATTGTTGGTGTGCTCTTGGAGATGAACCCTGGGTCTGCCCCTATGCCAACAAACGGTTCCGTTTCCGAGACAGGAATCCTTTTAAGGGAATTTCAAGGTGGTTCCCGTCGAAGACAAAGATTCATAAGTGGATAGAGGACCAAGAGAAGGAATTCGTTGAAGCCGAGAACAGGTACCCTAAAATAAGAATTGAATATTGGCTACAAAGATACAACTTCACCAACATTCACAAGATCTTGTTTGGAGGAATTCATCAGGAGCTACACGAGTGGTTGGAAAGGTTAGCTGACACACAGTTTGAAATCAGATATAGACCTCCTGTGGTTTGGACACCAACATTGATCCAGAAGGTCAAGAGAGTTGAAAACGCTGTATCCAGAGCAGTAGATCATTGGTTTGATAGTACCATTGGAGGGTGTTGTAACAGATATCAAAATTGACTACGATGGGGAAGGTATTCTACCTGGCTCCAATTCATCCTCCTAGCATGTACCTGCAAGAAATTCCTCAGATCACTTCAACATTGCTTGGAGCTGCATTTTCCAAGCATATTGTCCACTTATATTCATATACTGGTGTTTGCGAGTTGAGACAACATCTAGAGATTTGTGCCCATATTGGTGGTGTGAATGATATTGCTTTTTCTCACCCGAATAACCAACAGCTCTGTGTTATCACTTGTGGAGATGATAAAGCTATCAAGGTGTGGGAAGCTATAATTGGCACCAATAAATACACAGTTGAAGGTCATGAACCACCTATATATTCGGTCTTCCCTCATCATAAGTAAAATGTCCAGTTCATTTTCTCTAAGGTTCTTGCATATGGACAGATTGTGGTAAGACATATAGCATTGAGAGAGAAATGATCCACTAGCGGGCCTGTTTTTTAGATTGGTCACTTCATTTATCATTGGACTTTGGCATTTGCCTGGGAAATATTTCTTATAGAATTCCTTTGGCTAAGTTGTTGCACTATGCAAAGTGTTTCTATTGCATCAAATTCACTTCCCCCTCAGCCTATAAGATTGGTGTATATAATATTCTGACTACGAAAAAGTTGGTAGCAATGGAGAAGTTCGCGCCCAAAATCATTCAAAGACGTCACAAAATGTCTCCATTTTCTGTTTCATATACTGTAAGATGGACGTGAATAATGCACCCATGCTAGAGTGCAGGATTTTGTACAAAGAAGAAGGGATTTTAAAATGGCATGCGGTGCTTCATATTATCCCTGCACGGGAAGTTGGACGTAGCTTCTGGCAATAATATCTGGAGTGTTGCCACGGCAGGGCGTCGGTTTCTTGAAAAGGATGGGCTTCCAACATTTCCCATGAGTAAGATGATGAATTTTCTCCTAAAGGCGAGGGCATTCATAATTTGGTCGTGGAATCAGGTAGTTCCAATGGTTAGAGTTTCTATCGACTGGTTGAAATTTAGAGAAAGTTCGTTCCTTTTGAAAACATTATGGCTAATGGATGAACACGACAAAAATACTCTTAAGCAGGATTCTTGTAGTGAAATCTCAGTGGGTGTTATGGATATGTTGCATTTCCATTTATGGCTCTTGCATATTTCCCTAGCAGGACTGACAATGCATGCAAGAAGCATTTCTGTTTAAGCAGCGTGGCTACAATGCAGAGGAATCATGCTCGACGAATACGTTAGTCTCGATAATTTATTGCCCCTGACTACACAGCAAAGATGGACTGGTATTGCCTAGTGGGGGACGTTGAAGAAGGTAATGGTTGCATGCCAAGGTGTCGATACGGACACTCTCGTATAATGAATAATGACTACAAGCAGTTGGGCAAGACAACCATAATAGGCGATGGGATCAATGATACACCAACATTAGCGCCCATGCTTGTGAGAGCCATATTTGATTTAATACTTCAGAATATTAAAAACCTAATCAATTCTTCAACTTTGTGACGTCATGATATGTGTAAGCATGCTCAGATGCGGGTTTAATATGTATTGGTGTTGGACAGAGAATACACGTGGTCTGCAACAAAGGAGATTCGGTTTCATCTATTTGTTTTTATTTAAAAGAGGTGCTGGAAATGGAAAAGAATGTTCCTTATCTGGTGTCGATGAGGGTTTGATATATTGACTGCAAATAAGAGCCGAAGAGCACTGCCTATCCATGTTGGCTTTGTTTTTTCTACTGGCGTTGCAAACGACGACCGAGAGTGATTTCATATTTGGAGGAATCCTTCAATAATGTAAGGGACCGTCAACGGGAGCGACGGGTCCTGCGAGGAGGCAGATTCTAGGAGATAATTGAAGACATAATTTATGGAGATCGAAGGGACCATGGAGATCTGAGTGTATTGGATCAGGAGTTGTTGGAGAGTAGGCTTTGTAAGCCTCTACACAGAGTGGAGAGCACATTTGAAGTTTGGCACCAGAGAAGAAAAAACCCCAAGGAATCGGTCCAATAGAGGTGAAGGAACTCGCACCCTTGGAGAAAAACGCCATTCGCCCGTATAGATTATGCACCGAGTGAGAAGATTCTCTTTCTGTATTAGATACCCCACACATGTTTGTGGTTCGATTTGGCATTCAATATTTTATAAAAGATTGGTATTTGCTTCCAAAGAGTTCACAGAGGTGCCAATAAACTCGTTGAAAACCTAAAGAACGAGATCACATTAAAATTGCAGAAGCGCCATCTTGTATCACCCTCGAAATACTCGGTCGAGGTATCACCAATATCGCTCCCAAAGACAAGGAGTGGCTACAGTCTCGTGGAAGTGGAAATGTTGCTTAAAGGAAGTAGATCGCATTAATTTCGTTAGAGTCTAGTAAGAGAGGCTGAGTCTTGTAATCTCAATAGAAAAATCAGTGAAGTTTTCCAATGCTTCAAAAGTGAAAATCGCGAGATCTTTATTTCGATCACCCAGAGGAGCCTTGGCTTCCAATGATTATGATTCTCATGCCATGCCCTACGTCAGTAACGGTTCGAGTATCTTCCAGAGAATCTGGCAGTCGCACATAAGGCCAACCATTTCATTTTCTTTTTAAGGTAACATATCGCCAGAAACGAAGAGTTAAATAATCGTTAGATGTAACAAAATAAAGGGGGGGTGCATGAGCGCAGACTAGGGGGAATACCTCTATGAATAGGTTTCCTATTGTAATTGTTGAGTTAATTTGTAAGCCATTAATGGAGTAATAAAGATGATTTTTTCCTCGTGGCTGTGAGATTCATCACGGTTGACTTCTTTCAGCATGTTTTCTTCTCCTTCAGCTGTGTTAAATTTGTTTGGATTTCATTATGTATGTTCCTTACTCATAGTTGATATTGTCTTTACCATATCTTTATGTCTTCCTTAATCCATCACAATTTCATTACATTTTGTTTTCTTCTAACCGATGTGCTTCGTTATACTTTAGTATGACCACTACTATAACGAAAGGATTTGGGTTTTCTGTAATTGTTTATTGCCTTTCCTCTGCACCAGCTATCAGTTGTGTAAGACCAATCTTCATTTTCAGAACTCTGCATGTATCCTTTGCTACATTGGCATTTCCTTTTTGTTTCCGCTACCGCATCATGATTTATCAAAGCACTGAAAGATAGACTTACTTTGCCTCACTTTCCGCAAGTTATTTGATCTCTGCTATTGTCTCTTTTTCTCTGTTTGCATTTGACTCCATGCCCAATGGACTTTTTCCCTGGTTTAACCCCCAAACCCCAAAATCCAAGACCATCATTTACCCATAAATCTACCCACCTTTTTCACGCTATTTAAATTCCTATTGTGACATTTTTCGAGAGATCCCTCTCGGGTTGGAAGAGGGCAACTTCTAATCCAAAGTGGTTCGAGGTTGCCTCGGGATTGATTTGCTACAACCCATTTCAGTTCTGAGTGTCAACATTTTGGCACCGTTGCCAGGGAATTTCGAAGTTGATATCTATCCCTGGGAAAAACGACACTGTTATAGTTCTATGGTCTAGTTGAGCAGTCAGTCATAGGCACATATTGGTTGCACATGCTCTGGCGACTCCATTAAAAGTTTCTGATGGTGATTCCACTGGCAGGAGAACTCAGAATTACAGCTTTCGCGTAAGGTCACCCAATGGATGAAGGCACTTGGTCTACTATTCTTGTCACTTTACGAGAAAGTACCATCCCTAGAGGAAGCCGATGTTGTAACAGATATAAAAATTGACTGCGCTGGGGAAGGTATTCTACCCGGCTCCAATTCATCCTCCTAGGATGTACCTACAAGAAATTCCTAAGATCACTTCAACATTGCTTGGAGCTTCATTTTCCAAGCATATTTCCACTTATATTCATATACTGGTGTTTGCGAGTTGAGGCAACATCTAGAGATTTGTGCCTGTATTGGTGGTGTGAATGATATTGCTTTTTCTCACCCGAATAACCAGCAGCTCTGTGTTATCACTTGTGGAGATGATAAAGCTATCAAGGTGTGGGATGTTGTAATTGGCACCAAGCAATACACAGTTGAAGGTCATGAACCACCTATATATTCAGTCTGCCCTCATCATAAGGAAAATGTCCAGTTCATTTTATCTAAGGTTCTTGCATATGGACAGATTGTGGTAAGACATATAGCATTGAGAGAGAAATGATCCACTATCGGGACTGTTTTTGAGATTGGTCACTTTGTTTATCATTGGACTTTGGCATTTTCCTGGGTAATATTTCTTATAGAATTCCTTTGGCTAAGCTGCTGTGCTATGCAGAGTGTTTCTATCACATCAAATTCACTTCCCCCTCGGCCTATAAGATTGGTGTATATAAGATTGTGACTACGACGAAGTTGGTAGCAATGGAGAAGTTCGTGCCCAAAATTGTTCAAAGACGTCACAAAATGTCTCCATTTTCTGTTTCATATACTGTAATATGGACATGAATAATGCACCCATGCTAGAGCGCAGGATTTTTTACAAAGAAGAAGGGATTTTAAAATGGCATGTGGTGCTTCATATTATCCCTGCACGGGAAGTTGGACGTAGCTTCTGGCAATAATATCTGGAGTGTTGCCACGACAGAGTGTCGGTTTCTTGAAAAGGATGGGCTTCCAGCATTTCCCATGAGTAAGATGATGATTTTTCTCCTAAAGGAGAGGGAATTCAGAATTTGGTCGTGGAATCAGGTAGTTCCAATTGTTAGAGTTGCTATCGACTGGTTGAAATTTAGAGAAAGTCCGTTCCTTTTGAAAACATTATGGCTGACGGAAAAACACAACAAAAATACTCTTATGTAGGATTCTTGTAGTGAAAGCTCAGTGGGTGTTATGGATATGTTGCATTTCCATTTATGGCTCTTGCAGATTTCCTTGGCAGGAATGACAATGCCGACAAGAAGTGTTTCTGTTTAAGCGACGTGGCTACAGTGCAGAGGAATCATGCTCGATGAATACGTTAGTCTCGATAATTTATTGCCCCTGACTACACAACGAAGATGGAATGGTATTGTCTGGCGGGGGACGTTGAAGAAGGTAACGGTTGCATGCCAAGGTGTCGATACAGACACTCCCGTATAATGAATAATGACTACAAGCAGTTGGGCAAGACAACCATGATAGGCGATGGGATCAATGATGGACCAACATTAGCGCCCATGCTTGTGAGAGCCATATTTGATTTAATATTTTGGAATATTAAAAACCTAATCAATTCTTCGACTTTGTGACATCATGATATGTGTAAGCATGCTCAGCTGCAGGTTTAATATGTATTGGCATTGGATAGAGAATACACACGGTCTGAAACAAAGGAGATTTGGTTTCATCTATTTGTTTTCATTTAAAAGAGGCGCTGGAAATGGAAAATAATGTTCTTTATCTGGTCTCGATGAGGGTTTGATATCTTGACTGCAAAGAAGAGCCGAAGAGCACTACCTATCCATGTTGGCTTTGTGTTTTCTACTGGCATTGCAAACGGCGACTGAGACTGATTTCATATTTGGAGGAATCCTTCAATAATGTAAGGGACCGTCGACAAGAGAGACGGGTCCTGCGAGGAAGCAGACTCTAAGAGATAATTGAAGACAAAATTTATGGAGATCAAAGGGACCGCGGAGATCTGAGTGCGTTGAATCAGGAGTCGTCGGAGATTAGGCTTTGTAATCCTCTACACAGAGTGGAGAGCATAGTTGAAGTTTGGCGCTAGAGAAGAAAAAACCCCAAGGATTCGGGCCAATAGAGGTGAAGGAACTCGCGCCCTTGGAGAAAAACGCCATTCGCCCGTCCAGATTATGCACCGAGTGAGAAGATTCTCTTTCTGCATTGGAGACCCCGCGCATGTTTGTGGTTTGATTTGGCATTCGATATTTTATAAAAGATTGGTATTTGCTTCCAAAGAGTTTGCAGAGGTGCCAATAAACTTGTTCAAAACCTAAAGAACGGGATCACATTAAAATTGCAGAAGCATCATCCTATATCACCCTCGAAATAATCGGTCGAGGTATCACCAGTATTGCTCCCAAAGCCAAGGAGTGGCTACAGTCTCATGGAAGTGGAAGTGTTGCTTAAAGGAAGTAGATCGGATTAAGTTTGTTAGAGTCTAGTAAGAGAGGCCGAGTCTTGTAATCTCGAGAGAAAAATCAGTGAAGTTTTCCAATGCTTCAAAAGTGAAAATTGCGAGATCTTTATTTCGATCACCCAGAGGAGCCTTGGCTTCCAATGATTATGATTCTCATGCCATTCCCTACATCAGTAACGGTTCGAGTAGCCTGCAGAGCATCTGGCAGTCGCACAGAAGGCCAACCGTTTCATTTTCTCTTTTAGCTAACATATCGCCAGAAACGAAGAGTTAAATAATCGTTAGATGTAACAAAAGAAAGGGGGGGTGCATGAGCACAGACTAGGGGGAATACCTCTGTGAAGAGGTTTCCTATTGTAATTGCTGAGTTAATTTGTAAGCCATTAATGGAGTAATAAAGATGATTTTTTCCTCGTGACTGTGAGATTCATCACGGTTGATTTCTTTTAGCATGTTTTCTTCTCCTTCAGCTGTGTTAAATTTGTTTGGATTTCATTATGTATTCTCCTTACTCACAGTTGATATTGTCTTTACCATATCTTTATGTCTTCCTTAATCCATCACGATTGCATTACATTTTGTTTTCTTCTAACTGATGTGCTTCGTTATACTTTAGTACGACCACTACTATAACGAAAGGATTTGGGTTTTCTGTAATTGTTTATCTCCTTTCCTCTGCACTAGCTATCAGTTGTGTAAGACCAATCTGCATTTTCAGAACTCTGCATGTATCCTTTTCTACATCGGCCTTTCCTTTTTCTTTCCGCTACTGCATCATGATTTATCAAAGCACTGAAAGATAGACTTACTTTGCCTCACTTTCCACAAGTTATTTTATCTCTGCTATTATCTCTTTTTCTCGGTTTTCATTTGACTCCATGCCCAATGGACGTTTTCCCTGGTTTAAGCCCCAAACCCCAAAATCCAAGACCATCATTTACCCATAAATCTGCCCACCTTTTTCACGCTATTTAAATTCCTATTGTGACATTTTTCGAGAGATCCCTCTCGGGTTTGAAGAGGGCAACTTCTAATCCAAAGTGGTTCGAGGTTGCCTCAGGATTGATTTGCTACAACCCATTTCAGTTCTGAGTGTCAACAGAGGGTATATCACTGAGTTTGTTGTTGACAAAACAAAATTGTATATCTAAGATGAGAGATACTTTTTCAAAGGACCCAGAGGAAAATTTTTTCACTTCCTGAAGCTAAGAATCAAGATTCTCTTGAATGAAAACTACATATTGAAGATACAATAGATTTATCAGACCTAAAAAGGCCGATGTTCAAGATCTCGGACAGTGACAACAACACAGAAGAAGGACATACACACAGTGGGAAAGGATTCTGAGAAGTTCACCTTCATAACTTGTTTAAGAAAAACTACGGGGAAGAGGGTTTCTATAGTGGAGAAGAGGTAGATCTAACCGACAAAGAGCATCCATAGCCCACCAAAACAAAAGAAGGGGAAGCTAAAGAACTGTGCCAAAATGAGCCAGAAACCTCAGGAACTGTGCGAACTACTGAAGTAAGTAACGCTAATCCTCCTGTTGTCCCAACAATACTTAGCAGTCAGAATAGTCAGAACCACCAGAGTCTTTAGAGTATTGTTACTAGTAGCTCAACATCTACTCAGACAAGAACCCTAGTCATCTCTATGGAAGATGAAATGAGACTCTCTATATTTAGAGGAGATGGATCTGAAGATCCAGATCAACATTGGTTTCTGTGTGAGGCCATATGGAATATTAAAAGTATCACCAATGAAGCCATCAAGAGAACCCAGTTCAACACTATGCTAAGGGACCACACACTGAGCTGGTACATGAAACTTGTCCAAGGACTGGCACAGCCTAAGCCCCTGAATGAGATCAAGAATGCGCTAATTGAAGAGTTTAAGAAACCTAATTCGGAGTCACAATGTATTACAGAACTAAAAGAGATTAAAGAAAAGGCAGAAGAACCTGTTTGGGAGTTCAACCAAAGATTCAAGACCCTGACAGGCCAATTAACTTTCCAGATCCCTGACGAAAAAAACAAAGAATGGTTCATCACTGCGTTGTTACCACACATAAGGATCCCTCTGATGCAACAGAATATTGCATCTCAGGCAAAAACTTTGGAGATCACCATGAAGCTTTAATCAACACCAATGGGAGAATAAAGCTCAGGCATTAGCCAGATCACGAGCCAACTAACTAGTTTTTCTTTACAGGTTGAGGATATGAAAAAAGATAAGGGAAAAGATAAAAGGGAATATATCTGGTGTGTAAGATGTAAATATGAAGGCCATGATAAGGAACACTTTCCCTTATTTCATGATTACTTGGCATCAAGGGCACCAAGCCCCTTAAAGCAAGTTAACCTACCCTAGTGCGATGTATGTAGAAATAGGCATCGCCTAGGTGAGTGCTACTACATGTAGAAGTATGTCCAAAAACCCACAAACTTGTATTGTACATTCTGTAAATCAGTGGGGCATGATGATCGGGATTGTAGATCTTATGATCTCATGCATGAAAGTTTGAGATAAAAATACAATATTCACGGTCAAGTACAACAAGAGGGAAACACTCTATAGTACAACTCTCCGGGGAGAGGAAATTTCACTCCTCGCGGTGGCTATAGAGGATGAGGACGAGGAGGAGGTATGGGCCGAGGTTGAGGACAAATAATCTGTTACAACTGCATGCAACCAAGAAATTTAGCAAGGGATTTTCAAAATCCCTGCACAACCTATAGTTACTCTAGCTCCTTCGAGCATGTCATAGAGGAATGCCCTGTGCTGCTGGCTAAACTTCAAGAAAGACGAAGACCCCAGCATAACCCACAAGTACAACTGATATATGTTGAACCTCACAGAGCATACCCTAGAGTCATTGTTATTACTTGAGGAGGCGCTGCTACAGGAGAAGACAGAGCAGCCCAAGGAAAGACTGAAAATGACCATGGAGTCAGGAAGGCTACAAAAAGGACCCCAACATTTGATCCTAAGAAAGAAAGACAGATATTCAAGGAGGTAAGGAAAGATTTCAAAGGATATCAAGGATCTTCATCAAAGAGACAACCAAAAATAAAAGAGTATGGCATGCCTCGGGCGTTTGATCCGTCTACATCGCCAACAGAAGGGAAATAGGTAAGCAAACTCATGTAATTATTGTACACTTCTGTTAAGTTGATTCAAGATAAAGGCCTTGTACAAGAATTACAAGATTTAATCAAGCAGTATGAACTAGGAAAAATAGACCCCTTACTGAATAGAGAAGTGCACCAAATTGGAAAAAGGAGAAGGACAAATAAAGAATTACACTTGAATGCTCAGATAGGAGAGTATGAGATAGACTATGTGGTCCTTGACTTAGGGTCAGAGGTCAATGTCATGACGAAGTAGACTTGGGAATTGATGGGAAAACCCAAGATGATATATTCCCCTATCAGGCTTCGCATGGCTAATCAGCAAGCTGTCAACCCATTTGGATGATTAGAGCATGTCCCAGTGGACATCGATGGAGTAAGAACCTTTTCAGATTTTGAGGTAATTGAAATTGTTGATGATAGCTGACCTTACCCTGCATTATTAGGAATTGATTGGGCCTTTGACAATTCCACTGCTGTTGATCTAAAGAAAAGATGCATGACATTTGAGAAAGCTGGCCTTAGGTTCGTTGCACCTTTAGATACAAATGAGGGTTCATGATATACTGAACCTATCAGAGAAGAGGACCACACATTTGAATTGGAAAACATCTACAAATTAAGGGCCAAACAACAGGATTATATCAACCCTACATATGATGGGAATATGAGCTGGCGAAGTGACAATACATGTTCATCTGACTCATAAGAAGCGCTGGAGAACTAGTAGAACCAGATGTATGAAGTATCTACAAAACAATTTGCTAGGCTAACTAGAGAAGTTTGTTGGATTGGCACAATAGTGAGTAATCTACCCACATTTGATGGGCTGAACCCCTTAGAAAAATTCTTATCGAGAATTTGAGACAAGTGTACCAACACAACAGAGGTTGTTGGCAATGGATGAGGCCATGAAATCCACACCAACAAGATGGTGGGGGATACATAAAATCAATATTACAGACTGGACACAATGTCAAACTTTGATGACGGTACAGTTTTTAGCACAAGTAGGAAGTTGTGAAGCATGGTACACAGGTTGAAGTTGCCCAAAGGATCATGTACGAAGCTACAAAGAGGCCTGGAGTGAAATTCCTAGAGAAAAATGGGTACATAGATTCATCAACACATTGGATACCACCTCGATTAACTAGTACCTTCAAGAAGAGCTGCACCTTGTCACTTCAGAATGGGAAGGTATGATCCATAATTTTATAACCACCTTTTTGTTTGATAGTGAATTTCCTTCTGTAGATCAAGCACTACATATGGTGAGATAGAAAGTATTTAAGGAGGCATCTAGCCTCCCTTTGGAGAAAGAAGAGGATGAATGGACTGCACCCCTCCAGAAACTATAGACCTGCTACAACATCAATGCCAATGAAGACGATGATCCAAGGAAGGTGAATATCGCAGAAACAGAAATTTAGAGAGATGTCAAAGGACTAGGAGTTGAACTACCATTCATTGGACAACCAATAAAGATAAAGAAAGTCAATATCGAGACAGAGGATACACCAAAGATTGCCAATGTCGGAGATTACTGGGATGCTGCTACCATTGAAAAAATCACAGAATTACTACACGAGTATCAAGACTTGTTCCGGACCAAGTTCACTGATATGAAGGGAATCAAAGGACCTCTGGGTGAAATGAGAATGCCTTTGAAACCAGACACGAAGCCAATCAAGAAAAGACCCTATAGATTGAACCCAAAATATAAGGAAAAAGTAAAGATTGAGCTCGACAGAATGCTGGAAGAAGGGATTATTGAACCTGTCGAAGAGTCGGAGTGGATTATCCCCATGGTAGTGCAAGATAAGAAGACAAGTGAGATCAAGATCTGCAAACATCTCAGGAAGATGAATGATTATTGTCTACATGATCCTTTCCCTATACCTTTCACAGACAAAGTGCTGGATAATGTGGGAGGCCAAGAAGTATATTCTTTTATAGATGGGTTTTCAGAATACCATCAGATCCACATTGCCAAGGAGGACCAACATAAGACCACATTTTCCATGAAGTGGGGATCCTACCAATATACAATAATGCCATTTGGACTAAAAAATGCCCCATCCATCTTTTCCAGGGTGGTGGTTGAAGCGTTCAAAGAATTTTTTCATAAGTTTTTAGAAGCATAATTTGATGACTGGACTATTTTTAGTTTGTTGAAAAATCATATTGAATGTTTAAGGCTAATGCTAGATAAATGTAGGTAGTGTAAAATTTATTTGAATTTGAAGAAGTGCATCTTCTTCTCACCATTTGGAGTATTATTAGGTCATATTGTATGAAAGCAAGGATTGTTGGTGGATCCATCCAAAATTGCAATTATAGTTGATTTACCACCACCTACAACAGTCAAACAACTGCGCACTGTGCTAGGACATACTGGATATTATAGGAAATTTATCAAAGGATATGCTCAGATTACTGCACCAATGGAGAATTTATTAAATGAAGACTGTTAGTTTGGTTGGATAGATGAATGCCAGCAGAGCTTCGACACATTGAAACAAAAGATGGTGACTGCGCCCATTCTAGTCTTTCCAGACTGGAGCAAGGAATTTCATGTGCATGTTGATGCATCTTCTATTGCATTAGGAGCAGTACTAGCACAACCTTGAGAAGGGGAAATTGACCATCCATTATCATTTTCCAGCAGAAAACTATCTACAACTGAAATCAATTACACTAATACAGAGAGAGAGGGATTAGCCATGGTGTATGCATTGCAAAAATTTCGACACTGCTTGTTGGGGGGACACTTTAAAATGTTTATTGATCACTCTGTGTTGAAGTACCTAGTCAACAAGGCAATGTTGGGGGGGAGAATCTTCAAATGGCTTCTCATGTTTCAAGAATATGATTTTGAGATCATAGTTAAGCTAGGAAGAATGAATAAGGGCCCAGACCACCTGTCAAGGTTGGAGCATGGTGAAGAACCTACCAGTTTGGAGGATACACTACTGGATGCATAGCAGATCGCCATTAGAAATATTGATTACCACTTCGCAAACATATTCCAGTTCCTGTCAATAGGAATGGCTCCAGCCGAGTACACCATTCTGTAGAAGAAACAACTAGTGGTGCGCACTGCAGATTTTTCACTGATAACTAGTTAGCTATATAAAATGGGACCTGATGAGATCATAAGAAGATGTGTGATGGAGGAAGAATGCCATATGATCCTCAAATAATATAATGAAGGCATTGTAGGAGGACATTACATAGGAAAAGAAACTGTGCAGAAGGTTCTGTGAGCTGGCCTTTGTTGGCCTACGTTACACAGAGATGCTAAAGAATATGCCAGAGCATGCGATGTATGCCAACAAGTTGGAAAACCATGCCGAAGAGATGAGATGCCATTAGCACCATAGATGACCCTACAAGCATTTGAAAAATGGGCCATTGACTTCATGGGACCTATAAACCCACCAGGGAAGCGCACCAGAGCAAGGTATATTATCACTGCGACATAATACCTGACTAGATGGGCCGAAGCAAGAGCAGTCAAGGACTGTAGTGTAGCTACAATTACGCATTTTATATTTGATGGCATAATAACCAGGTTTGTATGCCCTAAGGTCCTTATGAGTGTTCAAGGTACACACTTCATCAATAAGACGCTTGAAGCCCCGACTGAAGAATTTGCAATCCACCATCAGAAGAGTACACCTTATCATCCACAAGAAAATAGAACAGTTGAAGCATTCAACAAGATCTTGGAGACAACATTGACAAATATTTGCAGTGTGAACAGGGATGACTGGGATTTAAGAGTACCAACAGTACTCTGGGCTTATAGAACCACTTGCAAGAAATTAACAATGCAGACCCCTTTCAAGTTGGTTTATGGTCTTGAAGTTGTTGTCCCAATGGAGTACTTGGTAACAAGATTAAGAATTGCTACATTTAAAGACATGGATGATACTGGCGTTATTCATGAGAGGTTAACACAATTGGTCAAACTAGAAGAATATAGATTCATTGTAGGCTTCCATCAACAAATTCATAAGGAACGAGAAAAGGCCTATCATGATCGACACATCAAGAAGAAGATATTCAGGCAAGGTGATTTAGTACTGGTATATGACAGTAAGTTTATCAAAAACCCTAGGAAGTTCAAAACACATTTCATAGGACCATATGAGATTTCCTATGTTACATAAGGAGGAGCTGCATAGATGAAGACATTGAAAGGAGATTGGAAGGAATTCTTGGTGAATGGGAGTAAGCCAAAGTTGTACTATGACAACCAGTTGCCTCGCAATTCTCACTAGAATCAAGAAGACAAGGGTCTAGGTACCAGGTGCAGTTGAAACTGGGTACTAGACATATAAAATATAGTTTTCACAAGGATGGAAAGGAGGCATAATGCAGAAAGCAAGGGTTGCACTGCGCAGTCAAAAGTTGAAGTAAAACAAGAGGATCAGATCTCAAGTGCCTCGGGACGATTCACAGGTGAGTGTTGGGGGCCTGTTGGCCCTTGGTTATGGAAGGAAGTCAAGAATGAGGAAGAAAAGGTAAAAAGAGAGATTCACAGGAGACACAGTGACTGTCACTAGGTCGAAGTGAGCAAAAGAATAGAAAATATGGAGAGAAGTGCGAAAAAGCAAGCCATTGGATGAGGAGATCAAGGATGATAGATCATCAAGGAAGATGGACCAAGGATGACTCAGGAAGTGGAAAAAGCCAACATTAGATGCCTTGGAGCACCGTGAGATGAAGAAGGAAAGACAAGCAGGCGAAGCCTCGAAAGAATGGGTCAAGTTGACCTAGGGTTGTAGACACCTAGGGTTTTGGTAATTAGGGTTTTTGACACCTAGGTTTCAACTTGAGGCTGTTGGTGAGGTATTATAATGTATAAATAGAGGTCAAGAGAACCTATGTCGGGTTGGTACTGTTTATTTGCCTTATTATTGATTATTTTTCATTGGGATAATATTGTATTAGGGGTGAGAGAAGTGTTTTGAGAGAGAGCCTTCTGGTATTGTAAGATCTTCAATTGGGTGTGAAGATGAAGTCCTACAGCTGGGTGCACAAGAAGGGTAGAAGGAGAGAGAGAAGAGAAAGGATCTGCTAGCCAATAGCGTAGATCAAAACTGTAAGCTTTATCTTAATATATCATAAGCATAGTTCTGTGGACGTAGCCCTAGAGAGAAGGTGAACCACGTACATCTGTTGTTGTGTGTGTGATTGATTCTTTGAGCTCTGTTGTTGTTATATTGTTATTTGCATCATTGTATTAGATCATATCTATAGATTTGAAGGATAGATATAGCTAGTTGAATGGTAAATGCATGTTATGTTGTTGTTGTAATAAGAACCACTTGATATTCCCCTGGTTGTAGACATCTTTGTCCTGCAACCTCCTCATAGCTGCTTTGGGTGAGACTACATCTTCTTCGTAGGTGCTTCTGAAAGGGCCAATATCTAGGGTTTGTTGGTGTGCTATTGGATCTGAACCCTAGGTTTTCCCCTATGCCAACAAGGAGGCTACAACCCCCTATGTTCTTTGGCTACAATCGGAAGGTGTCTACAACCACCTATCCTTGCCCCGTCCAACCACCCTGAAATATAAGTAGAATGATGGAACCACTATCACATTATCACTGTGAGATATACTTTTGTAAACCTGTACCAACCAACCTGCACTAAACAACCTGTACCAATAAACCTACACCAAACAAATTGTACCAACCTATACCATTAACATGTGCCAACATGTACCATACATCAACTTGTACCTCAACCTATACCATAAACAAATGCATCAACCATGCACCAAATATGTACCAATCATGCATCAAATACACATAAACTATGACTCATCAAGATGTACCAACATCATCAACTATACACCTCATGAATGTGCCAACTCATCAACTATGTGTCTCAACCATGTACCCAACATGTACCTCAACCAAAATCCCTCATAAATTTCATCATCCAAATCTAATTTGTAACTCTGTAATAGACCTGGTGTATATGATCACATACCTGCAAACCTTCCTTAACTTTAACAACAAGAGATTGGAATTTTCATCAAATTTTACTTTAGTATCACATGACTAATTTTGGATTAGTCAACAACCCTAACTTGCAATAATGATAACTATGTACCTGTAATGAATAAAGATATGAAAATAGTACACAATGTTCTTCAATGTCTTTTATGCAATTCCTCTAGGTTTCACTGCTCGGATCCTCTTAGAAAATGAGTTATAGAAAAAATGGCATACCTCATTGAATTATGACACCCTCGATGGCACTACAAAAATATAATTCATAAAAAATATTCAGTTTCCATCATCTCATTATGGTTTTATGATGTGAGAATGGGGCATGCCTGCCTCGTTTGTAAACAACTTTTCATTTCAAGTTTTTGGAGAATATTGTTCTCATATCAAATCCCCTTTTCCTCTAACAGATCACTCTCAGAGTTCCTCTCAGTAGTTTCTACCACTCTCCTATGCTATGGAAATATCATAAAATGAAAAATTGATGTATTTTGGCTATAACTATGCTCCTAACCTCACACTTCAGGGTGCATCTAGTGTCACTATTGACACAAAGTTTAAATTTTTCTACCCTTGGGAAATAAGGCTTCATATTTTCCTAAGTCGTGGAGCCACCCTTATTCCAAAGGGGAATCAGAGCTTTCCATTCCATTTCGGGTTTCGAGATTTGATTTTTCTCAAGGTATGATCTTCAACCATCCTAATTTCCCGATGTCAAAATCCTGAAACTGTTTAACATATTAAAAAAATTAAAAAAGGGGGGGAAGAAATAAAGGTTCCCTTTTCTGCCGCTTTCCACAAAGCGCTTTTTAATCTGTAATTAACTAATCTCCTAAACCCAATCATTATTCCCTTAATATTTCACGATTTGGGTTTTTCTTTCTACTAAAGCGCTTTCGAACTCTCAACTGTCAAACTCCCAATCCTCATTTTTCCGAAAAGTTAAAAGGATAATTAATCATTAACCTTGATTAAATAAATCGCTAATACATGATTAGCGCCTCAATAATCCCATTGTGATTTCATGATCTGAGTTTTTCTTATGACTTATCCCCTGACAGCAGGATCCCCGAAGTTCCGAAACACGAAATCACATTTTCTCTAAATAAGGTTTAAGATTAAGTTTAATTTTCTTCCAAAACATGACTAGTGATAAACAAGCCGCTTTTCGCATTTCGGGAATTGAGGAAGGCATTGATTTTTGAAACTCCAGTTTCGGATAATAATAAATAAAGGACCTGGCAATTTCCTTGGTGGACATATCCCACACTAGGTGAACCATGTAAATCTGTGTCTCTCTTGTATTGTGCATCTTTTGTGTTTTTTTTCCGCATTTGTTTTATTTTATTGCTCAGCGGTCCTGTTTTTCTAACACTATGATTCCCTGATGGTACCCTTGGAGATCATCAGAGAACCTATAGCATCCAACCTCCTTGAAATGTTCACAAGCCTTAGGGTGTGCCTCAAGGTATGAGGTATCCTGTAATTCCTTCCTCAGAAGGGAACCTCCATTTGAGATATTCATTAGCAGAATTTCTGAAAACACCTTAAAGTAATTGTGCAGATTATAACGTGGTTGGGGTATGTGTAGGCAAAGGATGAACTCAAATGAAAATGGAGGTGGTGGTAGAACAATAAGAAATGAGGATAGGTTCAAAGGATTATGGGTTTGGGCACCTCTGGGCAGCTTCAAAACAATCAGAAATTGACCATCGACCGATTCAAAGCATGGGAAGGCTCATGAATGATTTTTCAAGATCAATTGAATTGGGTTGGCATAATTTAGGGTTATGATTGCTTGATTAGGACAGGACATACACAAATCACAATATTTTTTTCAAAATCGAATGAATGATACCTGGGAATGGTTCTGGTAGCATGACAACGAATGATGATTTGTGTACGACTATCGATAAGGGAGTGACAAGACTCTTTTTAAACCCTTGATATATTTGAGACTTTTGGCAGCTAGCGATAGGTTTGAATAAGTCGTTTATCAACCGAAAGTCTTAACTTTCGGTAGCTAATGACTATAAGATTTTGATCTTTTAGCTACCAAAAACCAAACTTTATACAACAATTGGAAAATAACCCAATTCATGAAAACAACTGATTGAGACACTCTAAAATTTCAAAGACTCTTGGGGATGCATCATAATTACCAATTATCATGAGACAACACTAAGTATACCTGGATAACTGGTTTGACACACCGAATTTACCACTAGACCATCACTCTTGAGCACCTTATCATGAAAACATTTTCAACCTGATCATAACAATTCTCAAATAGATAACTGGAGAGAATATGACTATATTATAGGACCCTAACAACATCCACTGTGTATTTTCCTTGTGCCAGAAATATCTCTCCATGTCTTTTCCATACTTCCAATCCTAGGAAGTAATGCATCAATCCTAAGTCTTTCATATTGAATTTTTAGGTTAGATCCCTCTTACACCAAGATATTATCCCTTCATCTCCTATTAGAAAGAGATCATCAACATACAAAATTAGTATAACAGGTTGGTTACCTCTTACCTTGAAGTACATATTTACATCAACATCACTTTTCTGAAAGCCTGGGATTTTAAGAAAGCCACCAATCTTGTCATACCAAACTATGGGGGCCTACTTAAGACCATACAAGGCCTTCCTTAGATTGCATACATGAGTGCCTTTGTTATGCAATAAAAACCTATCTGGTTGTTCCACAAAGACCTCATGTTCAATATTTCCATTCAAGAATGTTGTTTTTACATCCAACTGATGTAGCTTCCAACCAAGAATGGAAGATAAAGAGATAATACTTTGAATGGAGGTATACCTAGCTACAGGGTAAAAAGTATCTTTGTAGTCGATTCCTTCTTTCTGAGTGAAGCCTCTGGATACAAATATTGCTTTGAAATTTTCCACACTTCCATCAGCTGCATGTTTGATATTATAGATCCATTTGGAAGAAACCACTGATTTGTCTTTTGGCCTCGGCACAATGTCCCAAACATTATTCTTCATAATAGACCTGTATTCCTCAAGCATGGCATCCTTCCATAATTGTAATTTATCTTCTTATTCAAATGAAGAAGTTTCGACATCACTAATGTTTCTCATCATTGCAACATAACCTCCAAACCTATGAGGGCTCTTCCTTTCCCTGAAAGTTCCTTTGGGAGAAACTATCCTTTTTGCTTCCTGCATTATTTCTTTAAGCCACCCTGGCTTCCTTTTGGCTGGAGGTTCTTCAAGATTTATTTCTAACACTTCAATAGGTTCTAGGGGCTCATAACTTGTCCCTTCATGAGGTTCCTCCCTTTGTTCATCTGAATCTTCATTTTTAGAAGAGGGTGAAGCTAGTTGAACTGCTTTTGATTATTGTTGAATCTCTCTGGATTTCTTAAATGCAGCTTCCTCATGGAAAGTCTCATCTCTGATTAGCTCTATTTTCCTCTGACCTGGTACATAAATCCTCTAAGCCTTGGATTTCTCATTGTACTCCAAAAAACCCCTTTCTTTCCTGAGGGTTCCATCTTTTTCCTCTTTTCCTTAGGGACATGAATATACATAGGACACCCAAATATCCTTATATTCCCTAATTCGGTTTTGATCCCTGAGAAGACCTATTCAGGAGTCTTTTCCTTCAATATAGCATGTGGACACCTGTTCTGAATATACACGGCAGTGGAGGTAGCTTCTGCCCATAAATAATTTGGCACATCCTGGTCAAACATCATTGCTTTCATTGCCTCACAAATTGTCATGTTTTTCCTTTCAGCAACTCCATTTTGTTGAGGGTTATATGGAACGTTCAACTGTATCTTGGTTCCTGCCGACTTGCAGAAATCCTCAAACTGAATATATTCAAACTCTCCTCCATTGTATCTTATAAGGATTCTTATGTGTTTCCCTATCTTATTTTCAATAAAGGCTTTATACTCTTTGAATTTATCAAATGTGTCACTGTTGGCTTTAAGAAAATATATCCAACATTTTCTTGAGTAATCATCAATAAAAATAAAATAATACAAACAACCACTGAGAGAGGGAGATGACCTGGGACCACATACATTAGAATGAACCAGATCTAAGATGCCCTAAGCTCTGTTGTCACTACTAGGAAATTCTTTCTTTATATTTTTACCTAGCATGCATCCCTTACAAAATTCATTTTTACTAAGAGAAATAGAGGGCATGCCACATACCATGTTCTGTAGATCTAGAAGATATTTGTAATGAATATGTCCAAGTCTTCTATGCCACAACTCCCTGGATCTAGTCACATCATGAGCCAATGCTTGAATTGACTATCCTGACATGACATACAGTCCTCCACTGCAAGTTCCAATGGATTCTGTTGTACTTAAGTAGCTACCTTTAACCCATCTAAATGCCTTCCTATCCTTGAATATCACCTAATATCCATTGTCCTCAAGGGTTTCAACTGATAGTAGATTCTTCTTGAGCCTTGGAATATATAATACTTCATCAACATGAAGTCTAGCCCTAGATTCCAATCTGAAGGAGATAGAGCCTATGCTCAACTTGGTCTGCAAAATATTTTGACTCGAAATATGAGAGGATCTCCTTGTACCCTGTCATGTGCTTTCATGCACCACTATCTACTAACCAGGTTTTCAGCCTCGTGAAAACTGAACTGGATAAGGAAAAAACCAAGTAATATTATTTTCTATTTTCTTTCTCATTAGAAGGACTTTTCTAATTTATTTTGGATTCATCATCCTCGGTAGTTGAGGCATGATGTTTCCCTTTCCTTGGATATTTATTTCTAAACCAACAATCTTTAGAAAAATGACCCAACTTATTACAACTAAATCATGTAATCTTAGATGTATCAATATTCTTTCCTTTGAACGTACCTTTGGTGTTTGGCTTCCTCTAAAATCCTTTCTAGAAAGTGCCTTTCTTCTTTCCCTTGAATCTTGATGCTAAATTTGAGTTCTCTTCTTTCGTTGGCTCGCTCCTAGTAGCTATGAAACTCTCCTGCTGAAGGCAATCATGCCATAATCTCTCAAACATGGGTTGAATCTCCCTCCCACTTACATTGGATAAGAAGGTCCCCCATGAAGAAGGAAGACCATAAAAAATAGCTTGCACTAAATCATCATCGTCCATTGTCACCCCTGTGACGAAAAGTTGATCTCTGATATGGGCTATCCTGGAAGAGAAAGATGCCACTGATTCACCTTTCTCCATCTTCAAATACTTAAGCTTGTGCTTAAGTGTCCTCTTCTGACTTGGAGACTGTTTCTCATACAGATTCACCAAGGTATCTATACAGTCCTTGGTAGTCATTAACAAAGTCATTGTAGGCATTATACTGTCTTCGACTAACTCAAAGATGATTCTCTTGGAATTTTCTTGACTCTTCCTAAAGGCTGCTCTTCCTGCATTATTTGTGGTTTACTCCACCACTGTGGTCACATATTGCTCAAGATCATGCACTTGCAATATATTTGTTATCCAGAGCTTCCACACATTGAATTTGGTAGCTTCTTCGAGCCTATCCTCGGCCTTGACTGAAATGGAGGATGCCATGGACTTCACACTGGAAACTTAATCAATCTAGATTGTATTGGTGTGTACCTATTGCTTCACTTCAACATGTTTAACACACCCTAAGCTCTGATACCATGTTAAATTATAATCTTGGTTTCTTATGTGAATTAATTCTTTTATTTTCTTAAACACTTTGATTCCAGCTTAATACACTTCAACAATACCAAATCATAACCGAATAGCCATAACTATGTAGATAAGTAAGCATGCACATCAACAACACATATACCCTAGGGAAACCCTATACAAGGAGAAAAACCCTAGCAAACGATATTCCTTTATTTCATTAATAATGTATGATCACTTACAAATATCCACCATGAATGTTCTTCGCTTAAAGATCTTGTCAAGATGACTTTGACCTAACAAAGACCTAAGAGACCTTGCAATATTAGGAATATCATTTGTTTCTATATCATAGGAATTTTATATTCAACCTAACTATTTCTAGATGCCTTGACTTTTTCTCATGGCTCACAAGGTTTGAATAGGCTCACAGAGGTTGTACGTTCCCCCTGACTTTTTCACTAGTCTGTCTATGCTAACAGAGGTTGTACATTCCCCCTGATGTTTTCACTAAACTGTCTATGCTCACAGAGGTTGTACGTTCCCCCTGACTTTTGCATTAGACTGACAAAGAATCTCATTCGTCCTAACTTTTGGTTTGACTCACAGAGGTTGTATGTTCCCTGTGGATTTTTTCAATACCTCACAATACTCATTGATTCTCCAAATCTCCCTAGCTAGCCTCAGGGTTTCCCGTATGGCCTCTCATTGGAGAATGACTTTAAATGATGCCAATTTTAACAATTTATAGATGACCTCTCAAGGAATACTTGGATATATTTCTTGAGGAAGAAATTCGAAGTCTTTGACAGGTTTAAAGAGTTTAAGGCTCTTTTTGAGAATAAAACTAAGAAAATAATTAAGGTGTCGAGGATAGATAATGGCGGAGAGTTCTACGGGAATGAATTTGAAGAATTATGTAAGAAGTGTGGTATATAAAGGAATAATACTACTCCCTATACACCTTAGTAGAATGGAGTTGCAAAAAGGATGAACATGACGCTGATTGAAAAATCAAGGTGCATGCTCAGTGGTATCGGGTTAGGGAAATAATTCTGGGTAGAGGCAGTGGGTATTGGATATTACTTGGTCAATATATCACCCTCATCAGTTTTGGATGACAAGACTCCACAAGCAGTATCTACTAGTAAGGAACCTTCTCTCACACATCTCAAGGTATTTGGTTTTGATGCATATGCTCATGTTCCAAAGGAAAACATGAGTAAGCTAGATAAGAAGGCCAAAAAGTGTATCTTTATTGGATATAAATATGGTCTCAAAGGTTATAAGATTTGGAACACAGAAACTAAGAAGGTAGTGTATATCTGAGATGTGGTATTTAGAGAAATGAAGGATGTTGTTAAACAGGAAGTCCTACCAAGTAAGGAAGAACTAGAGAAAATAGAGTTTGATTTAAAGGATGATGAGTCAGACTCTACAGAAGAACATGAATCAAAAGAAGAAGATCCTCATACTCCAGTATTGAGGAGATCGGTTTGAGAAAGAAGGATACCAGAAAGTTATACTCCATCTGATTTCCGTTCAAATTTTTCTTTGTCTATTACTGATGATGATATTAGAACTGTCGGGGAGGCAGTGAATTCAGAGGATGGAAATCTCTAGAAAAGGGCCATGGACAAAGAAATGGCATCTTTGGATAAGAATGAGGCTTGGGATATAGTGGAGTTTCCGACTGGAAGAAAGCATATTGGTAGAAAATGGGTATTTAAAAATAAGCTTAATGCAAAAGGAAAAGTGGAGAAATACAAAGCTCGGTTAGTAGAAAAGGGTTGTTCCCACATTGAGGGAATTGATTTTGGTGAGATTTTTTCTCTTGTTTCCAAGTTAACCTTTATAATATTTCAATTATTTGTTGTTGTTGCATTTGATTTTGAATTAAAATAGATGGATGTGAAGACAACATTCCTACATGGGGATCTAGAAGAATAAATATATATGAGGTAACCAAAAGGTTATGTTTTGAAGGGAAAGAAGGAGCTGGTATGCAAGCTGAAAACGTCCTTGTATAGTTTAAAACAATCACCAAGGATGTGGTATCAAAAATTTGATCCTTATATGTTGGGACTTGGCTTCATAAGAAGCAAATAGGATCATTGTGTGTATTTTAAATTAAATGGTGATCATTTGATTTATTTGGTCTTGTATGTGGATGACATGTTGCTGATAGGAAACAACAAGGAGATTATCTAGTATGTGAAAACTCAGTTTTCCTCTAAATTTGACTTGAAGGATCTTGGTGCTTCAAATTTCATTTTGGGCATGGAAATTAAAAGAGATTAGAAAAAGAGGAAACTCTAGTTAAAATAGAGAAAATAAGTCGAGAAAATATTGCAGAGGTTTAATATGCAGGAATGTAAATCGATCAAGGTTTATATTCCTGTTGGGGTAAATTTATCTGCATATTAGTGTCCCAAGACATAGGAAGAGGAGGAGTACATGCCTCGTGTTCCATATGTGAGTGTAGTTGGCAGTTTGATGTATGCAATGGTCTGTAATAGACCGAAAATTGCACAAGAAGTGGGATTTTTTAGCAGGCATATGTCAAAACCAGGGAAGGAGCATTGGACAATAGTAAAAAGGGTTTTTGAGTATTTGTGTGTCACTTCTAGCTATGGATTGTTCTACGAAGGAAGATTGAGATTAGACAAAGTGGTGGATGTACATGGATTTGTGGATGCATACTGGGTTGGAGATCTAGATCGTAGGAGATCTACAAGTGGGTATGTGTTTAACCTATTTGGAGGAGCAATAAGTTGGATGAGAAAAAGACAAGCTGTAGTGGCACTTTCAACTACTAAAATTGAATACATGGTAACCACTCATGCAAGTAAGGAAGAAGCATGGTTACAAAGATTGTATTTAGGTATTGGGTTGGTACAACATGATGTAAGGATAGAGTGTGACAATCAGAGTGCAATTTTTCCAACGAAGAAACCAACTTATCATTCAAAGACAAAGCATATTGATATTCAATATCACTTTGTGAGAGACATGATTAAAGAAAAGAAAATATCGCTGATGAAGGTGGACACTTTGAAGAATGTTTCAAACTCATTAAAAAAATATGTGACCACTGTGAAGTTCTCTTGGTGTAGAGGATACATGGGCATTGTTGCCCTGGATTGTTGATTATGTAACTTTGTAACCCCATGTATGCAAAGAAAACAACAAGTGGGAGAATGTTGGGTATGTGATAAATTGTTTATGTGTTACGTTGGGCACACAGGGGGGTTCGAGGGCAGCACCCCCGAAAAACAAATCCTGCCACGGGAAACGTGTCACATATTTAGGTGGTTTTTTGGCACTTAGTTTTTTGCTGATGGTTTTCTATTTCCGGTTAAAGAATTAGGGTTGTTGACTAATCCAGGTCATTGGGTTAGGTTTTTGGATGTTGTTGGATCCTATATTTATATTGTATTGTAAACAATATATCACTATGAATGAATATAGAATATTTTGGTTTTCTAGGTTTGGGTTTCAAAAGGAAAAATCTTTGTGTAATGTTTGTATTTGCCATTGTATATTTTATGTTCTTTTACTGAAAATTTGCTTGCAGTAAATATTGTACAAGGTTAAAATCTACAGTATTTATGTCCATGATCCAATAAAATGTTTCATGTTTTGTGCAAGAAGGATTGTGCTCTTCAAGGGCCAACTTCTCGGTTTAATTCGAAGTGTCCAAGAGAGGTGGAAAATATGGTCAAAGAAGCTCTACATTAAATACCGGGTGCAAGCCAAGGAAAGGAGGAATACTTCATTCAAAATCCTTCTCATCCATAAACTTGGTGATGGTGTAAGGCCCATATTGAAGTGGGTACATCTTTCAATGGGGTCCTATGAGGTGCTCTTGCTGAAAATGCAATCATACCTTATCTCTCACCTAAAATTTGTGTGGTACCCGATGTTGATCATGGCATTTCTTGTACATGTAATTGGCTTTCTGCACAATATCATGAACTTGTTGTTGGATTTGTTGGGTGTGCTAAAAAAATGTTGCTTCCCAGTCAGCCTCTAGCTAAGCATGGGAGGACTCTTCTTATGTGGTTGCAATGGATAGAGATATGTAAATGGGGGCGAATGGTTTGAGACCCAAGCACACCTGAAAATTGTTGTTGTCAATATATTTGTGGAGATCTATATTGTAGGTATTTTGAACATAAATAATTATTTCATCCCATGTGCATGGATGTTTGGAATTATACATTCGCAGGATATGGATAATCATCTTGTTCAATACCTTTGTTTTTCCATCATTCTATGGGTGGAAGGAAGTCGATTTGGTCATCTTGGTGTCCATTATCAACCATATTTTGGACCAAAAGGTGCTCAGGGACCTATTGTCTCAATCAGAGAAAATAGCTTGCGGTGTCCCAAAATGAACCCAAACATATGTCCAGAAGATCTTGGCGGTGGTCTTGGCTTTGATGTTTTTCTTTCACAGTGCCAAAATTGTTAGCTTAGAGAATCGATCAACGACCACAAAGGCATAGTCATTCCCATGCTTGGTTGAAGGTAGACCGAACATGTAGTCCATGGAGATGGACTCCCAAGGCCTATCTGGAGTAGGAAGAGGGGTGTATATCCCATGTTTCTTGATGTCATGCTTGGAAATTGTATAGGTAGTGTAGGATCTGATGTAGTTGCAAACATCTTGTCAAATATTCGACTAATAAAAATGCTTCTGCAATACTTCCACTGTATTTTCTACTCCAAAATGTGTTGGAGTACTTCAAAAACACCAAGGATTTATTTTTCCTAAGGTTTTCCCTATGTTTGTTAGTCATTATTCAGTCTCCTTAATTTAGGGGAGAATATTCATCTAGGAGAATATTCTCTTCATTTTTCACTTCAGTTTGATCAGTTGAGTGGAGTCTAGATGCTACATTGGGATTATCACCATACAACATTGGGATCATCACCAGCTAATGCGAATTTTCCTTGGGATCATCACCAAACTAGCACATTACTCGTGATTCTCTGATCTCATCTTCACTTCACTATGTTTCACTCAGTTAACTGAAGACTGATAGACTAGTTAACTCATCTAGGTAGCATTTCACTCCCGTAACTGCTCGAGAGACTAGAATAGCTAGAAGTTTACTCCTGTAACTATTGGTGTGTGTCCAGATCACACTAGACCACCACTATGACACATTTTCTTCTCCTCCAATGCACATTAGTTGAGTTATATAGAGTATATCATGTGTAAATTATCATTCATTCATTTGGTTAATGAGAATTCTTCCATTCTTTCTCTCCTGCTTCTCCTTTCTCATATTTTCTTTGCAACTGTGTATGTCAATTCTCAGCTAGATCTATTATGTGTAGGTTCAAGACATTTACATGGCATCAAAGCCGATAGACTTCTAGGGAAAAATACACACCAAATTATTTTTGTAGGTACCAAAGATAGAAGACAACAGAAAAATGGAATTTTCAAAAGAATTCATTCTTACACCATATAATTTATTTTCATGGAAGGAGAATATGATCATGCATATTCAAAGAAGAGGATTGTACAGGTTAACCATGAACATAGATACAAAACCAACATCAACCATAGAAAATCCAAGTATTTAAATCGAATGGATGAAGTGTTTGGAACAATTTGCAATCTCATTTCTCTTGAACTCCTCCTTCACATATCCTCTTGTAAAACTCCCAATGAATCATGGACCACCATAGATGGGATTTTTGGAAAACGTGACGAGATGAGGGGAAACTTGCTCAATGTGGAATTTCTCATATTGGATCCAAAAACCTTCGACAATCTTAAATATTTCCTTACCAAATATAAGGATTTGTTGTCGCAACTCAAATCTTGCGAGGTTGATAAATCTAAGGAGAAACAAATGGTTCTCACCATTCTCTCCAAACTTAGTCTAGAATACTCAGTGTTTGTATCCATATTTCATTCAATTATATTTGCATCTAGATCTACCTGGAAGATTCCCTCTCTTGAGTACTTTATCAAGTCTCTTACACAAGAGAAGAGAAATCTCATCAATATGGGAAAAATCAAAGGCCCAAAGGCACATGCACTTACTATGCAAGAAGTTAGTAGTCATCAATATAAAAAATCTAAAGACAAATACAAAGTCAAAAGGAAAGCACATGCAAATCCAAAGAAGGAAGGGTACTCAAAAACCTTCCACAATTAGGGATGATTTAAAGGATATAAATATATTTTAAAATGTATAAACCTTGGTGAATCTTTTTACTCCTTCATATGCCAACTATAAAATGTTCGGTGATATTTTTGTAAAAATATTCAAATTTCTAAGGATTTTATATAGTTTGTATAAAATTTTGGTAATTTTTAAGGTAAAATAATTTTATCCTATAGAATTTGGGCGAATCATTTTTAAAATAGAGAATATTTTTTTGGGAAAACCATGGAAAATTAGACCATGAGAAAAATTTATCCCCTAAAATCATCCTTGTTCACTATGCCTCCAGATCCGAAGGGGGAAAGGGAAGAAAAGGGGAGAAATGATCTAACTTCCATAATGGATTCCATCCAAAATCTACATGTATTCATAAACAGATAGATATAATGACCCAAATACTTCAGCAAAACAACCTTGGAGATCACATCCCTGAGGGTGCCAAGAAGAAGAAGCTAGAAGATCAGAATCCCAAGAAAGGAAATTCTACCCATGATTTGATTTCCATCAACTCCTCTCCCGATGCTTGGATCGTAGATTTAGGAGCATCACACCACATGGATGACAAAAAAAAGTCTATTCTTTATTGAATGCATGCAAAGGTCCACCTATTTTTATGGGGGACAACTTTTCAGTCAAGGTCACTGACAAAGGAAGGATTGAACTCACAAACAGAAGCTTCGAGAATGTGTTGCACATTTCAAAACTTTTCGTCAATCTTCTCTCTGTGTATCAGATGACTAACTTTGACACCAGAAAGATATTCACATTCACAGATGATGTAGTGGATATCTATGACATGAAAACCAATTACAGGGTTGCTATCGGTGAGGTAAATCATCAATCTAGACTCTAGACATTTTCTGAATTTATTGAACCAGATTCTACATTACTTCTTACCCATGCTAATGAAAGCAGTAGGATATGGCATGAAAGGTTCAAGCATTTAAATTTCAGATATATGAAACAAATTAGCAAGTAAGGAATGGTTGATGTTCTACCTGACATCCACTTCTCCAAAGCAATTTGTGAGGGATGTGTTCTTGAAAAACACCCTCAAGAGAAATTTGACAAAGGAAAGACTCATAAGGATTCCTTTCCTTTAGATATTATCCATAGTGATATCATGGACCCTTTTCCACATCCATCAGTCAATAAATAAAGGTACATGTTCATTTTTGTTGATGACTTCTCATGCTTCACATGGATTTTCTTTCTCGGGAAAAAATCAGAGGTATTTCAACACCTCAAAGATTTCAAATCCCTTGTTGAGACATAGCCAGGAAAGAAAGTCAAATTCCTCTGAAAAGATAACAAGGTAGAGTATGTCAACCATGAGGTACATAAAAATTTTCACGAGGTAGGGATTCAATTGCAACACATAGTTCCCTATACTCTGCAGCAAAATGGATTTATTGAGCGGAAAAATAGATCTCTAAAAGAGATGGAATCTTGCATGCTACATGCAAAGTCACTTCCACATAGATTATGGGCTAAATCATTTAATTTTGCAACCTACATCCAAAACATATCTCCCCATAGATTTTTCAAGGATAATACCCCTTATGAGGCTTGGATCAATCTCAAACCGGAAGTGACCCACTTCCATATTTTCGGTTCATGTGCATGGGACAAGATTCCCTCTGAGAAGAGGAAGGAACTTGATCCATAGAGAACAAAGTGTATATTTGTTGGATACCGTGACAGTGTGAAGGGATACAGACTATTGATCTTTCCTTGGACCAGCTCATCATTGATCGTAGTGTCCAATTCAAGTAAAGTGTCTCACATGTACCTCAACAACCACCTGCAGACACCTTTGTTCTTCCACCTATCAGATATGATGAGCATACACATGTCAACTCTTATTCAAATGAGAGTTATGATTCAGAGGATTCAAAAGATCTAGATGCAGATTCAATATAGTAAGATGAAGATTCAATGCATCCAGATGCAGATGAAGAGCCAGAGAAGAGGTCCAAGTGGGCCCAAGCTACTCTTCAGGATGCAAGGGATCTTGTTGGGGATCCAACTGATACTAGGAGGAAACAATCTGATTTCAAGGAGCCCCCTCTTACACTCATTTCCACTGAACCATTTCCACCCAGACATATTTTCTTGTCTTATTCTTCATATCGACATTCTTATGGCAAGGATACTGGAAATCCCTTTTGGGAATCCACCATGCAGGAGGAGTAAAGGATAAAGAGCGCAGTAGATGGATATATTAGCATATATAAAGCCAGGATAGTTTCCAAAGGATTTCATCATGTGCATGGCATTGACTATGATGAGACCTTCTCTCCAGTAGTGAATATGGATTCCATGCATTCAGAACTTTCCATTGCAGTATCCAAGGGATGGGAATTCCATCAGATGGACGTAAAGAATGCATTTCTTCACGGTGATCTCTCTAAGGATATATATATAGAGAAGCCCCAGGTATTTATGCAGGATTCATCTTTGGTCTGTCGACTGAAGAAGTCTCTTTATGGCCTCAAGTAGGCTCTGAGGGAATGGTATGACAATATGGCCTCCTACCTTCTATCATAGAACTTTGTGCGTTGTAAATCAGACCCAAATTTTTACATCCTCAGGATGGATGATTCACTTCTACTCCTAGTTTTGTATGTTGATGATTTGTTGATCACTAGTTTCTCGACTTCAGTGATTTTTTTTGTAAAGAGGATTCTACATGAAAGGTTCTTTATGAAAGACATGTATCTTCTACATTTATTCCTTGGAATCAAGATCAGTCAAGATGAATTAAGCATCAAACTATCTTAGGCCAAGTATGCACAAGATATCCTTGAGAGATTTCACATGACAGACTGTAAGTCTTCCCCGACTCCTTTCCTATCAGGAGTCAAACTTGCGGATGGTGGGGACACTCCACTAGTTGACAACACACTATACAAATAGGTAGTGGGGATATTCCTATATCTCACACACTCCAGACCAGACCTCTCCTATGTAGTTGGAGTAGTCTCTAGGTTCATACATGAGCCACATTGAGCTACATTGGAAGGCTTCAAATTGTATCCTTCAATACGTACAGGGCACCATCACCTTTGGGATTCACTATTTAGAAGATTCTACATTGAACCTCATCCGGTTCATTGATTCTGACTAGGTTGGTGATATCATTGATCTCAATTACACATCTAGTTACTCACTCAGTCTTAGTTTCGAGCCTATATATTGGTTGAGAAAGAAGGAGGTTGTTATTTCTCTATCTTCAACAGAGGAAAATTATAGACGGGTAGTTAACAAAACCATTTAAGCTATGTGGCTAAAAAAATTTCTCATTGAGTTGGGAATTCAATTTCATCATTTGATCGTCATCTGGTGTGACAACCAGAGAACTCTGAAGTTCTATAAAGATCTAGTTCAGAGGAACGAACGAAGAACATTGAGATCCACATGCACTACATCTGGGACTTAGTACACAAGGGTATCATCGACCTGTGGTTTTATCCTTCAACAGAACAGACTGCACACATCTTCACCAATACTTTCATTGAGTAGAAGTTTCATTCTCTCCGTAGTCGTCTTGGAGAGAAGGACACAGTTTCCTAGCAACTGCAAGTTCTTATTTTTACATACATTGTTCTTTGAAGGGTGGGGTTTCCCATGAGGTTTTCCCTCCTTGCTCATATTATTTCAGTGTATATTTTATGTTTGAGTACCTAACATGGCCTGGTTGTCCAGACCCATTCTTTATTTTCACCATAGTGATGTTCAGGGGGGGTGTTGGAGTACTTCACACACACCTAGGATTTATTTTTCCTAAGTTTTTTCCTATGTTTATTAGTAATTATCTAGTCTCCTAACGTTTGAGGGAGAATATTCCTCTAGGAGAATATTCTCTGCAGTTTGATCAATTGAGTGGAGTCTAGATTCTACATTGGGATTATCACCATGTAGCATTGGGATCATCACCAGCTAATGTACATTGTCCTTGGGATCATCACCATACTAGCGCATTACTCATTATTCCTTGATTTCCTCCTCACTTCACTTTGTTTTAGTCAATTAATTGACTAGTGATAAACTAGTTAACTCAACTAGGTGGCATTTCACTCCCGTAAGTGCCCGAGATAGTAGACTAGTTGGTAGTTTACTCTTGTAACTATTGGTGTGTGTCTAGGGCACTCTAGACCACCACTATGGTGCATTTCCTTCTACTCCAGTGTGAATTAGTTGAGTTATACATAGTATAACATGTGTAAATTATCATTCATTCATTTGGTTAATGATAATTATTCCATTCTTTCTCTCCTTCTTATCTTTTCTCATATTTTCTCTGCAACTATGTATGTCAATTCATGGATAGATCTATTCTGTGTAGGTTCAACAGATTTAAAAAATGTCCCACTACTCAGTTGTAATGCGATTCCCAGATCAACTTTGCATGATCGCTTGAAGGAACAAAAGATGGCTCAAATGGCATATTAATCCATCCTTGAGATTGAAGTTGGGAACTGTTTTTCCTGCGCTCAATGTTTGATAGGAAGTAGAAAATTCATAGTAATTATTGTATAATTATGGCCAACCATATGTATCATGTCCATGGGAGTTAATAATTGTGGTTAGTGCTCCCACTGGGGGTCAACTGAGGAAATCTGAAACATGGTTGGTGCGACCCGTATTGTACTTGATATTCAATTCGAATTGATGCAAGTATCTGGACCACTTTTTATGGTGTTCATTTTGTAAATTTCCTTGTGTCTGCATGAATTGTAGAGGCCTATGATAAGTGTAGATAATCATTTCCTTCCCTAGAATGCAATGCTTCCACTATCAACATGCCTACACAATGGATTACATTGCTTTATCATATATTGGGTATATTATAAAAACATCAGATAGAGTTTCATTGTGATAGGATACTCGATTCCCATGTTGAGTGAGGATTGAACTAATAGCATAATCTGAAGCATCTTTCTCAATCTCAAATGGTCGTTGCAGGTCTGACAGAATGAGAATTGGTGTTTAGCAGAGGAAGGATTTTAAATTCTTGAATTCTTTCTGTTGGGGCATAGACCACAAAAACTTGGCCTTCATTCCACCCTTGGTCACCTAGATTAGGGTCCAAGTGATATGGAAGAACCCCAACAAAAAACATTGGTATAAGTTATCAAGGCCCAAGAAGCTACAGAGCTCAGTCATTGTTTTTGGGGCTGACCAATCGTAGATTTATTGGATCTTGGTTGGATCCACATATACACCCTACTCATCCATGATGTATCCCAAATATTGGATTCTCTACATGATAAAGGAACACTTCTCCAAATTGGCATATAACATGTGATGTCATAGGGTGCCCAATACCTCTTGAATATGCTCCAAATGTTCCTCCAAAGTTTTTTTGAAGATGAGGATGTCATCCAAATATACAAACAAAAAGGATTTTGTGAATGGCCATAATATATCATCCATCATCCGCATGAATGTGGTTGGGGTATTAGTCAAGCTGAAAGGCATGACCAACCAATCAAAGAGGCCTTCTTTGGCCTTGAAGGATGTCTTCCACACATCAGTTTTCCAAATTGGCACCTGGTGGTAACTTCAGTTCAGATCAATCTTACTAAAAAAATTGGCTCCCTTGAGATGATCAAGAAGATCATCAATCCGGGGAATTGGGTACTGGTTCTTGACTGTGATATTGTTCATGGATTTATAATCAATAAAAAATTTCCATGTTCCATTCTTCTTTTGTACTAGAACAATTGGGCTCCCACAAGCTGAGCATGGATGATTTTAGGGGCTAATTTTCGCTCATGGGCTAATTTTCCATGGTTTTTCCAAAAATGAGATTCACTATTTTAAAAATGATTCACCCAAATTCTATAGGATAAAATTATTTTACCTTAAAAATCGCCAAAATTTTATAAAAACTATATAAAATCCTTAGAAATTTGAATATTTTTACAAAAATATCGCCAAATATTTATAGTTGGCATATGAAGGATTAGTAAGATTCGCCAAGGTTTCTATATTTTAAAATAAACTTCCATCCTTAAAATCATCCCTGAAGCTGAGGAGCTTGGTCTGATGTGTCCCTTGATAATTATCTCTTAGATCTTGCATTTGATATCTTCATTCTCAATTAAAAAAAAATTCGTATATACATTTCCATTAGGAAGAGGATCATTGGGTGTCAATTCAATTGAGTTTGTTACCTCACAATGCACATGCACCTCAGTAGTTGAGGTGAATATGTCTTTGTACTCCTTGACTATTCCATCCACCTACTGTTGTTGGGTAGAGAGATCTCGTGCAAAGGTTTTTTCGATTACAATGACCTTTCTTTCACCTTCCGATTGAACCATACAGAGGACAAATATCTCATTCTAATAAATGCACTTTATTCACTGTTTGGCAGAGATCAAAGAGATCACATTATTTGGGGCTACCTCCAGTATCCTGTAGAGTTGATCTCCCAAAGTAATAATGACACTACAGGGACTAGATTCATAAACAACATGAAATTTCCACATATATGGTTGTCCTATCAAAACATCACAAACTTCAATTGGGAAAACATCACACAATACCTTGTCTTTGAAGGGTTTGATGTCGTAGTGTAGGAGACATTGTTGGCTAACACAGATGTCCCATCCCTTGGTGAGCCAACCGATGGTGTATGGTTGAGGATGTTGCATCGTTGTCAAGTTAAACCTCTTGAAAACCTATACTGAGATCAATTTATTTTGGATACCATTATAAACAATGAAATGGAGTGAGGTTTCCTTCACCCACATATGTGAGTGGAAAAGACACTCTCATTCTTCAGCCTCCTTTGGTTCCTCTAGATGGATGTTTTTGGTAGATATGGTGACACTAGGTTCTGCATCAATGATTTGTCTTCCCTTTTCTAGATCTGAATCAAATTTTGATGTCCATAAACTCCATTTCTATTTAGATGTACCTATATAGAGCCCCATGGTATATTAGGACCAGATGTCGCTTGGAGTCTTTGATACCCATATTGGTGCACAAGGTATGGAAAGTATTTGTGAACTTCGACACCATTTGGACCCTCTCTTGGCACAGGGTGGTCCATCTCATGTACTAGTCATTATAACTTCCAACACGGTAATATTTTTCGTTGAGGGAAACAACAAAATTTGCCCAAGTGGGTCCTGGCCCAAAATTATAGACTCATCCTTAACATGTTTCTCACAGTAAGTTCCCCACTAATATCTAATATGGGGAAGGGCCTTAATGAGCATGAAGGTGATCTTTTCAGTCTTGGAAAAATTGTGAACAAAGAAATACCCCTCTAGAATATTTAACCAATTTTCCAAATCATTGACATCTATCTAGCCTTCAAATTAACGAATATAAAAGTTAAATTGTACCTTGAAGGGTTTCACACCTCCAAAGTGATGGATGGTTGAAGTTTCCTCTATTATTATCGGAATTCGTTGAAGGATCTGGGAGAAAATATCCACCATCTCATTCCTTTGTCGCATGAGGGATTCCTCGAGCAACAGTTTGAAAGGATATTTTGTCTCGTCATCCCTTTTTTTTTTCATGGAAGGTTTCTTGCACATGCAAGAGTGGTTGACGTCAAGCGATACAAGCTCAAGACCCAACTCTTTATACCCTGACCTCGTGGGGGTCATGCACTGAGGACGATAAGGAGAAGATCGCTCTGATACAACTAATCCAGATTATTTTAGGAATGATATGAAGGTAGAGATATAACAGTGATATTATAATAAATAATTACACAGAGATATGGAAAGGAACAAAGAAATAAAGTAAATCTCATATTCTATTAATGATTGTCTGAAATACAAAATATTGTAAAATGCAAAAGCACACAAGCTATTTAGAATGCTGGTAGCTTGTCTCTGAGAAGAGATGTGTCGGCTACACTCTGTTAGAAAAACAGGACCGCGGAGCAATAAAATAAAACAAATGCAGAAACAAAAACACAGAAGACACAGAATACAAGAGAGACACAGATTTACGTGGTTCACCCAGTGTGGG
>SNQJ01S0001208.1:0-11188 GCA_010110895.2 Picea sitchensis
CCTTTGGAGAAGTGGATGTCAGGTAGACCATCAACCATTCCTTGCTTGATAAGCTATTGCATATATATGAAATTCGAATTCCCAAACCTTTTGTTCCATATCATAATGTTTTCATTAACATGGGTAAGTAGTAATGTAAAATATGGTTCAATAAATTTAGAAAACGTGTAGAGTCTAGATTGATGATTTAGCTCACCAATAACAACTCGAGAATTGGTTTCAATGTCATAGATATCCACTGCATCAGATGTGAACATGACTCTCTTTCTGATGTCGTATTTTTTCATATGATACACAGAGAGAATATTGACGGAAAGTTTGGGAATGTGTAACACATTCTCGAAGCTTCCATTTGTGAGTTTAATTATTCCTTTGTCGGTGGCCATGACTGGAGAGTTGTCCCCCATCAGAATAGGAGGACCTTTTCATGCATCCAATGAAGAGTAGAATTCTTTTGTGGCTTCCATGTGGTGTAATGCACCTAAATATATGATCCAATCATTGGGAGAGGAGTTGATGGCAATCAAAGCATGGCTAGAATTTCCTTTCTTGGGATTTTGATATTCTGGCTTCTTCTTGGAATTGTCGGGGATGCGATCTCTAATGTTTTTTTGTTAAAGTTTTTGGGCCATTTGATCTATCTGTTATGCATACATGTGGATTTTGGATGGAATCCTTTATGGAAGTAAGTTCATTTCTCCCCTTTTCTTCCCTTTCCACTTTTGGATCCAGATGCATCATTGAAGCGTTTTGAGTACCCTTCCTTATTTTGATTTGAATGTGCTTTCCTTTTGTATTTTTATTTATATTTATGATTTAGATGAGTGCTACCATATTGTATAGCAAGTTCATGCACCTTTGTGCCTTTTATTTTTCCCATTTTGATGAGCTTGTTCTGCTCTTGCTTCAGAGACTCGATAAAGACCTCAAGAGAAGGAATTTTCCAGGTAGCTCGAGAGGAGAGCCCAACTGAATGAAATGTGGATACAAAAACTGATTATTCCAGACCAAGTTTGGATGGAATGGTAAGAACCATTTGTTTCTACTCCTTATATTTATCAACCCCGCAAGCCTTGAGTTGCAACAACAAATCCTTATATTTGGTAAAGAAATCTTGGAGATTGTCGAAGGTTTTTGGATCCAAAGTGATCAATTCCACCTCTAGCATGTGTCCCCTCATCTCATCCTATTTTACCAAAATCCCTTCCATGGTGGTCTAGGATTCATTGGGGGTTTTAATGAACGATATGTGAAAGAGGAGTTTAGGAGAAATGAGACTGCAAATAGTTCCAAACGCTTCATCCATTCAATTCAAATACTTGGATTTTTCTATGGCTGATGTGGGTTTGGTCTCTATGTCCATGGTTAACCTGTATAATCATGTACCTCAAATATGCACTATCATCTTCTCCTTCCATGCAAAGAAATTGTACGGTGTAAGAATGAATTCTTTTGGAAATTCCATTTTTCCGTTGTCTTCAATCTTTGATACCTGCAAAAACAATTTGGTGTGTATTTTTCCTAGAAATATGTCGTCTTTGATACCATGTAAATGTGTTGAACCTACACAGAAGAGATATAGCTAGCAAATGAAATACACAGTTTGCAGAGAAAGTATGAGAAAAGAAAAAACATGAGAGAAATAATGGAATAATTCTCATTAACCAAATGAATGAATGATAATTTACACATGATATACTCTATATAACTCAATTAATGTGCACTGGAAGAGAAGTCAATGCATCATAGTGGTGTTCTAGAGTGATATGAATGAACACCAATAGTTACGGGAGTAAAAGGTCACATAGTCTAATCTCTCAATAAGTTACGGGAATTAACTGCCACCCAGTCTGAGTTAACTAATCTCTCAGTCTTCAGTTAACTGACTGAAACAGAGTGAAATGAGGAGGAGATCAGGGAATCATGAGTAATTCTCTAGTCTAGTAATAATACAAAGGACAATGCGCATTATAGGGTGATTATCCCAATGTTACATGGTTATGATCCTAATGTGGCATATAGACTACACTCAACTGATCAAACTGAAGTGTGAATTGAAGAGAATATTCTCCTAGAGGAATATTCTCCCTAGACTATAGGAGACTGAATAATGGCTAGTAAACATAGGGAATACCTTAGGAAAAATAATTCCTATGTGTGTGTGAAGTATCTTCAACACTCTTAATGAAGAAATTGGTTCTGAATTTGGGAGAATTTCTCCCCCAAGTGACCAACTTGAAGGGGAATTTGAAACCATTTAGGAAGGAAACCTTTTCCCTCCAACAAATCCCCTTGTTGAATTACCATCAAAAATAAATTTTAACTATTATCATCCATAGTTAGTAGGAAAACCAAATTCAAACAAACTCAATGAAACATAACCCTTGATGAGCATCGTAACACATTGTAATTATTAAGGAACACGACAATTTAACACAAATTTATCCAAGATGAATGTCACAATTTGGCATAACCATTAAATAATGGTGCAATCCAACATGACCCTTAATGAACATCGAAATACAACACAAGAATTAAGGAAGGTAGTAATTTGAAATAAGTTAGTGAAGATGAATGTCACATTGTGAATAACTATTGAGGAGTGTCACAATCCAACATAGCCCATGAAAAATGTCACAATATAACACAACCCTTAATGAGTATTGATAATCATATATTAAGCATATTGATAACGTGGTTGATCTCTTAATGTTACAATGTGCCATAACCCTTATTGAACATCATAATGCGGCATAACCATTGAGGAACAATGTAATCCAACATAATCCTTGACAAATTTCATAATGTGAGAAAAACCTTAATTAACATCACAATGCAACATCATAGTTGATTAATTTCATTATGTGACATAACCATTGAGGAACATAGGATGTCAACGTAATACAACCAAGATGAGCAATGCAATAGATATGTTGACCATATCATAAACTTGTTATTGTCTTACAAATGACCCAATGCAACATAAACCATGATGAATGTAATAATTTAATATAAGTCAACAAATATGAATGTTACAATATGACATACCATTTAGGAATGTCCGGATCCAACATAACCCATGACATATTTGGTAATGTGACATAACCCTTAATGAATATTGATATCATGTTTAACTATGACTAATTTATATGGTTAACCATGTTATACCGTGGTTGACTATGGATCAACATGTTTGACTATGGTTAATGATGGTTAAACCATGGTTGATTGTGTTTTACCATCATTAAACATGGTTTACCATGTTTGACTAGGTTAACTATGGTCCACCATAGTCAAACATTGTTAACAATAGTCAATCATCATCAAATCATGTCTACATGTTCTATTATAGTTAAAAATAATAAACTGTTATCAGCCATAGTAGCCAACCAAATCAACCTAACTCATTTCAACATAAGAATTAAGGAATGTAGCAATTTACCATAGATTTAACCTAGATGAATGTCACAATCTGACATAACCATTGAGGAACATCACAATCCAACATAACATTTAATTAATGTCGCAATGTAAGATAACCATTGAGGAATATAGTAATTCAACATAATTCAAAAAAGATGAATGTCACAATGTCACATAACCATTGAAAAATGTCACAATCTAAAATAACCCATGAGGAATGTGGCAATTTGAAATAAATCTTAATGAATTTCGATATGCATATATTAAGTATATTGATAACATGTCTGACCTATTAATGTCATAGTGTGACACAAACCTTGATGAACATCATATCACAACATAAGCATTAAGGAATCTACCAATTTGACATTATTTTAGACAAGATTAATGCTACAATGTGGCATAACCATTGAGGAATGTCGTAATTCAACATAACCCTTGAGGAATGTTGTAATGAAACAAAACCCTTGGTGAACGTTGCAATGTGATTTCACATTGGAAAATTCCAAAATGAAATGTAACCATTGAGGAACATAGGAATTCGACATATTTCAACCTGTAAAATGTGGTGAGTACTTGCACAAGAGATCCAGCTAGTAGAAGAACGAACACAACTTGAAAAGGTAAGAAGACGAGAAAAAAATTGGAGAGAAAAGAATCAAAATAGTAATAACCAAATGGATAAATGATAAGTACATGATGTAATCATTTATAGTTAAACTAATGTGCCATAGTGGTGGTTTAGAGAGATTTGGACACACTCATAAAGTTACAGGAGTTAACTACCACCTAGTCCTAGTCAACTAGTCATGCAGTCTTCAGTTAATTGGACATACTAGAGTGAAATGATGAGGAGATAAATAATGCACAAGGAATGAACCCTGCTAGTGATGATCCCAACGTAAGTGAACATTATTGGTGATGATCCCAAGGTTACTTGGCGATAAAACCAAAGTTACCCTCAATGACTCCACTTTGCTAGTCAACTGAAGAGAACATTCTCTTAAAATGTAGGAGAGGTTCCTAAAAAATAGGAGATCCTCAATAATGATTAATAAACATATGGAAATAAGGAAAAAATATCCTAGGTGTGTGTACTATCTCCAACACCCCCCATGAACACTACTATGGGGTAATGAGGAATGGGGCTCAACAACAAAGGCCATGTTAGGTACTCATGAAGAATGCAACTAATGAACACTGAAATAAAGTAAGGAAAGAGGGAAAACCTCATGGGAAACCCCCCTCAAGGTATAATGCATGAAAATAAGAAAATAAATTTTCTAAGCAATTGTTTCCCTCACTCCAAGACGATCGCGTAGAGAGTGAAATTTATGCTCAATGAAAGTCTTGGTGAAGATGTCAGTAGTCTGTTCAGAGGAAGGATAAAACCACAAGTCGATGATCATATCGTGATTAGATATATGATGTAGTGCATATGGATATCTATATTATTTGTCCATTTTCGTTGCACTAGGTCTCTAAAAAATTTTAGAGTACTCTGGTTGTCACACCAAATGACAGTCGGTCTATGGAACTAAATTCCCAAGTTGGTAAGGAAGTTTTGTAGCCAGAATTCCTGGATGGTGATGTTAACTACTCCTTTGTACTTGGCCTTAGTTGAAGATATAGTATTAACATACTGCTTCTTTCTCAACCAACAGAGAGGCTTTGAACCCAAACTGAGATTGTATCCAGATGAGGACTTGCGATCAATGTTGTTGTCTTCCCATTCAGAATCTGTGAAGCCTATGAGATCCAATGTAGAGCCTGATGTATAATGAATCCCATAGTTGATCAATGATGGTACCCTGAACGTACCAAAGGATATGCTTTGCAACCTTCCAATGTAACTCATATTGCTCATACATGTACCTAGAGACTTCTCCCACTACATATGATAGGTCTTGTCGGGTGTGGGAGAGATACAAAAAATACCCATGAGTTGTTTGTACAAATTGTTTTCAACCAGTGGAGTGTCACCACCATCCTGAAGTCTTACCCTAGATAGGAAGGGTGTAGGGGAAGACTTGCAGTCTATCATGTGAAATATTTCCATGAGATATCAAGCATACTTGGCTTGAGATATCTTAATTCCTAAAGCATCTTGACAAATATTGAGACCAAGGAAGAAATGGAGTGGACCTATGTCCGTCATAAAAAACCTATCATGCAGAATCCACTTCACCATAGTAATCGATGAAGTCAAGCATCCAGTGATCAAAAGATCATTCAAATAAAGAACTAGAATTAGAAGTGAATCAGTAGTCCTGAGCATGTATACATTTGTATCATATTTGAAACTCACAAAATTCTGGGACTAAAGGTAGGATTCCATCTTGGCGTACCATGGTCTCGGCACCTGCTTGAGGCCATAGAGAGACTTCTTGAGCCTACAAACCAAATATGAATCCTATATGAAGCCATGCGGCTTCTCCATGTAAATATCCTCTGAGAAATCTCCATGAAGAAATGCATTCTTCATATCCATATGATGGAATTCCCATCCTATAACTAGCATAATAACAAGGTCCAAATTAATGGATTCCATATTCGCTACTAGAGATACTATCTCGTTKTAGTCTATGYCATGAATCTCCTGAAAAAACTTTGGAAACTAGTCTTTCCTTGTATCTACTAACTTGACCATCTGATGCACTCTTGGTCYTGTAGACCCATCTACATCTAAAAAGATTCCTTCCTAAAGGAAGTGAAACCAGATCCCAATTCTGGTTCCCGAGGAGGGAATTTTACTCCTCCTGCATGGGTGATTCGTAAAAGGGATTCTCTGCAACCTCCCCATAGGTATGCGGGTTTGAGGACCGAGCCACATAATAGTGCATAGGAAACATGATCTCAGTGGATGTGAGTACACGAGGAGGCTCTTCTAATTGATATCGAGTCCTCCTGAGATCCATTGGATCCCCAACAAGATCTTCTACATCCTGAAGAGTGGTTTTTGCCCACTTGGGCCTCTACTCTGGCTCTTCATCTTCCTGTACTAATTGTGAATCTACATGTTTTGAATCATGTGACTCTGTATCAAAACTCATATATGAAGTAGATTTTGAATGTGTAGACTCATCATCTCGAACTGGTGGAAGGACAAAAGTTCTTTCATGTGGCTCATGTGGAGCATGCGAAAGACTTTCCTCAAACTTAACACTATGCTCAATGATGAGCTAGTCTGTAGAGGGATCAATGATTTTGTATTCCTTCAAACTGTCTAGGTATCTAACAAATATACATGCAATACTCTGTGGATAGAGTGATTTCCTCTTTTCAGAGAGAATCCAGGACCATGCACATGAGCCAAAGACACATAAGTGGGTGAATTCTAGTTTGTTGTTTCTCCAACCCTCAAAATGAGTCCTATCCTTAACATACATGTGAGGGGATCTGTTTTGAATGTGATTGGAATAGTTAAGTTCGTCAACCCAAAGCTTAGGAGGAAGTGTCTTTGCATTTAGCATGCATTTGGCCATATCTTTGAGAGATCTATTTTTCTTCTCAACAACCCCATTCTATTGTAGAGTATATGGTACTATGTGCTGCAACTGTATTCCAACCTCAAGACAAATATCCTAAACTTATTTTTTTATGTACTCCCCCCCATTATCTGTATGGAGGGATTTGATATTTCTCCCTGATTGAGTCTCAACAAGTGCTTTGAACTCTTTGAGATGTTCAAACTCCTTGGACTTTTTCCTGAGAAAAAATACCCAAGTATAATGTGATTAATCATCCAAAAATGTGAGCATGTACCTTGCCTTGCTAATGGATGGATGTGGGAATGGACCCATGAGATCACTGTGGATTATATCTAATGGAGAGGAGGCCGTGTGAGCCTTCCCTTTCTCTAACCTCTCTTGAGGGTGCTTTCCAAGGACACATCCTTCACAAACCCCTTTGTAAAAGTGGATATCAGGTAATCTGGTGACCATCCATTCCTTGCTAAGTTGTTTCATGTACCTAAATTTCAGGTGACCAAAATTCTCATGACATAATATACTACTGTCATCAGCATGTGTAAGTAGTACAGAGGAATCAAGTTCAATAAACTTAGAAAAAAGTGTATAACCGAGATTGATGATTTACCTCCCCGACAAAAATCCTGGAGTTGTCTTGCATGTCGAATATGGACACATAGTATGGTGTGAACTCCACCTTTTCTCCTGATCCTGAGTGTGTAATCTGATACACTGAGAGAAGATTCACAAAAATTGAGGAACATGGAGAATGTTCTTAAAACTTCCATGATCTAGTTCTACCCTCCCTTTTCCAAAGACCTTGATTGGAGAGTCATCCCCCATGAGGATATGAATACCATTGCATGCAGTCAAAGAAGATAAAATATTATGTTTGGCATCCATATGGTGGGATGCTCTTGAATCCACAATCTAGGCATCAGGTGAAGAGTGAACAACAAATAATGCATGATGATTACCTTTGGGAGCATGATCTTCTGGCTTCTTCTTGGCACCGTCAGGAATTTGATCCCAAAGGTTGTTCTTTTGAAGAATCTAAGTCATAAGGTCTATCTTCTTCTTCATGCATGCAGATTATGGATGGAATCCTTGATTGCAGTAGGTACACTTATGTACTTTATTGAATTTTCCACTTTTGGATCCCGAGGAATCATTGAAGGGTTTGGAGTACCCTTCATTCTTATACTCTACATGCGACTTGGTTTTTCCTTTCACTTTTCTAATTTTAAGAACTGTTTCCATCATTCGTAATAAGTGCATGCACTTTGGAGTTTTTTATTACACCCATTTTGATGAGTTTATCTTGCTCCTGAATTAGGGCCTCAATGAAGGTATCCAACGAGGGTATAGTCCAAGATTCTCCAGAAGTGAATCTATGTGTGTAGAATGTGGAAACAAAGACGAATTATTATGGACCAAGTTTTGACAAAATGGTGAGATTCATTTGTTTTTCCTCACTTGGTTTGTCAACCCTGCAAGCCTTGAGTTACAGTAGCAAATACTTATACTTTGTGAAGAAATCCTGGATGTTTTCAAAACTTTTCGGATCTAATGCAAGTAATTTTACCTCAATCATGTGGCCTCTCATCTCACCTTTTTTTCCAAAGATTCCTTCCATGGTGGTCTATATCTCATTTGGATTTTTACAAGTTGATACATTAAATGACAACTCAGGGGACATGTGCATCCATTCTATTGAGGTATTTGTATTTTTCAATGGCTTATGTGGGTTATTTTTCCATATCCATGGTCAACCTGTACAATCCTCTACCTCTAAGAAAAATCTCCATCTTTTTCTTCCATTCAAAGTAGTTGTATGAGGTGAGAATTGTAGACGGTGGAGATTCCATTCTTCCTACGTTCTTCTATCTTTAGTGCATGGAAATAAAAATGTTGGTATGCCTTTTTCCTAGCATCCCGTGGGATCTAATACCATGTAAAATGTGGTGAGTACCTACACAAGAGATCTAACTAGTAGAAGAATGAACAAAACTTGCAATGGTAAAAAGATGAGAGAAAAATTAGAGAGAAAATAATCAGAATAGTATTAACCAAATGAATAAATGGTAAAATACACCTGATATACTCTGTATAGATCAACTAATGTGCCATAGTGGCAATATAGAGATATTTAGACACACTTAGGAAATTACAAGAGTTAACTGCCACCTAGTCCTAGTCAACTAGTCATGCAGTCTTCAGTTAACTGGAGATACTAGAGTGAAATGAGGAGGATATTAAGCATACACAAGGCATGTGTCTTCTTGGTGATGATCCCAAGGTAAGTGTGCATTACTGGTGATGATATAGAGGTTACTTAGTGATAAAACCAAAGTTACCCTGAATGACTCCACTCCGCTAGTCAACTGAAGAGAATATTCTCCTAGAATGTAGGAGAGGTTCCTAAAAAATAGGAGATCTTCAATAATGACTAATAAACATAGGAAATTAAGGAAAAAATATCCTAGGTGTGTGTAATATCTCCAACACAACCAAGATGAACATTTCAATATATAAGTTAATCGTATTATAAACCTTTTAGTTCTTTACAAATGACCTAATGCAATATAACCCTTGATGAATGTAGTAATTCGACATAATTCAACAAAGATGAATATCACAATGTGACATAACCATCTATGAATGTTGTGATCCAATATAACCCATGAAGTATGTGCCAATGTGACATAACCATTGAGGAATGTCACAATCCAACATAAGACTTAAATAATGTGACAATGTAACATAATCCGTGAGAAGCGTTGGAATGTGACATGACCACCGATGAACATAGAAGGTTGACATAAGTCAACCAAGGTGAACATTGTAATAGAATAACCATCTTATAAGCCTCTTAGTCTGAAAATTTGACAATGGTCAACCATGTTGGACCATGGTTGACTATGGTTGAACAAGGGTGACTATGGCTAACTATGGTTGATGATAGTCAACCATTGACTTTGTCACTAAACCGTTTGATGGCTCAAATGCATGATTAAGTTAATGATAACCTTCAAACATGATCAATTGTAGTTGACCATGGTTAACCATAACTAACAATAGTAAAACATGGTAAATTAAAGTCAACCATAATAAACCAAAATCAACTATAGTGAATCATCCTCAAACATGGTTAAACATACTTAACCATGGCTAACCATAATAATATCAATATTTGCATTTTAATTCTATTAATTACATAATAATAAATGATAAATAATATATATATATATATATATATATATATATATATTAAGTAAGTATTTTATAAAAATCCTTTCAACACCAAAAATTACAGCATTGCCATGTCTATCCGAGGGATGTAGTTACTGAATTTCCCCAAGGGGAAACCAATTCATCTAGCCTCCCAAGTCAAAAAACAATGTTTTAGATATCCAGTCAAATGACATAATTGAGCAACTGAAGCGGAATCACCCCATGGGGAAACCGATTCACCCAGGCTTCTAGACCCTCTAGGACTGACACAAGACAATCAAAACAGATTTTAACCGAAATGACAAGTGGCAAAATATAAACAAAACAACCAGCAGGCGATGCAGTCTCACACCTGTGTAGCTCATGTCGTGGACGTGTTTCATGCCACCATATTTGAGGTGGGTGTTTGGAGAGCTAGAGCCGATCTTGGTTCCACGTCATCCACTGGAGACAATTGTAGAGTCGAGACCAATATCGCCTCTAAGTCCACTGGTGCATTTGGTGTCGGTTCTGTGGGGTGGTGAGAACCATGCAGAGAGGAGAGAAACTGCAAGATTTGTGACCCCTTCCTATCCAGGAATTCCAGGCAAAAGCACAAGTCGTCCACATCCTTGTGAACCTTGAACACAAGGTCCTGCAAAATTGCAAGGCCGTCTTGGAATTTCGCACAAGTAGCGCAGTCTGAGCATGAGTGGGGATTTTTCGGAGGCTTCTCATGGCGGGCAAAGGTACCTTCGCATGGAGACTTGACCAGTGGTGAGTGCAATGGAGATGGCGCAAGAGATGAGTTCTCAGGCGAATTGGGAGGGACAACCAGGGTGGCTTGCGAGGAGGAGGTCAAATCCAGTAAAGGCCTTGGGGCAAAGCCTAGAGAATTCCCCAAGAGGTCAAACCACTCAACTCTACAAGACCAAGGTGAGGAGAGAGGTGGGATACCACTGAGGCTCTGAGTGAACTGTCCCAAAGAGGAGGCCGAGAACAACAACGAGCAATGCGAGGGTGCAGGGGCAGGATGGGGTCTAATTTCCATGCACGACTGATTTTGGTGCCAAGACAAGCCA
>SNQJ01S0001208.1:28648-44899 GCA_010110895.2 Picea sitchensis
CGGGCAGGACAGGTGCCAATAGAATATGGTTGTTTTGGACTTAAAAAATGCTGGTTTCCGGGCTTTTCCGGCAGCATTCTGAACGACAAAACTCTTGATCATGTATATTCTGTTACAGTTTTTGGTTAATATATTATAGCAGGACCTGCCCTTTTTTATTTAAAAAAAACATATGCTTGTAATGTAATCTCATCCTTGGGATGAGTCCCTTGAAGTATTTTTAACGAACCCTAAGAAGGAGTGGTTCGGTCCCATATGGGTCTTTCGATGTTCGTTTAATGAGTCCAAAGATAGAAAACTCAGGGGTTTTTCATATTTTGAGAGTTTGAAAAACACTTAAAGAGAACTCTCCCAGTTCCTTTTTCATAAAGTAGTTTGATAGGACTGAAAAAGTGATAAACTATCACCCATCAAACGTTTTCTTCAAGTACTTTTATGAGCGTGAAAAGAACAAGGTCGCTCGTCAATATTTTCATTTATGGAGTGTGAAAAGCGCTTAAACATTACTCAATAAGTTTTTTTATTTTTTTGTTACCATGACGAGTACGAAAAGACGACAAAAGTATACTCAGTTATGTTCTCATCGATTTTCAAGCATGAGAACGAACAAAGACTAAGCTCGAGGTTTTTCTAAAAAACCCTAAAAATTAATTGTACATGCGATGAAAAAGAAAAACAAATCGCAAAAACTGTCCATACTTCATGGTTCAGAACCCTAGTCTACCCATCTGCAAGAAACAAAACACTCACGAGACCATTAGGCTGGTAGGTTTTTGAGAAAACATATTTAAATGATATAAAATATTTTTAGAAAAAGTAAAAAAATGAGATAAATAGGGGTAAGAACTCATTTTCACTATTTCATTTGTATTTGGTCAAAAACTTGTGTAAGAGCCCTTTTTTCACCTCATATTTCGACGATCGATTGCGGGGAGCATAGGTGATCATTCGACGAATGGTTTGCGTGAAAACAATGAGTACCTCATCGTCTTCCTTTTCAATGGTTTAAAATTCATTTCAATCGGTTAAAAGATGATTTTTTGGGTGAATTTTCGAGTCGTAGGCGTGCGTTGGGGCTGTCGCAGGTGCCCTATATTGGGGCCTACAGAAATCAAGGATTTTCGCAGGTGCCCAATGGTTCACCTGTGGAAACCCATCTCTGTAATTGAAACCCAGTTGCGGCGACCAAAAACCCAAAAAGAAAATGATGCATTGGACCAAAAATAATTCCAAAAATGATGATTGAAGGTGCTAACTTATTTCTTTCATCTGCATGCAAGTATTTTGATTGCAAAAATGTTGGAGTGGAGAGAAAGAGAGCATGAAGATGATGATGCAATGGATTTGAATGATCTGGGCACCATAAATTCCCTACAACAGTGTGGTTTGTTAAAGTTCTTCAAGATCCAGGGCATGAGAGCCCAACTGAGACTGTTGGAATATTTGGTCCATATGTGGGACGTGGACCAACAAGTATTTCATGTGGGTGTTCATGTGATTTCCTTGGACATCAAAGATATTTACTTCTTGAAGGGGCTATCCCGTCGTGGGGCGCAAGTGACCGTAACAGGAGGTCGAGGTGGTGGTTTTTCGATGAGTGAATACATAAGACGCTATTATGAACCTGAGGTCGAGCGGCACAAAGGTAAAGTGGCTATCAAAGGGGTTCGTGATCTGACTCTTAGAACCATTATTTTTACCATTGCATGGATGGAAAGGAGTTCTTCTCTACACATGGATCTGTAGAGTTACTTTCAATATGTCATGGAATGCATAGAACCTTGTGTGTTCAACTGGTGCGATGGACTCCTCCGTAGTATGAAGATCCAATTGACCAAGAGAAAGAATGGGGAGCTGAAGCAGTTTGGGTATGGATCCATTTTGGTATCTTTCTTCCTGGAAAGAGTCTCTCACTTACGCTTACAGGTAGATTGGAATATACCAGTGCCATGAGATCCGCAGATGAAGTTATGGTGTGATCTCATGTCCTGGAATGTAGCGGGCCCCATTATTAAATACACTGATACATTTTTTGATTGGTTGGAGCCTCATATATTGATGATTGATGACTATGCATATACCAGGATGGATTTTCGCAATGATCCTGACTTGGTGCTACCTGAGGGTTCTCATTGGGGGGATCTAGGTAAGAAAAACATTTTTCTTTTATGTTGTTTTTATAAACTTTTCAAAATATTAAACATTTTTTTATGTTTTCAATCCAATGACTAATCAAAATATTTTGATCATGAAAATGTAGGGCCATTCCAGCCCCAGGTACATACCCTATCTAGAGGCAATGGGAAGTAGTGATAGTAGCAGGATGGGATGCGGATGATTATGAAGCAATCGAGCAGAAACTGGAGGGTTTGATTGCAGGCATCCCAGATATGTCGTTCGACAGGGTCCCGAGGCATTTCTAGCGCCATATCGTAGGCGTGTCTGGTCCACTGAGACGATTTATCTGTAGGGTAGCACAAGAAGTAGTTTATTATGATCAGCATCCATGATGCCATTTTGTAGAAGTTATGAGCTTCATATTTTGATATTTTGGTCTTCGGAAAAAAAAACAATCCTTTTTGTAAAAAACTTTTATCGTTATATATATTAGCTAATGCATCAGTTAATGTATTTAGACATCTAGGAATGTGTTGATACTCGATATAATCAAAATAATGTTCCAAGAGGTGAATTCATAAATATACTTGTAGTAAAGTAGGACTTCGGATAGCATAGACATTACTTAACTGTAGTACTACTAGCTGCGAATCAAGTTGTATAACTAGGCGACGAATCCTAAGTGAGATAACATCGGTCAACAATTCGTGGGTGCATAGATTGCCCACGTGACAGAAGATAAGTTCTGAGTGATACGACTAACTCCATCGGCGAAGACAAAGTGGAGTAACAAAGACTCCGACATCTGGAAACCAATCAAAACGCAAGGCAAGCAGTCGAGGGTAGAAACCAAATAACGAAAAAGCACGCAAAAGTAGCACACAACAGTATGATACAGTAAAATACAAGCACTCATGCAAAGATATTCTAAGCATAATACTTCTTCAAGTAAAGCCCATTTTTGGGTTCACTCAAAGGAATGCCATCATAATCTACGAACTCGTAGGCTCCCTTCTCCAACACTCATTTGACGATATAAGGGCCTCGCCACATAGCCTTGAATTTTCCAGCTCCTAGCAAATCATGATCTTGTTCATAGAGGAGAACTAGATCACCCTCAGAGAAAACGTGTGGCTTGACATGCTTGTTGTATTGGGCCTTTACACATTTCTTCTGGGTTTCTATAACTAGGGTGGCATCACGACGGGCTTCGTCCAATTGCATAAGATACGACAAATGTTCTTCTTCAGCAGAGGTGTTTGGGAGAATTTCAACGGCTGGTTTTAAGGATGGAATCTCACATTCAATTGGTAGGATAGATTCTATACCATACACTAATTGGAAGGGTGTAAACCCCGTGGCAAACTTCACGGATGTTTGATAGGCCCATAATGCTGAAAACAACATCGTGTGCCAACTCATTTTGTGAATTCCTATAATCCGTCGAAGCATGGTGACAAGAACCTTGTTGATCGCTTCAACTTGGCCATTGTCCTGTAGCTAGTAGGGGGTTGATTTTTCATGTCGTAGACCCAACTTTTTTGTAATATCATACATCATGAAGTTTTGAAAGTGGCTACCGTGATCAGTGATGATAGACTGTGGGATTCCAAATCGTGTGATGATGTGATTGAATATCAATAGGGCTACAGTTTTTCCCGTATTGTCAAATGTAGGCATCACCTCGGCCCATTTCGTGAAATAATCCACGGCTATGATAATGTATCCATGCTCCCCGGATGAGTGAGGGTTATAGGTTATGAAATCGATACCCCATTTAGCGAAAGGTCCAACGAAAACTACTGGGTGTAAGGGAGCAAGATGAGATCTTATGTTATGATTGTATGTTTGTCAAGCATGGAATTTATGGATGGAAGTTATACAATATTTAAATAAAGAAGGCCAGAAGTACCCTTCTCGCAAGATATTTTGGGTAGTGGCATACCCAGACATATGACCGCCACATGCTCCAGAGTGGTAGTCATTCAAATATTTCTTGGCCTCATCAAAGGTGAGACAACGTCGAAATATAGAGTCAACACCACGACGATAAAGAGTGTCACCGAGAATGATGTATTGAAGGGCTTGATAGTGGATGCGACGACGGTCTGTACTAGAGAGGTCTGGCCGGAAAGTTTGAGTTTGGAAATAAATGATAATACTTCCATACCAAGCATCATCAGAACTGATCAGAAAAAGGGATTCGTCTGGTAGGGAATCCTCTGCCATATTTTATGTCTCAGTGGAGGGAAGGTCACATATCAGTTCGACAAAGACTAGGGATTTCTTCGACTTAGCACGCTCTAATTCTGAGTCAAACTCCTGGAGAATCACTATCCATTTGGAGTATTTTCCCCCTAGAAATTGACGTGTAAGAATGTGTTGCATAGGGTTTCAATCAGAAATTACAGTGGTCTTGTGTAATAGAATATAGTGACGGAAACGTTGGACAACTTGAATAGTTTCCAAGGCCAGTTTTCAACATGTAAGTACTTGGCTTTAGTAGTCATGAGACTCCGACTCAAATAATAAATGACATGTTCATCATGTAAATCATCTTTTGGGACCAGAACCATGGCAATGGTAGAGTCTGAAGCAGCGAGATAAAGGAAATAATATTGACTATAATCGGGTGGGAAAAGGAGTGGAATACGGGTTAAGATCAGTTTCAAAGCTTCGAAGTCTTTGTTGGCAGTGGTGTTCCATACAAAATCAGATCCCTTCTTTAGTAGTTGAGTAAATCCGAGTGTTAATTCAGCACAGTTTGGGATAAAACGACATAGAAAGTTTGCCTTCCCTTGCAAACTTTGTAGTTGGCGAAGTGAGGAAGGAGGAGGGAGATTAAGGATCGCCTCGACCTTCAAAGGATCTACCCTAATCCCCTGACGTGACACAATAAAGCCCAAGAGTCAGTCGGATTCCACACAAAAGACACATTTATGTGGGTTTAAGCATATACGATAGAACCGACAACGAAGGAAAATGGCTCGGAGGTGGGCCGGATGATCACTACGATGCATGGAATGCGCTGGTAGGTCATCTAAATAGGGTTGTACAATATGCTTAATATCATGGAAAGTGTAAGACATAGCACGTTGAAACGTCACACCGACGTTTTTCAAACCGAATGGTAGTTTCTGGTAGGCAAAAATGCCCCAAGGACAAATGAAAGCGGTTTTGTGTTAAACCGCGGATAAGATATTGATTTGATTATATTCGAAGAAACCGTCCATCAAAGAGAAGATTTCACTACCGGTGCAATCATCGACGATTTGGTCAACGAAGGGGGTAGGAAAGTTGTCCTTAGGACAAGATTTGTTGATATCCCTATAATCAACATAGACACAGATCGTACCTTGTTTATTGTTAACCGAAACGAGATTGGATACCCAATCAGTCAAAGACATGGGATAAATAAAGCCAACTTTAAGAATTTTTTCGACTTCAAGCTTGATAGCAGCTACTTTACGGGGGTGGATCGGGTGAAGTCTCAGTTGGATGGGTTTAGCGTCTGGGTAGGTCTCAATTTCGTGTACAACAATATCAGGGTCAATACCTAGCATATCTTCATAGCTCCACGTGAAGATGTCATGAAATTATTGAAAAAGTGACTTATATGTGACGACCTCATCGGTGGAACATGAAGCTCCAATGTGGACATTTTTGAAAATTCCAAGTTTAATAGATATGTCGAGGGGGATGGTGGGTGAAATGTTACTTAAGTTCCCTTCATATAACACATCGTGTGTGGATTCAAGAACCGAAGAAATAACGACAATGGTCGATGGAGCCGAGATCCATTGGTAACTCTCGATGGTGTGTTGTTTAAGAAAGAGAATGGAACGATGATACCCATCATCCCAAGGGGTATCTTCCATCAACATAACTGACATAATCATATCGTCCGTGGGAAAAAAACATGGAACGGGTCAGGAGACGAATCACCGAGAGAGGGAGTAGAAGGGTCAGTTGATTGAATGGCTTGGTAAGCAGATTCAACTGGACTTAAAGGCATCTGGTCACCATAGTGAATATAATCACCGGGTTCGGGTACTATCCACGGGTCAGAAGACGCGGGGATTTCGCGGACGGAGGTGGAAATCATGTTAATCAAGGCAGCCAAAGGAGGTGGAACGTCGGGTGGTGGGATCAGAAACTTACCCATCAGAGTTGAATCTTTTAGTAGACCCACACCGACATTCTCGTATCCAGGGGGTGTCTTTGCAATGAAAGGTACATTTCTAGTACGTGTATTAGAGTTAAAGAAGGCCCATTGGTCTACTGTAACTACTTTTCCCTGATGTGGAAAACACACGATACATAAAAGAGTAGACACGACTGCATCCATGGAATCGATCCAGCTATAACCAAGTAAAAGGTTGTAATCGAGAGGTGCGTCAAAGACCTCAACTTCAACGTTGATTGTTTTGACTTCTAACGTAATAGGCAACAAAGGGAGTACATTTTAGGGTTTAAAGCCAAATCCATTAAAGGATTTGAGCGTGTTGTGTGATTCAGTTAAGGAAGGAGAGCCAATGGCTTTCCAGTAGGCAATAGACATGACACACGTCGAGGCACCCTCATCAATAACTATTCTACAAATGTTCTTGTCGGAGAAAACAACTTGTATTTGAAATGCGAGCTGAGGGGGTAACCTTGGAATGTGATCTTCCAAGTCAATGATTATTAAATTTGTATCTGTAGGGTCGATTCCATCAATAGCTTTTAACAGTGCCTTCCGTTGTGTAGGACAACTCTGAAGGACTTCGAGGGCTAACATCATGGACGGTGCTTATGCCAGATCCTCTACAATACTATAGTTCTGGGCAGCACACGCATGAGGATTGAAAGAAAACTTTTGAACCACGGCCTTGGGAAGAGGGCGAAGGACTGTATTAAGGTTTGATCATTCAATATGAAGAGGATAGTTGGAAAGTGGAGCCGAGGGATATTGTTGAACCAACGAAGGAGGTATATCATCAACTTTCTCCTTGGAGGAAGAGTAATCTTTGGCATGAGTGGTAAGTGTGATGTCATTCTTCTTTGAATCACCATTACACATAAGTACGTAGGAGGTAGTGGAGGAAGAAGGTTGATCATGGATGACCAATTGAGCCTGTTGTTCAGAAGGGAAAGGCTAAGACAAGACGACAGGTGTAGGAGGTTTTGGGGTCCCTTGAAGGAATTTCTTGACCTTGGCACGTCTCGGATGTTCCTTCGTGTAGTGATCATCACCACAGATAAGGAAAAGATAGAGAGATTTGTGTTTGTCCTTATCATCAGCAAGTTGTGACTTGGTCTTGTCAGATTGTGGGTTTTTATTTTTATCCTCCGTATTCCTACCCTTCCCTTTTTTAGATTTATTCTTACCGGTAGGAGTCGATTGAACAACGTTCACGTCTGAAGTTTTACCGGTGGGAGGAGTGGGCGTCGGAGCAGTTTGAACATTAGAAGCATGGGATTTGGGAGTGGTGTGAGAGGCCTGCGCGGATTGAGGTTGAGCATGGAAAGTACCTATCACACCATCAACAACATGAGAAGTTGTCGGGGTTGTTGAGGTGGTCGTGGTAGAAGGACAAGGTGCATCAGGGAGAAGATTGTAAAGAGTACCCGTTTGTGAATAAACGAGATCGAGGTACTGGGCACAACTGATTGCCTGTTCTTCTTTGACAACTCCACCCATGGAAATGTCTTTAGATATGTCATTCACGAAGGATTTCGTGAACCATTCTGCCAATAACTGATCGGGAAGATCGAGTTTGATTAAATGTCATCTTCGTCTTCACTCATGAATGTGATCGTATATATGAGTGGATTTATTTTTCTTTAAAGAACTCAAGATCTTGATTCCCATTTCATAACGGATTGGCAACTGGTAGTGAGTGAGGAAAGCCATAGCTAGGGTATTAAAGTCGATGAATAAGCCTCGTGATAATTTTATATACCACTTCGCGGCTGAACCCATGAGAGTTCGTTGAAAAAGAAGTAACTGAATGGAGTCAACCATCAAAGAGTTGGATGAACACCAAAGGTGGAAAGTCATTACATGATTGTTCGGATCCTCTCCCATTTTACCATTGAACTGAGGAATGTCTGATGGTAATTTGGCCGGTATGATAGGCCAATGAAGAGAGTGATGGATAGGGTCATTCAAAATCCTAAACAAGTTGCGTAGATCCAAAGTGGCTAAGAAGGGTAACTGTCTATTCACGTGAGGGTATTGGTGAATTTGGGGAGGAAGTCTCATCGGTATAACAGTAGGACCATAAGCAATTTTCATATGATGTGAAGATCCTGGCAGATTCGATTGTGGCTGTGGAAGCAGGTAGCTCGTGGGGTTGTACTAATTAGGGATGTTCCCTTGGAAAGGGACACTAGATTGAGCGTTTGAACCCCAAATGGGATTGGAAGTCTCGGGGTATGGTTGACCCATACTAGGGGGTATGAAAGAGTTGATTGGACGTTGTTTCCCCCCAGTCAATTGAGTATTACCCTGGGTAAGAAAATTCCAATATTGAGCCAAAGTTGTCGGTGTGTTTTGTCTATAGGGTGGGGTGGGTGGGGGTTGTCCTCCAACTGGAGGTTGTGTCCCAATTTGGGTTTGACCTCCAAATGGGGGTTGAGATTGGCCCCCAGGGTTGAATTGTCTGCCAACAGGAATCTGATAATTAGGTGTGAAATACTGATTAATGCCACTAAGGCCAAATCCTCTGGTGAAAGATAGATAAGACCCTCTGGAGGGGGGCTGGGGAAGTGTCGAAATGAAACCAACAACAAGATTGTGCCCAAAAGGAGAAAAACCTCCAGATGCTCCAGATGGAACCTGAGTAGGGATAGGGATAGAAGCATTCAATGCATTATACCCAGGAGGAAGCGACGGATAAGGTCTAGGTGAAAGAGGTGTGCCAATGGGATCTTGTCTAGCCACCGTAGTCCTGGTGAGAATAGTCGTAGCGTTTGGGACCATTGTAAAGTGGGCCATCTGAAGGGGGATGGTCAAGTTAAGATCAATTGACGGGGTGTCTAAACCAGCGAACAGATAGGCAGTTGTAATGGGAGAATGATCTAGGGATATCGTGTCTTCAGCAGACGTTTCGAGTAACTTGGGTATGACAAGTATATCAGCACCTGACCCGGCTCTGAAAATATCCCATCTAGATATGTCAGTAGTCCAAAATGGATCTTGGCCTTTAGGACCTGCGAAAGGTCTAGTTGGTAGTCCATAAGTTTGAACAACAAGATCTCTGGATGAATTTAGCTGAAGAATACATCTCTCGAAACCATGAGGAAGTCGAAAAGACTCTAGAGAGGAAGAAATTTGGAAATTGTCTAAAGAGTCAGTTATTTCCACTCATGGAGTGGCAGTGTCTTAGACCTCACTCTGTTGAGGAGATCCCTCTAGTGGATTAGTAGGCAAGGGTTGAGAACTTTCTGTATCTTCCGGAGGTAGGCCTTGCATTCTACGTGAACGATGTGGAGGGTCAATATTGCCCGAACCAAAAACTTTGCGAAAAAAATCTATGGCCAACTATGAAAACAACATCACTCACTAATTATAAAATCTAGAGTTCAAACTAGGCAAACAAACCTTCTCATTTCGAAGTCGCTAGTTGGTGATGAAATCCAATGTCGTGAGACCAAGATAAGAAGAGGTTGGGCTAGGGTGGAAAAGTTACATTGATGACCTGCTTAACGGACTTACACGTTGGTGCAATCTCCCACACATAATCGTGGGTATACCCTCCAAGGAGTCTGAGTGAGTTTGGTCATCGTCGATTCCAGGTATCGTGAATACTTGCCCCTTCACAGTCACCTTGTGTAAGACCCTAAGAAGATAGGCTACTAAAGTTACCACAAACAATAGTGATGCCTGGGGAAACAGTCGACTATCTGATCCACACACAAGGGCAGGAGATCAAGCCCGAAATCAACTTGAGAGGCTTCCACTCATCATTGTGAGTATACCTTCAAGAGACCCCCATAATACGTGCAATCTCTACACTGATACCAACAAAGCAGGGTGAGTAACTCTGCCAATCTCAATGCGACCTCAGGTTTTACCCTTGTGTGAGAAGGGCTTCCCAGGACAAAATGTTGCAAATGGATTTGAACACTCCCTATCACAAGATACTATTGTGTGTTTTTTGCTTTGGAGAGTGTGTCTCACTGCCTATTCCAAAGCTCTATCCTAACTAATGTTGGTGTAAAAGAGCCCTAGAAAATAAAAGTTACTACTTGAGTTTTAAATTTCTCAATTTTTTTTAGAGGTTGTTGTTACTCAAGAGGTAGACGGGAATGAAACCAATGTTGTGTAAGACTTCAACCCAATAACGTGCAAATAGAAATGAATAATTCAAACTTTCGTTCGATGAATTCTATCTACAGTAGGGAGAAGGTCTTTTTTTGGAACAATATGAACTACGACATACAATTCCTTTTCTTTGAATGTAATACCAAACAATCATCAACAATGTAATTTCACTATTCGTTCTCTTTCAATTTTTTGAATGCCAATATTTTCTGGATAAATGATTACCTAAAAGACTGAAAGACTTTATTTTTTTCCTTTCAAAAAACCAAACAGGGATGGACCTAAGAAAGGATAAGCAATCAATGAAAATAAAACACTCAACAAGCACCCAAAATCGATCTTTCAATGGAGATAAAAATAAAAAATGACAAGAAAATGTTTCTTCAAATGTGAATAAAAAATGGTCTTATGATCGTTAAGCAATCTAGAATGTGTAACCAACCTAAAACTTCAAATCCAATCGAATATTTATAATCGATCAAGAACTCAGACACAAATCCAAAGATTATACCCTTGTCGATAAAAATCAAAAACAAAAATTGGAAAAAGATCAAAAGAGAGGTGTTCGATCTCCAAAACCAATCAAGATCAAGCTTAAACAATCATAAAACGTTAAGAACCGGAATTAAAAATCCTTTCCCAGCTGACTAAAGCCAAACTGGGTAACAACAGAGGCCAAAACCCAACCCAAAAAAATTCTCAAACGCCACCGCAGGCTGGCAGTATAACACAGTGCGGAAATGAATAGTTTACGCAGGCTAGAAATAGACAGGTTGCGGAAATCCCACATTGAAATAAACCACCAGGGTGCGGAAATCAAAGGTTTTTGCAGGCTATCTATAAGGTGCAGTGCAGAAGTGTTTGAAAAATCAAAAAAAATGGAGAAAAGAGCAAATCATCTAAGTGGACTTTCAAACCCAGAGAGTCTAAATGGATCTCCCACGGGCTCAGAGACTGATTTCAAGTAAAAAGAATAGGTCAAAAGAAAATGGCCAACAAAAAACCACAATCAAGTTGTTCTTCCCCAGTGGAGTTGCCAATTTTGTTATTGGGTAAATCGGTAGATGCGGACATGAACTAATCCCCCTAGATCCACCTGGATCTAGAACAAAAAGAAATGGAACAAGACGCTTTCCCTAAGTTGTGATCATTTAGTTTACTACCAAAGGAGGAATAGATAACATACCTTATGAATCGCTTCCTTATATTTTTGTTGTCCCTGCTTCACTCCAATGCTCTTGTGGAATCAGATCTGCAATAACAAAAACCAACCAACGTGAAAGAAACAATAGTAGAATTCAATGAAAACCTAAACATGTGATCAAGGAATCATGTAATAAAATACTAATCATTTTATGGGAAAGAGACGTGCCACCGTATTATATTAATGAAAAGTAGAATATACAATTGAATTGCCTTGATGTTGCAAGTTCCCTTTTAGTGGTCCTTCGTTCCAACACACACATACACTTGCTCTAAAATTTGCATGAAGATAATCCACAAAATCTTGATAGACAAATGGAGGCCTCAAGCATCACTAAGAACAAGATTCTTCACACAGTCTTCAGCCTATTCTTTCATCAATTCTCTGCTTAATCTTTCTTAGCCTTTTCCATGAGAAGCCCATGATTATATAGGAGAAGGTGAAGTGGTTAAAGGGATGAGGATGATCCCGCCAAATCAGAGAAACCATTAGGATCACAACCATATGGACGCCACCTCACTTTATAGAAGATTCCCCTTCTAGAAACATCGTGAAACCTCTTTCCTCTTTTAGCTTTGAAACGTCGCCACACCCTGCCTATATAGCAACTTGCGGGAATCTGGCGGGCCAGCTATAGAGCAGCCTGCGGAAATCATAGATTTCTACACTGTGTAATATGTGCAGCCTGTGGACCCTTTCTAAAAATCATCCTTGTAGAGGAGGAAAGAAGTTTCTTTTCTCAGGAAAAAAGTCATGTTCGGAGCCTAAACACATGTTTGTGAAATCATCATTAGGGTGACCAAAATAATGTGTAACAACCCTCTAAAGGAGGGGGGGGGGAACCCTCTGATAAATGATAAAAGTTGTCTCCTAGAATTTTAGAGGACTAAGGAGCACGGACCAAAAAGAAGAAGTTTGAAAGATAATAAAAATAGAAAATCCTCCAATCCTTCTAATCCAGGAGACAAAAATGAGGGATCTGGAAACCCTCCAAGAAATGCAAAAAAATTGGAAAAAAGGTGAAGGAAAAGAAAGCATCTCGAGAGGTGCTTCAAGAGGGATCTTTACAATTTGGAACGTGGATGAATTCAATCTAGAGGAGCACCTATGGTCCCATTTCTAGATGATAGTCTCTCTAACTAATAAATCCACATGTATGATCTATTCAATTATCAATGTTTATATGCCAAATAATTACTTGTAAAAAATATGGTGTTGGAGCTCCCTCCTAGACCTAGCCAATGATAATCCTCCCCAAAATCTGATTATAGTTGGGGATTTTAATACCACAAGAGGGTTAAAAGAAAAGTGAGGGGGATCCATAGTGAGGGATCAATTCAAAGAAAAAATGGATGATCTAATCTCGGATCAGGATCTCTTTGATGTTTGCCTATCCAAAGGTATTTATACCTGGAACAACAGAATATCAAGGGCAAGCCACATTTTAGTTAGGCTTGATCGTTTATTAATAAGAAACTCATTTCTTTCTCTTCCAGACAAAGCCACTTCAACGATCCTTCCGTGGGCAGGATCAAATCATTGACCTATCTCTCTACCTTTTGAATCTGAAAAAAACCGGTGCCCTATTCTCTTCAGATTCAACCCCTTGTGGATGGATGGAATGGATTTGTATCCCTCTATAACATGAGTTTGGAACCAATGGATCATTGGCTCTTCGATCTTCATATGGGAGCATAAGTTGAAGCTAGTGAAAGAGACACTTAAATCCTGGGCAAAAACTTCTTCGAGATCGATTCAAACCAAGATTAAAGAAAAAAAGCTTTAGCTAGAAAAGATTCAAGGGGAAATGGAGACAAAAGAAGTCCAACAAAGCCATATAATGTTCGAACAAAAGCTGCACAAACAATACATTCAAGCATTAAAAGAAGAAGAAATCACCTGGAGATTAAAGTCTAGAAGCCTATGGTTGAAAGCAAGTGATCAAAATACCTCCTTCTTTCATAGACAAACAAAATCTAGACATTGGACAAATCAAATCTCATAAATCATAACTTAGACGGGTGAAATCATAAAGGAGTTGGACCAAATCAAGCAGCAAAATTCCAGTCACTTCCTCAAGTTGTATACTTTAGATATAAGATCAGAGGAAGTCTCAACAGACTCTCTTCTCAACCATATTCCAAGAAAAATTTCTGAAGAAAACAATCACAATCTCAATCATCAAATTGAAGAAAAATAAATTCTAAAAGCAATCAATCAATTCAATGAAGATAAAACGCCAGGACTGGATGGCTTCACTCTCCATTTCTATAAAAAGTGATGGCACTGTTGAATAAGGTTGGTTTTCATTGATGTCAACCCTTGAAGAAAGTCTGGTAGCATAAAGGTTTGGGTAATGGACCCATGTTTGTTTGATGTAAAGATGACTCATTATTTTCTTGTCATGGTTGATAAGAAGTACAAATGGATGAACTCCAAAGTGGTCCCCTTATGGTGAAAGCCCTCATGGGAAGACACTTTGTGGATTGAGTTATCCTAGAAGTATGGTTAGAGAACCCATGATTAATTGTGGAATAATGAGATGAAGGTCACTGAATTTGTCAGTGAAACTATCCTATATGGATAGTGCTTGTCATGACATTTCTGGTGGTATGTGGAATGTCAAATAACTCCTCACGGTTAGAGAGTTATGTCCATGTTAAGTTGGAGGACCCTCATGAGTTTTCTAGAAGCCCCAAAAAGTCAAAGTGTTGGAAAAAGAAATTATTTAAATAATTAAATTAATGGAGAACTCCCTAAAATAAGGAAAGTGGGATGCTACATGAAAGTATAAATAAGAGGCAAGGCTCTCTCATTTAATCACACTTAAACACATTGAATATCTTTTGTTGTGTGAGGCGTATTTCAAGTACTCATTGATACATCTGAAGTTGCAAAAGTTTGAGGTAGTATGAAGGGTTGATGATGAAATTCTTGGAATTACAGCGAATACTAAAAAACCCTATTTTCTAAGGCATGCCCAGGTTGGTAGTGTATAGGTGCATACATATTGAGGCGTACATAGGCTAACAGTGTATAGTGTTGGATTACTAAGAGGGGGGTGAATCATCAATAGAGAAATATAATCCTTTTTAACCATATAATCCAAGTGTTATATCAATGAAGCATTATCATCCAATAACTACAGAGTAAAAAAGCAATGAACAAATGAACAATCATACACATACATAGTACACCAGTGTTTTACGTGGAAACCCAAATCGGGATTTTTCTTATATATCTTGAAGAATTACATTCATTGGAAGAACCAACTTCTTTTGTTTTCCAGTTGCAACTGGAAGGAGGCTCCAACCCCCTAGTTTCTCAAGCTACAACCTGAAGGAATCTCCAACTTTCCAATTCTCTGGCTACAACCAGAAGGAGGCTACAACTGTTGATACTTAGAAGGGGGTGAATCAGTATCAAGTACAATTTAAAAACCTTTTTCAACTTATACTTAAACCATTCAATTATATCCAATGAGAAATGAACAATAGTATAAGAGTTACACCCATACACCACCATACACCATGCACAATATATGAGAAATAATCAATAGTTTTTGTTCAAGGGAAGTAATGAATTCCAAAGGTAGTTACAGCTTCCAAATGTAAAGGGAGGGATAAACCTCTAAGAGGAAGATACAATCCTCCAATATCAAGAGATAATTTAACTCTCCATCCTTGCCCCTTCCTTCCACCCAAGAATATATGAGAGATAATAAAACTTTACATTAAATCATCACCATCAACCAATCATCACATGCAACCTGATAATGCTTCCTGAGACTTCTTCAATTTCTGCAATTCTTCAATTCTTGGAGTACTCTGATCCTATAGATAATATTACTCAATGTATTCTCTAAAACTCCTCCAATTTTCACTCCTTGAATCCTCCCCAAAAATAGGTTATAGAAAGAATGGTAAACTTTATTCAATTCTGGTCTATTCAGGAGAGTAAACTTGCACAAAATTCCCCACGCTCAATAATTAACATCTTATTTTGAAACTCGCACACAAGAAACTACATTCCGTACTCTTTCCAATGAAATTTGTCCCACTTCATTTGGATTCTCGATGAAGAAATTATTACTATTTTACCCGGAACACTTGTTTATTGACTAGCTTCAGGACTAGTCACAAACCCTATCTTCCACAGAGTGCATCTCCATAATTATAGCGAATAAAGAGCTTAAATTTTTACCAAAGGTACCTTGATATGTCTTCTCAATACCATAGCTATTTCACCATCTGAATCATTCTATAAAAAACGTTATAGCAAAAATGGTAAGATGACCTGAAAATAACATACCTTAGAACACATCACCAAAAGACTTCATCCTCCCTTGAAATCTGACCTTCTTTGCTTCTTATTTCCTCTAAAATTCGACTTGTATCAAATTAATGTATAATGATGTTTATTTATACCATTTATGTCACTTCCTTTTAACATTAGGGCTAACCTGACGCTTTCCTATTTTGTAATTATTTTCTTTAATTATCTTCAGGGCCTACATGTACTTCCTTCTTCAATTCACTTTGTCATCTTCAAAAATTCATTTCTCCTCAACCATGAGGATCCACATGACGTGCCACATACCACTGGAAACAACATGATG
>SNQJ01S0001208.1:56201-67010 GCA_010110895.2 Picea sitchensis
CAAAGCACATTGATGTTCAATATCACTTTGTGAGAGACATGATTGAAGAAAATAAAGTATCACTGATGAAGGTGGACACTTTGAATAATGTTGCAGATTCATTAACAAAATCTGTGAGCACTGAGAAGTTCTCTTGGTGTAGAAGATCCATGGGCATTGTTGCCCTGGATTGTTGACTATGTAACCCTGTAACCCTTTGTGTGCAAAGAAAACAACAAGTGGGAGAATGTTGGGTATGTGTTATATTCTTTCGCACCGGGACGACATATTTCTGGGATGACATATTACCGGGACGACATATTTCTGGGACCACATGATATTTAGGTGGTTTTTCGACACATGGTTTTTTGTCGATGGTTTTCTATTTCCAGTTAAGGAATTAGGGTTTTGGACTAATCCAGGTCATTGGGTTAGGGTTTTGGATGTTGTTGGCTCCTATATGTATATTGTTTTGTAAACAATGTAACACAATGTATGAATATAATATATGTTGGTTTTCCTGGTTTGGGTTCCCAATGAAAAATATCTGTGTAATGTTTGTATTTTCCATTGTACCTTTTATGAATATCAGTTTGCAGTAGCTATTGTACAAGGTTAGAATTTACTTTACAGAGAATTCACATCAGAGCAATTAGCTCCTCATTAACCTTCGAGCTTGAAACTCTCTCTAAGCACATGCACCTAATTGAAAGAATGCAATATGAAGTCTTTGCCCAATGAAGCCAAATCGAGGAGAAACATAGTCATATGGAGAATATGCAAAGTGGTATGGAACAAATGGAAATAAATAACTAGCATCCCAACACCCCAACAAGCACCCAGGGAGCTTCTAAGAATTTAACTTCAGCCACAGTAAATCAAGTTCTAGATCTTAACGATCCCACAACAGACCCAATTTGGGAGCAACATGGACACTCAGAGATAAAAAAGGAATCTGGTAGTTGACTCTATAAATTTCAAGTGTCATGTTTTGTTTTTACGTTATATATAAATGGATTTTTATATAGGATGTATTCATCGAAATACAGTAAAATGTTATAGTTAGGGAAGTTGGAAACTCAATGGACATAAATTTTGTAATAGCAGTCCCAATCTTCAAAGATTATATCTATCGAAGGTCATTAATGACCCTTTTTTTGTACTATAGTGGATTTATCCACACCTTTTTAATATAAATTTTCCCAGTTCTTGTTAAAAAAAAATGATCCATTTGCAATTGTGTAATTCTAGATTGACTAACTGTTATACTATGTTGACTAGCTTGTCCACTAAACAATGACCCATATAATAGATATAACTTGCAATCAACCTTCTACAATTTAGTTGACTAAAAGCAATGGCTTGCTTGATCATTTGAATTTGAACTCTTAGGGTGAAATTAATGTAGGAATTCCTTCTACAAGGGGCATTTATCTTCCCCGATGGAAAACTAAGACAATTGAATTTATTGGTGTTGATGGAGGCAACATGAATGACTCAAGGAATTTTGGAAGACAAAAACATTATAGTAGTGTTGCTTTGATGGCATGTGATCTCGATACATATGAAAATGCACATGGTTGACCTAAATGGGAGAATGTTGTGGTTTGTGAGTACAACTCCATGATTAAGAATAAAAATTGAGGCTTACGGCCTCGACTACAGGGAAATAATGTAGTGAAATTCCAATGGGTCCACAAGATTGAATTTACATATGAAGGAATTGTTGAGAGGCATAAGGATTGACTAGTAGCAAAGGGATTTTCTCAACATGAAGTTTTATACTAAACCAAAACCTTTCTCTTCGTTGAAAAGATGAACTCTATTCAACCGTGTTGGGTATGTGTTATATTCTTTCCATCCGTTTTTGGGTGATTTTTTGGCAGATGATTTTCGCCGATGGTTTTCTATTTCTGGATAAGGAATTAGGGTTGTTGACTAATCCAGGTTATTGGATTAGGGCTTTGGATGCTACGAGATCCTATATGTATATTGTATTGTAAACAATGTATGATAAGATGAATATATAAGATGTTGGTTTTCCCGGTTTAGGTTTCCAGGGGAAAAATCTATGTGTAATGTGTATTTGCCATTGTATATTTTTTGTTCTTTTATTGAAAATAAGTTTGCAGTAAATAATTGTACAAGGTTAAAATCTACATTTTGTATCAAAGCAATTATTGACTTCAGGGAGATGCCTTTGTGGTCAGGGGTTTGGCTCGGGACTATGCTAAGCCTTGTTATAGTGGGAGATTTGTGGCATTGATTCTCAAGTGAAAATAAATGGTGAGCAATTTGAAAATAGAGATCGAGAAATTTAATGGGAAACGTTTTGAGATGTGGAAGATCTGTTGGTAGACAGAGATCAGTGGATCGCAGTGAATCTGGGTATTGCACCTATATGAACGTCAACAAATGACTAGAAAAAGTTGGATTAGAAGGTAAAGAGCACAATCTAATTGTGTCTCTTGGATTCAATATTACTGAAAGTGTTAGGGAAAGCTATAGCCAAGGAGTTATGGGATAAGTTGGGGAACTTGTATCAGTTTAAGTCCCTGGTAAATAAATTGTTCCCCAAGAAAAAGTTGTATAACTTGAGGATGAGAGATGGAGACTCTGTGACATAGCATCTGAACGCTTTTAATACTGTGGTAAGTCAGTTTGTATCTATTGAGATTAAAATTTTGAATAAAGATAAGTGGATCAATTTATTGTGCTCTTTACTAGACTCGTGGGATATTCTGGTTGTGGCCATAGGTAGTAATACAACTACCTTGAGTTTTTATGATGTGGTCTCATCCCTTTTGTCAGAGGAGATGAGACAAAAGAACATGGAAGGACAAAGTAGAGATGCATTATTTGCAAGAGGACGCTCCCAGGAAAGAAATAGATATAAGTCCTCAAGTGGGAGATCTAAATCTCCCAGAAAATTTGTAAAGGTATGATGGAGATGTGGAAAAGAAAGGCACTTTAAGAAGCAATGTAGATCCAAAAACACTGAGAGAGTGAAGGGATATGAAGGTGCTCCCTTTATAGAAGAAAAGACCTCCAAGGAAGAAGCAGGAGATGTGTACTTGGCTTCTTCAAGCACACATGCAGATCATGAGGCATGTCTAGTTGACTCAGGTGCATCCTTTAATATGACTCCCCATAGGGAGTGGTTCTATGAATATCAAAGGTATGATGGAGGTAATGTTTTCCTAGGTGATGACTTGGCAACCAAAATCATATGACGAGGAAGAGTCAAGTTAAGGCTCATAGATGGAAGGATTAGAATATTGTTTGGTGTTTTGCAAATCCCAGGATTGGCCAAAAATTTCATTTATGTAAGAAAAATGGGCGATGCAGGGGTAAAAACAATATTAAAAAAAGAAACCTACATGATGGTTCAAGGAGAAATGGTGTCACTGAAGGGATTTCAAATTGCAAATCTGTATAAGTTGCAAGGAAGCACTATTATTGATGGGTGTAATAGTTCCATTGTTCCTAATATTGGAACTTGTTGTTCCTGAGTTTGTACTTTAAGGCTCTAAAGTACACCATCAAGGCATCCGAAAAGAAAGAGAAGGCTAAGGATAAAAAGGTAAGTTATATGAAAAGGGTTATTGTTGGTTCCTTAGCTGTCTCTATCTAGCTTCCCAGTTTTCCTGGATACTAATATCTCTTTCAATTACTTCCCATGAATGTTCTAACTCAACCCAGTTATTTATTGTTTGTAGGATGGTGTTGAATAAATTCAAAGCGATGCTTGTTTGATCTGATAGTCCAGGTTCGATATTAGGTTGTCTTGTAACTGGAACAATCACGAGGAATGAAGACTGAAAGGATAGATTCTTCTGATTTCTTTTAAGGGTTCGCTATTTCTGTTTCAAAAACTATAAGAAGAACTCCAAAAATTTGAATTAATAGAATGACGAAACTAAAGGCCGTTTCTAGTATCTGAGTTAATTTTATTTTATTTTTTTAAAGGGAAATGCATGAAATGAAAAGAAAACATAAAGTTGTCAAACAAGGTGAGGCATCAATTCAAGAGGAATCTCACTTTATGACAGAAGAAGAAAATAGTTAGAAAGAACTCTTAATGAAACATATGATATTGAACTCTAAAACATCAACAGGTCTTGTATCTGCTGATAGCCAATACAGAGGAAAGGTTGTAAACGATTAAATTGCAAGAATAATTAATTACCATAGGAGAGGTTGTACTAAATTGTAGTTAAGCATTCATTAAAAAGATATATGAAAAATATGAAACAACGGAGAAACACATAACTCAAACTTGACTAGATCTGGAATCTTCAATCTGTATTTGTATTAATTCAAAAAATATCTTCAAGTTCTTCTTTACAATGCGCCTAGAAAAAATCCCCCCCTGGTTCAGTATCCTGAAATTATATTTATACGAGATCACTCTGATCATTGGTTGGTGATCTCTTAAATATTAGGGGAAAATAGTTACAAGAATTTCAAACCTCAACTGTTTGCATGATTATCATTTACTTTCCTATCATCTCGATAATATAAATTTTCAAAATGATACTTCATAGTTTTATTGGAGTATCTCCTTCTTTTGACCCGATGTTTTCAATACATTTTTTCAAGAAAATGTACGAAATTTCTGGGAGGCTCTGGAAGATCCTTTGCTTCAAATAGATAGAATTTTCTCTTAGTTTCTGGAATCCTATCTTCAATCCCCATACTGGCAAACTTAATTGATTGCAATTTTAAGTTTGGCTTCACTAGCCACATGTCTATTAGGGTGACATTCATTTCCTTTAACTATGAAATTTCCATTTGAAATTCGTTCAAACCCTCTTTAAAATTTAACTGGTGTCTTACAATGTTTATATGTTCTAATTGCCTAATGCAATTGTCTCTTCCAATACCTAATGATTCCTTGTCCAATAAATCAAATATTCTTTCACAATCGTCTTTGATTTCTTTGACTATTTTCTTATTTTCTACTATGTTTTTTTCCCATACCTTGAGCATGATATCGCCTCTAATCTGCTCTGTGACAGAAAGCTTTGGAATTTTCGATACTTCTTCATTTTTAGAACATACAACAGCCTTTTGGAAAGTGTCCCTTGCTACTTTAGCTTCTTTTTCTTTAAAAGTAATATTATCAAGAGCATTGCTTGCTTCCTGAAAATAATTCTGAATAATCTCTACTTGGGAGATTATTTTCTGTTGCTCGGCATCTACCTTTGCATGTATTTACAGTGATTGGTCCTAAAAAACTTTCAGATCTATAACCTGGCCTTTTATTGAATTCAACTCAACCTGTAGTTGTCTTGCCAATTCTTCTTATCGAATAACCTTTATTTGGCTAATCTGCATCTTCTCATTCATCTCGTCTAGACTTGTCTTAAGTGTTTGAATTGCTTTCTTATCAGCAACTCTGGCTTTCTCTAGACCTTTATTTATTTCTGATTTGATATTTTTCTCTGTATCTTTTAGTTGGTTTTGCAACTGGACTATTCTGTGGTTACTCTGCTTCAACCTTGTTATCATATTGTCAACGGTGAATATATTTTTTGTTTCCAGTGCTCCCATTGAGCCCGCCACCTCTGTAGCAAAATATCCCTCTTCCAAGTTTTGCCCGTCCACCAACACCCTGTGTTTCTTTACCATTCCACCTTCTCTCATATACATCTCCTTCTTTAATACAACCTTCCTCTTTTTACTGAAGAAGTAATCAGAGGGAGGAATTTCTTCTCTAGAGATAGGGTCGAGGTCACTAACATATATGACTCCTATCTGAGGGAGCCCAAAAGTAGACTGCAAAGAGTTTAAGGAAGTGATGGGATTACCCAAATCTGTGGATTTTGTTTCCCCTGCAGTCTTGGGGGTATCAACATGAATAGTAGATGGTGACAGGGGGGGTAGATTGACTGGACTTAAGAGGTGTCCCAGACCTTCTCTCTGTTTCTGCTCCTGGATTCTCTATCTGTGGGACTTCTTTATTTTGTGCAGATCCTTCTACCCCCTGTGAATTTCCCTCGATGTCTGCTTTATCCTACGCTTTTTATCTGAAACCTAGGGGAATGTTTTCTTGTTCTGGAGGAGATGTTGTTGCTTCGCCCTACAATACCTTGGGCAAACTGCTTCGCATGTGTCTCTGGAAGGCTAGGATACTGGTTTGCAAATCGGATGATAACATTTGTACCCTGTCTAACACCTCCTCATAGGTTTTGACCCCTTTGAAAATGTCATCGCGAGGGGATTCCTCATGTTCAAATGCTTTCATGCCATAGTGACCCATGTGGCTTCCCACTGTTTGATAAGGGTTGTTTTTCCTATGTTTGAGATTCACCAACTTGACCTCTTATAGAGTTGCAGCTTCAACCTTGGAATGACCCAAGTTGAGTAGTGAAAACCTTCCAATCTGTATGGGAAAGACTGGCCAAAACTTATTTTGAGTTGTCTTCAATTCTATCCCAATACCGCCTATTATTATCTAATGAGCTACCTCCCTGCACACCAGTCTCTCTGGGAGGAATTTCGGAAGTGCATGAGGAGGGATAGAACATCCAAAAACCATGATATAGGAGAAATTTTCCTCAATAAACCAATCGGCAACCGCCTTTAGGTTTCCTATGACCGACTCTGAAATGTGAGGGGGTACACAACCATACAGCATCTGATGCACCGGTATCACCACGAAATGACAAATTTTGTAAAAAAAATCTTTAGCATTTTCTTCCCATAGCATAAAATGATATTCATGAATCGGTTCAGTGCAGGTTGGGTTCCAACTCCAATTCATCAAAGGGAAAGGAGTCGTGAAACATATAGCATCCATGATATATGTCGACATGTAAAAGGCTACTGGTCGGCCATTAGATCTCGCGGTTTGATACTCCATAACCTTCTTAGCTAATTTATCTAATAGAATTTTGTTCCAGTTGAAGCTATAGCCTTCGGTTGCTTCATGTAAAAGGGGCACCCATTCTGCAGGGAAATGGGTAGGACTTTTCTTACTGGAAAAGTCTACATAACATCATATCCACATAAACCATGTACTCATTCAAAGAGGTTGTGGCATAAACGTTATGGGTATCGGCCCTGAATTTTGGTGGGTGTCTCCACTAGTCTTTGATTATGTCGAGGTATGTTTGGTCTGCCTCTATGCATTCTTTCCTTTGAAATTCACTTACAAATTCTTTATTATAAATATGTTTAGAATTGGGGGATAGTTTTTACATTACTTGTATATGCTTCGGTCTGAAAGAGCCGACGACAACCCCTTGGCTGTCCAAAATGCTTGTTGTCTGCACGTCTGTCCTCTCTAGAGCCCAACTGATCATATCGTTGTATGTCATGAGTCATAGGCGCGTAGCTACTTTGTGAAGTTCGGACTCTGCTATGTCTCGGAGTTTGTTTTCAGAATCATCAGGAAAATTCTTGATTTCGTAGTCCAGGGTTTCAAAAAATTTCCTCCATGATTTGATGGAATCAATGGCATGCGGTGTAGTATCAGACACGACATCTCCTTATGGGCTGGAGCTTTCAACTACTTCTTCACTTTTCTTAGGTGCCTTTCTAGGTGCCATAATGTTCGTGTTTATAACAAATTCATGTCGCAAAGAAAAATGCGTAAGCTTGCTGAATGTAATTCACTTATGAGTTCAAACGATAAGAGTGAAATTCGAGAAACCAATCCTTTATTAACCTTTAACTCTTCTTACGACGGACATACTGAGACAGGTAGTAAAACTTTAATGTCTTAATGGGGGAGATATGCCCAGAGATACGCAGTTGAGTTATAATATCTCTATTTGTTAGTTACAGATATTACCATATATCGACGATTTTAAACTGGAGTTTCAAAAGGACTGCTTTCACCAAATCCCAAAATGTGAAACGCGAAAAGTCGTTTTAATCTTTATTAATCCCATTTTAAACTAACTTAAATTCGTTTTAAACTTTGTTAATAAATTCGTGATTTCACATTTCGGAATTTCAGGGATCCTGTACCCATGAGGCATGTCATAAGAAAACCCAGAATCGTGAAATCACGATGGGATTAGTTTAGACGTTGATTACTTGTATTAACGCTTTAATCAATTAAGATTAGTAATTAACTTCTTCTTTTCTGAAAATCGGGGACCGAGAGTTCAAGGGCTGACGCTTTGAAAATGCTTTGATACAAGGAAACTGGAATCACAAAAGATTAATGAATTGTTGATTGAGTTCAAGGGTTTAATTAATCACGATTAGAGGGTAATTTGTGAAACACGCATCAGGACTTATAGCACCCACTTTTTCCTTTTTTTGTTTTTATTAATTTTTTTATCACTTTAAAATAAAAAAAATCCGGGATTTCGGTACCGGGACTCTGGAGGTGTTAGTTATGAAAACATGCTTTGTGAAAGGCCAAATCCTGAAACCTGAAAAATCGAAAGACTTTTGACTCTTTTTAGGACTAAGGGCGGCTCCATGACTAGGAAAAAGAAAAACTTTGGGTTTAAAAGGTAAAAAATAAACTTTGTATCAACATTAGGCTCCATCTAGGGATCTTGTTTCCTTGTGGGACAAGAATAACATGCAAACCAAGTGCCTTCATTGGGTAAATGGGGTGAATAATTCAATTTTGTGAAACAGACCAGGAGAAAAATCAAAACAGGACTTTAGAAACGCTACATTTGATTTTGAAAATTCTTCAAAAATAAAACATCCGATGTTCTCAAGTTAGGTTCTCAATAGATTTTCTTTTCTAAACTGACCTCAGGTTTGTGTAAGATAATCAAAACCAAATTAACCATTCTACCATGTTTCACCTGATTTTGTTTGCATCAAGGTAAAGTAATTTCAATGTGTCAAATTAGGGGATCCCAGAAACCTATAATGTGAATCCAGTTGAAAGAAGAAAAGTTACCAAAGCATCTTGTAATTCATGTATAACAACCTTATCAGATATAAAGATATTGATTCACTACCAGTGAGCCTGTTCAGTACCCCAGTGAAGTTATCTGACTTCCCATATTGAATTTCCTTTCACCGCTTCATTTTTTTTTTAGCATTTAAATGTTGAGATGAGGGCAATCAATATAATGAATTTCCTTTCTTCATCTCTTTGGACTAGATGGGGGAAATCAATATTGAACTTCCTTTCACCATCTGTCTGTGTATATTTTCTTTTAATATGAAGTGGGGGAAATCAATAAGTATGTAATATACTCGGGAATATATCTGCTTGAATTTTGTAAGAACAGAGGCCTGTCAACTCACTTAAATAAATCTGGACTAATCTTCTCTCTTGCCTTCATACATCATTGGCTTCAGGGAAATTCTTGAGGGAAACTTCTTGACATCTTTTTAAAAGAATTTCCTTGAGCAAAAACAATCGATTTATTCCTATTAGGAAGGCTAATAAGGTTAGGATTAACCTAGACATACTTCTGGTTCAGCTAAAGTTAAAGAACTATAAACTCAACCTACTCTTGTTTTTGAAGGTTTGTTTGAGAATTTTCAGAATGAAAGTGAGACCTTTATTTTCTCAAAGAACTTATGATAAACATTCAGGGTCAGGTGATAAGCGGTTTTTACCATGCTTAGGGGGAAAACAAAGGGCTTCAGAAAGACTATTGCACAAATGACCGTTCTTAAAGATTTTTTTTATTTTAAGGGAATCTCAGTGATAACATTAGCATCAATTGAACTAATGATTTATTCATTCGTATCTCTTAGGGTAATTTAGCTTGAATTTTCAGAGCGGAATCTCATACCTTGGTAACTGCTAGTTTGTTGGCCAAAAGGCTATCAATTTATTACCTTTTTCATCGGAAGACAATTAATATAATTATCTGTGCATGTCGCCTTTTTAGCATCTCTAGTCTCTTGGTTGGTCAACAACTTTTCTGCGAAATAAATCAGCATGCTAATTGTCAGGAAATCTCATGAATAAACAGTTTTTTTTTTTTAAAGGAAAAACTTACCGAAGGAAATGAAACTATACAGTAAGCATGAAAATAGACCGGTATGTACAATGAGAGTTCAGAAACACATTATTGCATGAAGTGTTTAAGGTGTCGCCCATTTACAGGGGCGTTGAGAATGTCTCCATCGAGAGTTTCTAATAAAAAAGCATTTTTCCCTCAGAAGCCAAAATCTTATATGGGCCAGACCAGATTGGATCAAACTTGTCATGTTTACCAGCGTCTTCTCTCTTAGCTTCCCATTTCAGGACCAGATCACCAGGGAGGAAATCTCTATCTTTAGTTTTTCGATCGAATAAGGCCTTCATGTTATCCTGGTATCTCTGTAACCTTTCATTTACTTCGGCCCAATTTTCCTGAACTTCAACCAGCTGGTTTATCCTCCTGGTAATGTTGTTGGGCTCTTCATTTGAATCTTGCCAAAGTTTCATCACGGGCAAGGCAAGATTTATTGGTAAAATGACGTCGGTACCATATACCATTTGAAAAGGGGAAATCCCAATTGATCTTTTGGTACTTATCATGTTAGCCCACAGAGCATATTTTAAATGGATATGCCATGCTTTCTTATTTTCAATCAAAACCTTTTTTATCACAGTAATCAAACTTTTATTAGACGATTCAACTAGACCATTACCCTGTGGATAGTAAGTTGTGGAGTGTCCTAATATGATGTTATATTTTTGGAAGAAGCTTACCATGGCCATTGACTTAAATGCTTGCGCATTATCAGTGACTATCTTTTGAGGACAACCAAACCTGGATAAAATATTTTCTTCCAGGAAATTGATTACTACTGAGTGTTATAGGATAAATTCGTAGGTGCGGACACTAATCGATCTCCCTAGATCCACCTGGTATCTAGAACAAAACATGACAGAATATACCG
>SNQJ01S0001208.1:67020-116613 GCA_010110895.2 Picea sitchensis
CGCACCCTAACCATGAGCACAGTGCGAGAAGTTCGCACCCCAGCTTAAGGTAGACTGCGAGAAACTTGCATTCCCGCAGGTGAATATATAAGCAGCCTGCGAACATGTTTCAAAGTATGAGTTCTGGAAGAAGACAACTGTAAATTTTCTCAGGAAAGTGTTCTTTGTAAAGAGCTTGATTTTCTATCATCATGATATCATCACGACATCATCACAATGACCAAATTTGTGGATAACACTGAGTCAGTTGCATTTCTCGTGGGAACAACTTCCACCCATTTGGTAAAATAATTTGTAGCAGTTAGAATCCACTTGTGTTGTGCACTGGAGTGGGGATGAATTTCTCCAATGAAATCAAGACCCCATTGCTTAAATGGAGCTTCGGTTTTAACTGGGACTAAAGGTAAAGCTAGGAATTTATATCTACCTGTAAGCATCTGACAAGGAGTACAAGTGCGGACTTTTTGTTTACATCTATGAATAATTTAGACCAGTAATACCCGACTCTTAATATTTTATAAGTCATTTCCCGCCAGGCATGGTGCCCACTGCACACTCCCTCGTGGAATTCATCTATAACCCTTCCTGTTTCGATCTCAACTAAGCAGCTCAGCAGGAAACCCAAGGGGTCTTTCCAATACAATTTACCATCTATGATACAATATTTTACAGCGTGTAACTTCAGTGTCCTAGTTTTAGATGGGGTTAACTCACTAGGACATCGGAGGGTCAGTAGGTAAGAAACGATATCGCGGTACCAGACTAAAGTAGAGAACTTGTCTTGAATCTCATTTGTGGGTGCAGTAACGTCAAGCTCATCTATTTCTATAAATACCTCGCTCTCTTGCAGTTGATTTATTCCAAGTACTTTCAAATTTGATTAGGCTAGGAATTTGGCCAAACCCTGAACTTTGATAATTTTAGATGGTTTGACTTCCAGGTCGAACTCCTGGATTTTAACCAGCCACCTGCCTCTTCTTCCATCGCTATCTGGTTTCACTAGTATATATTTCACAAAACTTGAAGGTACATAGGCAATGATTTTTGAGTGCAATACGTAGGTTCTGAAAGCCTTGAGAGCTTTTACCATTGCATAAACTTGTTTTTCCAATATGTCATATTTCAGCTCAGCGTCTCTGAGACTTCTGCTAAAAAATGCTATAGGTCGCTCAAAACCTTCCTCATTTTTTTGTAACAACACAGTTGTAATCCGGGCTTGCCACGACTGGTGCTTCGCTTATTACTTTTTTGATACGTTGAAACAATTCTTTGGCTTCATTTGTCCACTTCACCTCACTATTCTTTTTAAGCATATATGTAATCAATTTCACAATTTCGGCAAAGTTAGGGATGAATCTTCTCAAGAAGTTTATTTTTCCTAAAAAATACTAAATTTCTTTTACGTTTCTAGGAATATTTATGGTATCTATCGCCTTGACCCTTTTGGGATCGATTTTGATTCCATCTCTTGACACGATATGACCCAAGAGTTTACCTTCTTGCATTGTGAAATGGGATTTCTTGGGATTAAGTGACAAACCGAATTTTCGACATTTCTCGAAAGTTTGTTTGAGGTGTGTTAGATGTTTTGCATCAGATTTAGAGAAAATAGTTAGGTCATCAAGATAGATAATGACAAACTTATCTCTTTCGCCCATGAAAGCGATATCCATGGCTTGTTGGAAAGTTGCCCCTGCATTCATTAAACCAAAAGGCATTTTTCCATACATAAAAGTACCCTAAGGGGTAGTGATCACAGTTTTTTATTTGTCATCTTGATGTACAGCAATGTGATTGTAACCTGAAAAACCATCTATCATGGACATTATGTTAGCTCCAACTACTTTTTCTAAAACATGATCCATCTTAGGTAATGGATAATTGTCTTTAAGTGATGATCGATTCAGGTTTCTAAAATATACACACAATCTGATCTCATCGTTTTTCTTTCTCACTAGGACTAAATTGGCTACCCACTCAGAGTGTCTCAGTGGGACAATGATTTTAGCGTCCAAGAGTTTTTTAACTTCTTTTTCTATTACTGGTAGTAGGATGGGATAATCTGCCTAAGTTTTTGCTTAAAAGGTTTGACACCTGGATTCAAAGGAATTTGATTTTCCATAATGGTAGTGTCATAAGTTCTCAATTCATCATAAGACCAAGCAAAAACATCCTTATATTGTCTAAGTAACTCCGCATACTTTCTTTTGATTTCGGGAGACAGATATTTGGATAATTTCACCAACCTAGGGTCTTCTTTGGTACCTATATCGCAATCCTTGACCTCCTCTGGCTGAGGATGTAAGGTAGACTTCAAAGGGATGTCATCATGACTAAATATCCTTTCAAAGGGGATCAGACCCTTAGGTGTCTGATTATTTTTTAAAATAAGCATCTGGTGGTTAGCAATTTTATCTTGAAACATTTGGGGGTCTTCGCCTTCCTGCATGATCCAAATAGGATCATTCTAGTTTTCATGGTCGGCATGTGTTTCAGCAAAGTCATCTATTGTCTCTAAAAATTTCTGAAGTTGTTCATCGTCCTCAAAAACTTGCCAATGTTGTATGTTATTCGGTATGGAAGGCCTATGTCTCATTAGTATATGGTATTTTAATTTGAAAGTAGTGGAAGGTGTGAACGTTGAAGCTGTTTTGGCTAACGCATCAGCTTGTTGATTTTCTGCTCTTGGAATATAATGAACATTAACAGAGGAGAAAAAAATTTTGATCATATCCCAAACACAGTTCTGATAAGATCTTAACCTATGATGTTTTGTTTGGTATTGACGATTTACCTGTTTCACGATTGGATCTGCATCACCAAAGACTTCCAAGTTTTTAATTTTCATTCTCCTGACATCTTTCAGTCCTAATACTAGGGATTCATACTCGCATACATTGTTAGTGTGGTCAGTATTCCACTGTAATCTATAAGAGAAATGGATAACGAATTTGTCATCAGGTGCCACGAAAAACACCCCAACTCCGTCCCCAAAATAAGACGAGGCACCATCAAAAAATATCTTCCAAACACCAGTGCTATATACATCCTGTTTTACTTTCTCTTTTTCTTTTTTATTTTCTATAGAACTTTCTTCTATACATATATCGATATCATCATCGATAGATAAAATACAATTGCCTAAATCTTGGTCAGCAATATAAATAGGTTAGTTGTTTTGGTTATGTGGATCACTTACCGTGAATGCTAACCTGGTTTCTCTATACAAACACATGAATTGTCCTCCAAAGACCGGGATCGTGGCATACGTCATGTCAAGTTGGAGGGATCCTCCAAGTTTAGTGCCCCAAGACCTGGATAAGAGCATGTCGTACTTCGGGGGTATATCAGCGACGACCACATCCATTAGAACGCCTTTCGCGGGTATCTGTGCCAGATTAACGACTAAATCTTTTATCATGCCTATACACTTAACTTTTCTTGAATCGAATGAATATAAATCTCCATAAGGTCTGTGGTGATTTCAAGGCCAAGTCTCTCCATAATGGCTTTAGGCATTACATTGTGAGAGGCTCCTGAATCTAACATGCAATTATGGAGTAAGTGATTGTGCACAGTCAAATTGATATAGAAAGGGGCGACGGTGTCTGTGGCATGGTCGCAATGTGGGCTGAAAATTATGTTAGGCTTGTCATCTTCTACATTTATGAAATCGGCCTGACTTTCGTTTTCTGAAAAACTGATTAATTTGGCGATTTGTTTCCTGTAAATTGGATTTTTCGCCAGTTCGACAAGAGGTATAGGGATTTTGATTTTATTTATTTCATTTTCCAGATTAAAACTTCCTATTGTTTTGTCGACTTCTATGGTTTGGGTTTCTAACCCCTTCTTTTCATCTTTATTTTGTAGTGAGGTTTTAGTTTCAATTACACGGTCCTCTATTTTCTACGTGTTTGCAGCTGATGTCTCTGTTGGCTTTGTCTTGGTAGGTTGTGTGTCAGCATTTCTAGTTCTTATAGTTTGTTTCTCAACATTTTTTGAAACTATCTCGTCGGTTTCACCCCTCGGAAAAATCTTTTTCCTTGAGGGAGTTGCGAGGCTCTTGTTTCTAGGCCTTAGATTGTACTTTTGGTGGAGTTCATCCATTATATTGTCTGCAATTTCCTGATAGGTTGAATCTTCAATAATACCATTGTTTTTGTTATTTTGGGATCTATCTTTTGTAGTTGCAGATCTGTTATTTTGGGATCTATCTTTTGTAGTTGCAGATCTTTCATAATCTTGCCTCATTAAAAAAGGTTGTAGGCAGTCGTCACCAATATTATTGATGTCTTCTTCTAGTTCCTCAAAATCGTCCACATCTTCTCCTCCTATAAAGTTTTCGCTTTTAAAGAGGGTTTGGATTTTTTTATCCTCGTTCTTAATCTGTCTTGGTGGATTTTGAGGGTTAGGATTCCTTCTAAAATCCTTTCTGGGAAAATGCTCATTTTTCTCCTGATCTAGTTCCATTCTTGAAATCTTATTAGATAGTTCCTTGATTATTCTTGCCATGTCATCCATTTTGTCTTCCGAAGATCTTCCGGATCCAGACGGTCCCCTTTGATCTCTATATCTTCTGGTTTCTTTATTTCTAGTTTCAAATTTGGTTTTCAACTTTCCTAATGCCATGATGTTTGACTCAATCTCTAAGGCATCATCTTGCATCTTGGTGAGGTCTATCGATCTCCTCTCCCTCAATAACAAGGCGAAATCAGGGTCGAAATCCCTAGTGAAGGTTACTTTCACTGCAGGTTGGAAGGGTTTGACCTCGTCTGGAATCTTATTATACAATTTACTGAACTTCTGAGTGAACTCAAGGACTCATTCAGAGTGTTTCTTTCTTAGAGCCCCAAATTTAGTTAGATAATAGAGATGATCTTTCCTTCCCCCCAATTGTCTAATAAAATCATTTTCAAGTTCTTCATATGACGGTATAGATCCTGTTGCCAGACCACGGAACCAGGTTCTTACTTGACCTTCAAAAGTATGAACCAAGAGTCTACAGTAGACATCTTCATGTTCGAGTCCAAGGATGTCGGCAAATTGATCAAAGAAATCGATGTGTTCTGCTGCAGTCAAATCACCCTCTCCTATGAATTTCAAAAGATTCTTCATGTAGTTTTCAGGTAAGTCATGTAGGGGGACTGGGACGACCAAAGGGGAATATCTAGCAGCCACCTTTGCAAAGATTCTAGGGGGTGGTACTTTGCCACCTGATCCTCCTCCTCTGGCACCACCTCCAACAGCACCTCCTCCAGTCGTAGCCATTGATGATTTACAGGTCGCTACTTGGAGACTATTTGGAAGTGTTTCAGGAAATTGGTTATCGAGGGACAAGAAACTTGAGGAAGGGGAACTAGCGAAAAGTGGACTAGTTTCTTCAGACTCACAAGGTGAATATAAAGGAGAGTCAATAGGGGTTGTGTCGAGAAGAATAGGATGATCGCAGGATTTCAAAGAGATAGGAAAATGAACTTCGTAGAGTGAAAAAGTGTCAATTGAAGCAGGAAGTGATGCAGATCTTTTACCTCTGTTGGTGAAAGAAACAGTTGGGAAAATATCAGTTTTAAATTCAGGCGAGACCAAACCGGGCTCACGGGTTGTAATCTTATTGGTAGGTAATCCCCTGTAATACGATGGGGTATTCGATCCTTCAAAAATATCTCTAGTGTTCGACTATGTAATTTTAGGTTGATAAAACCTATTTGTCGATGATACAGTCTATTTAAGATATCTTCTTGATTTTAAATTTTTTTCCAGATCTGGAACAGGCGAAGTTTGTTTGTCGTCTGGGTTTTTTCTGGTATTCTTTCGGTTAAACGCTAGTTTGTTTATCATGGAGTTTCCAAGTGAAAGATAAAGGTAAACTTATAAGGTTTTCAATATTTGTTCATTATCAAAGAGAGAAAGTGTCGATTTCGTTCTTCCCAGGGAAAAGCTTTGTTTCTTCGTTCTCCAGCAACAGTGCCAAAAATATGTTGTTCCTGAGTTTGTATTTAAGGCTCTAAAGTACACCGTCAAGGAATCCGAAAATAAAGAGAAGGCTTAGGATAAAAAGGTAAATTATATGAAAAGGGTTATTGTTGGTTCCTTAACAGTCTCTATCTAGCTTCCCAGTTTTTCTGGATACTAATGTATCTTTCAATTACTGCCCATGAACATTCTAACTCAACCCAGTTATTTGTTGTCTGTAGGATGGTGTTGAATAAATTCAAAGCGATGCTTGTTTGATCCGATAGTCCAGGTTCGATATTAGGTTGTCTTGTAACTGGAACAGTCATGAGGAATGGAGACTGAAAGGATAGATTCTTGTGGTTTCTTTTAAGGGTTCGCTATTTCTGTTTCAAAAACTATAAGAACTCCAAAACTTTGAATTAATAGAATGATGAAACTAAAGGTCGTTTCTGGTATCTAAGTTAAATTTTATTTATTTTTAAAGGGAAATGCATGAAATGAAAAGAAAACATAAAGTTGTCGAACAAGGTGAGGCATCAATTCAAGAGGAATCTCACTTTATGACACAAGAAGAAAATAGTTAGGAAGAACTCTAATGAAGAAAATGATATTGAAATCTAAAACATCAACAGGTCGTGTATCTATTGATAGTCGATACAGAGGAAAGGTTGTAAACGATTAAATTGCAAGAATAATTAATTACCACAGTAGAGGTTGTACTAAATTGTAGTTAAGCATTCATTAAAAAGATATATGAAAAATATGAAACAACGGAGAAACACATAACTCAAACTTGACCAGATCTGGAATCTTCAATCTGTATTTGTATTAATTCAAAAAATATCTTCAAATTATTCTTTATAATGCACCCAGAAAAAATCCCCCCCTGGTTCAGTATCCTGAAATTATATTTATACCAGATCACTTTGATCATTGGTTGGTAATCTCCTAACTCTTAGGGGGAAATAGTTACAATAATTGCAAACCTCAACCATTTGCATGATTATCATTTACTTTCCTATCATATCGATAATATAAATTTTCAAAATGATACTTCATTGTTTTATTGGAGTATCTCCTTCTTTTGACCCGATATACTCAATACATTTTTCAAGAAAATGTACGAAATTTCTGGGAGGCTCTGGAAGATCCTTTTCTTCAAATAGATAGAATTTTCTCTGAGTTTTTGGAAGTCGATCTTCAATCCCCTTACCGGCAAACTTAATTGATTGCAATTTTAAGTTTGGCTTCACTAGCCACCTGTCTATTAGGGTGACATCCATTTCCTTTAACTGTGAAATTTCCATTTGAAATTCGTTCAAACCCTCTTTGAAATTTAACTAGTGTCTTACAATGTTAATATGTCCTAATTGACCAATGCAATTGTCTCTTCCAATACCTAATGATTCCTTGTCCAATAAATCAAAGATTCTTTCACAATCATCTTTGATTTCTTTGACTATTTTCTGATTTTCTGCTATGTTGTTTTCCCATACCTTGAGCATGATATCGCCTCTAATCTGCTTTGTGACAGAAAGCTTTGGAATTTTTTCTACTTCTTCGTTTTCAGAACATACAACTGCCTTTTGGAAAGTAGCCCTTGCGGCTTTAGCTTCTATATTCTTTAAAAGTAATATTATCAAGAGCATTGCTTGCTTCCTGAAAATAATTATGAATAATGTCTACTTGGGAGATTACTTTATGTTGCTCGGCTTCTACCTTCGCATGTATTTCTAGTGATTGGTCCTGAAAAACTTTCAGATCTATGACCTGGCCTTTTATTGAATTCAACTGAACCTGTAGTTGTCTTACCAATTCTTCTTGTCGAATAGCCTATATTTGGCTAGTCTGCATCTTCTCATTCATCTCGTCTAGACTTGTCTTAAGTGTTTGAATTTCTTGCTTATCAACAGCTCTAGCCTGTTTTAGACCTTTATTTATTTCTGCTTTGATATTTTTCTCTATATCTTTTAGTTGGTTTTGCAACTGGACTATTCTATGGTTACTCTGCTTCAACCTTGTTCTCATATTGTCAACGGTGAATAGATTTGTTGTTGCCAGTGCTCCCATGGAGCCCGCCACCTCTGTAGCAAAATCTCCCTCTTCTAAGTTTTTCTCGTCCACCAGCACCCTGTGTTTCTTTACCATTCCACCTTCTCTCATATACATCTCTTGCTTTAATACAACCTTCCTCTTTTTAGTGAAGAAGTAATCAAAGGGAGGAATTTATTCTCTGGAGATAGGGTTGAGGTCACTAGCATATATGACTCCTATCTGAGGGAGCCCAAAAGTAGACTGCAAAGGGGTCAAGGAAGTGATGGGATTACCCAACTCTGTGGATTTTTTTTCCCTTGGAGTCTTGGGGGTATCAACATGAATAGTAGATGGTGAAGGGAGGGTAGATTGACTGGACTCAGGAGGTTTCCCAGACCTTCTCTCTTTTTCTACTCTTGGATTCTCTATCTGTGGGACTTCTTTGTTTTGTGCAGATCCTTCTGCCCCCTGTGAATTTCCCTCGGTGTCTGCTTTATCCTGCGCTTTCTGTCTAAAACCTGGGGGAATGTTTTCTTGTTCTGGAGGAGATGTTGTTGCTTCGCCTTGCAATACCTTGGGAAAATTGCTTCGTCTGTGTCTTTGGAAGGTTAGGAGACTGGTTTGAAAATCGGATGATAACATTTGTACCCTGTCTAACAGCTCCTCATAGGTTTTGACCCCTTTGAAAATGTCATCGCGAGGGGATTCCTCATGTTCAAATGCTTTCATGCCACAGTGACTCATGCGGATTCCCACTGTTTGATAAGGGTCATGTTTCCTATGTTCGAGATTCACCAACTTGACCTCTTATAGAGTTGCAGCTTCAACCTTGGAATGACCCAGGTTGTGTAGTGAAAACCTTCCAATCTGTATGAGAAATATTGGCCAAAACTTCTTTTGAGTTGTCTTCAATTCTATCCCAATACCGCCTATTATTATCTGATGAGCTACCTCCCTGCACACTAATCTGTCATGGAGGAATTTCGAAATTGCATGAGGAGGGATAGAACATCTGAAAACCCTGATATAGGATAAATTTTCCTCAATAAACCAATCGGCAATTGCCTTGAGGTTTCCTATGACTGACTCTGAAATACGAGGGGGTACACAACCATACAGCATCTGATGCACTGGTATCACCATGAAATGACAAATTTCGTAAAAAGAATCTTTAGCATTTTCTTCCCATAGCTTAGAATGATATTCATGAATCGGTTTAGTGCAGGTTGGGTTCCAACTCCAATTCATCAAAGGGAAAGGATTCGTGAAACATATAGCGTCCATGATATATGTCGACATGTAAAAGGCTATTGATCAGCCATTGGATCTAGCAGTTTTATACTCCATAACCTCCTCAACTAAGTTATCTGATATAATTTTGTTCCAGTTGAAGCTATAGCCTTCGGCTGCTTCATGTAAAAGGGGCACCCATTCTGCAGGGAAATGGGTAGGACTTTTCTTACCAAAAAGTCTACATAACATCATATCCATATAAACCATGTACTCATTCAAAGAGGTTGTGGCGTAAATGTTATGGGTATCGGCCCTGAATTTTGGTGGGTGTCTCCACTAGTCTTTGATTATGTCAGGGTATGTTTGGTCTGCCTCTGTATTCTTTCCTTTGAAATTCACTTACGAATTATTTATTATAAATATGTTTAGAATTGGGGGATAGTTTGTACATTACTTGTATATGCTCCGGTCTGAAAGAGCCGACGACGACCCCTTGGCTGTCCAAAATGCTTGTTGTCTTCACGTATGTCCTCTCTAAAGCCCAACTGATCATATTGTTGTTTGTCATGAGTCGTGGGCACGTATCCACTTTGTGAAGTTCGGACTCTGCTATGTCCCGGAAAAAAAATTTAGAATCATCGGGAAAATTCTTGATTTTGTAGTCCAGTGTTTCAAAAATTTGCCTCCGGGATTTGATGGAATCAATGGCATGCGGTGTAGTATCAAACACGACATATCCTTCTGGGCTGGAGCGTTCAACTACTTCTTCACTTTTCTTAGGTGCCTTTCTAGGTGCCATAATGTTCGTGTTTAGAACAAATTCCTGTCGCAGAGAAAAATGTGTAATCTTGCTTAATGTAATTCACTTCTAAGTTCAAACGATAAGAATGAAATTCGAGAAACCAATCCTTTATTAACCTTTAACTCTTCTTACGACGGATGTACTAAGATAGGTAGTAAAACTTTAATGTCTTAATGGGGGAGATATGCCCAAAGATACGCAATTGAGTTAAAATATCTTTATTCGTCCGTTACAGATATTACCGTATATCGGTGATTTTAAACTGGAGTTTCGAAAGGAATGCTTTCACCAAATCCTGAAATGTGAAATGCGAAAAATCGTTTTAATCTTTATTAATCCCGTTTTAAACTAACTTAAATTCGTTTTAAACTTTGTTAATAAATTTGTGATTTCGCATTTCGGAATTTCAGGGATCCTGTACCCATGAGGTATGTCATAAGCAAACCCTGAATCACAAAATCACGATGGGATTAGTTTAGACGTTGATTACTTGTATTAATGCTTTAATCAATTATGATTAGTAATTAACTTCTTCTTTTCCGAAAATCGAGAACCGGGAGTTCAAGGGCTGACACTTTGAAAACGCTTTGATACAAGGAAACCCGAATCACGAAAGATTAATGAATTGTTGATTGAGTTTAAGGGTTTAATTAATCATGATTAGAGGGTAATTTGTGAAACGCGCATCGGGACTTATATCACCCACTTTTTCCTATTTCTTTTATTACTTTAAAATAAATCTTTTTCGGGATTTCGACACTGGGACTCTGGAATTGTTAGTTACGAAAATGTACTTTGTGAAAGGCCGAATCCCGAAACCCTAAAAATCAAAAGACTTTTGACTCTTTTTAGGACTAAGGGCGGCTCCATGACTAGGAAAAAGCAAAACTTCAAGTTTAAAAGGTAAAAATTAAGCTTTGTATCAACAAATCTAAAGAATAAAAAACTCCTACAGTCTCTGGAGAAAAGGTTATGATGTGGCATCAAAGACTGGGGCATATGATAAAAAAGGGTCTTCGACTATTACATGGTAAAGGTATGGTTGAAGGTATGTCTAACTGCTCTATGGATTTTGATTTACGTGAACATTATGTATATGTGAAGAAGAATCAAGTAAGATTCCCCTCTCGTGCAACGAGGGCAAAAGGAATTTTACAACTAGTGCATAGTGATGTGTTTGGACCTGTATCAGTTCCATCATTTGGAAAATTTGTGTACTATGTCTCATTTATAGATGACTTCTCAAGGAATACTTGGATATATTTCCTTAGGAAGAAATCTGAAGTCTCTGACAGGTTTAAAGAGTTTAAGGATTCTTGTTCAGAATCAAACAGAGAAAAGAATTAAGCTGTGGAGGACGGATAATGGTGTAGAGTTCTACGGGAATGAATTTGAAGAATTTTGTAATAAATGTGGTATAGCAAGGTAGAATACTACTCCTTATACACCTTAGTAAAATGGAGTTCTAGAAAGGATGAATAGGACGTTGATGGAAAAAACAAGGTGCATGCTCAGTGGTACGAGGTTAGAGAAAGAATTATGGGCAGAGGTAATGGGTACTGCATGTTACTTAGTCAATCGATCACCATCATCAACATTGGATGACAAGACTCCACACAATGTATGGACGAGCAAGAAACCCTCTCTCACACATCTCAAGGTATTTGGTTGTGAGGCCTATGTTCATGTTCCGAAGGAAAACATGAGTAAGCTAGACAAGAAGGTTGAAAAGTGTATATTTATTGGGTATAAAGATGGTCTCAAAGGTTGTAAGCTTTGGAACCCATAAACTAAGAAGGTTGTGTATAACCGAGATGTGGTATTTAGATAAATGAAATATGTTGTCAAACAGAAAGTCCTACCAAGTAAGGAAGAACCAGAGAAGAAATAGTTTGAGTTAAAGGATGATGAATCAAACTCTATAGAAGAAAAGGAATCGGACGAAGAAGATCCTCATACTTCAGTATTGAGGACATCGGTTCGGGAAAAAAGGAAACCAAAAAGGTATAATCCACCTGATTTCCATTCAAATTTTGCTTTGTCTATTACTGATGATGGTCCTAGAACTGTTAGGGAGGCAGTGGATTCATAGGATGGAAAACTCTGGACAAAGGCTATGGCTGAAGAAATGGCAGCCATGGATAACAATGAGGCTTGGGATCTAGTGGAGTTGTTGACTGGGAGAAAACCCATTCACATCAAATGGGTATTTAAAAAGAAGTTGAATGCAGATGGAAAAGTGGAGAAATACAAAGCCCGGTTAGTAGCAAAGGGTTATTCCCAGGTTGAGGGAATTGATTTTGGTGAGATTTTTTGTCATGTTTCCAAGTTAACCTCTATTAGATTTTTGTTATTTGTTGATGTTGCGTTTGATTTTGAAGTAGAACAGATGGATGTGAAGATAACATTCTTACATGGGGATCCGGAAGAAGAAATCTACATGAAGCAGCCATAAGGCTTTGTTGTGAAGGGAAAAAAGGAGTTGGTATGCAAGATGAAAAATTCCTTGTATGGTTTAAAACAATCATCAAGGATGTGGTATCAAAAATTTGATACTTATATGTTGGGACTTGGCTTCACAAGAAGCAAAGAGGATCATTGTGTGTATTTTAAATTAATTGGTGATCATTTGATTTATCTGGTCTTGTATGTGGATGACATGTTTCATATAGGAAACAACAAGGAGATTATCCAGGATGTGAAAACTCAATTGTCCTCTAAATTTGACATGAAGGATCTTGGTGCTGCAAATTTCATTTTGGGAATGGAAATTAAAAGAGACTGGAAAAACAGGAAACTTTGGTTAAATCAGAGAAAATATGTCGAGACAATATTGCATAGGTTCAATATGCAGGAATGTAAAGAGGTCAGGGTCCATATTCTTGTAGGTATAAATTTATCTGTGAACCAGTGTCCCAAGACAGAGGAAGAGGAGTGTTAATGTTGAGTAATTGTTGGGCTGAAAAAACAATCTACAAAGGTAACCTACAAACCAAATTTAAGACTGGAAGCTAGCCTTTCCTATATAGAGAGGGCTCTCTCTGAGACTTAATCTCTGATAGACAGGTTGCTTTTCTCGATGGCTAGATTTTAAACTTCAAGGTAGATTTTTAACAGGTCTGCTGATAAAAGATAGTGTTTCTAGGGCTATGGAGTCAACCCCTAAAAACAAAGAAACAATGCTTGGTAGGTGGAATTCCTCAAAGGAATAAAGACTAAACAAGGTGATGCACTTCAGTATTTAATTTAATTATGTAGGGCAAAAGAAGAAAAAAAGCATACAACAAAATCAGAGCACCTCAGTGGATGAATTATGATCTTAGATGGGAAGATAGACAAAATTTAAATCGGTTCAGTCTAGACCACCACTAAGATGAATTCAAGAGTTTAAAAATTACCAATTTAAATAGAAGAGAAGTGCAAGTGAATATGAATACACTAGAAATACATACAAAGAGAGGTACAAACTTCAGAGCGTCACCATTAGAATCTTTTTCTTAAGGAACTCGAGACTTATACATTTGTATTTCTTCAGATTTAGGAAACTACACACAGGATCAAAATATCTATACTTTTGCCCGCACACCCTCGTTTACATCAACATGGTCCCTATATAGAGAGAGAAAAACTATACTAAGCTGCTAGGAATCAAACTACTATCTTCTAAATTTGTGGATCTTGTTGTTTTCAAAAGAATAACAACTTTTACAAAAATTCTCAAAAATAGGAAAGTTTATCTGGTAATCACAAACTATTCGGGATGTTGTTTACAATCATAAAATATTTAGGCAAATCACAACCATATGGTTGTGATGGAACATTATGCATGTTGTTAGACAACATTGTCACTGTTGCACAGTAGACTATGGCTCTTGTTGCGCAACTGTTGGCTACGAAATCTGTGCAGTGATCTTGCACGACAGATCACTGTGTAGATTTGTCCTTCTCAATGACAAGATTTGTCTTTTCAAATTCTTCATCTGTCTCAACAAAGCCCCATTTATTTTCAATTTCAATTGAGCGTCGGAGAGAGATACACATGCATTATCAATAGTTGGTTTGCACTCTTTGAAATGCTCCATGATTGTTTCCTATGACATCCTCTTTTCCTCCCTAAGCTCAATGATTACATCTTGGGCCTCTCTGAGCTTCTTTTTAAGCCAATTTATATTATTTTCTCTTTTTATTGGCGATGTAGGGAATAACTGAACTGCTTGACTCTGTGATGTTGGTGTTTCAATCATCTTTTTTGTCAGCTGCCTTTTCAATTCTCTGCTTTCTTGGTAACATTGGGCTATGACGTGTTGAGCTTTCTTTAGTTGTTGTTTCATTTCCTGGGTATTTGCATTGTCCTCGCCTAACTCCACATGTCTTTCATCAATTCCCTTGTTTGCACATTCAACAAGGTCTAGCTGAACTATGTGTATGGGAAATCTCTTGGCAGAGGACTGCGTGCATGGTTTACTGGGAGATTGGATCTCCTCAGTTTTATCAATCAATCTTGACCTACTTCTCTTCTAGGATGTTGGTTGAGTGAATGATGAGTCTTCTATTTCTTTCCATTTTCTTCTTTCAATAACATCTCCCTTTCTTGCCTTTGAACTATGAAGTGTTGATTCCTCCGCAGATAAAGGAATGTCTCATTTAGGGTCTCTAGGTATGTTAGCCAAAATCTGAAAATAATTCCAATCCTTGTTCAAATGTCTCAATTCCTCAACCACTAACATCTTAATTAATGAAAAATGGAATAAGTTTTTCCCTGGATGGTTAACTTTGACCTAGACACTGTCTGCCATTTTTTCCAGGCTTCGACACAATAAGAAAGGTAGGTTTAAGGGATTTTTCACTGTGAAATTCATCAGTAACCTGATGTGGTATGGTTGCACCTTGTTGAATCTTCCTTCACAGTTGAAATATTTCCTGATTATCTTCAAAAGTTTCTCAAAACGCTCCAGGAGATACTCGCTTGGAATGTCAGCTCCAATTTTCTGATTTTGATATTTAGGCTTGATCAAATCCATATAACATGAGATGTCTAAAGGCATGCCTTTAAACCATTTTTCTCCCTGCGGAGGGATCTCTTTCACAACTGACATAGTTTCCTCCGTCACTTGGAAAGTGATTCCCACAATTGTCGCACCGACACCAGTAAAATTGAGGGTGAACTGCTCATCTAGTTGCACATTATATCCTTGAATCCTTTCACAGAAACGCATACATGCATCTTGTTCAAAATATGCCCTGATCGTTGGGTCTGCATTTATTAATTTCAAATCCTAAGGTTCAAACCTCACAGCCATACCACTTCTTGCATTCTTTCTTTTGCTTTGGGAAGCTACCATAGTGCTGGTATATGTTAATTTCAAGCACGCAGCAATAAATTGGCATACCCTCTCTGCACAGCAAATAAGGATGATGAACTTTGTAGAAGCTGCAAGAAAAGGTAGAAATGAGAATATTTGCACAACAAACAAATCAGGAATAGAAAATTCAGCGCAATGAGAAATTCGGCGCAGCAGTAAAGTGCGACGGAAAAATTCGACACATTTAGAAAACTTGGCGCAGCAGGAAATTGTGACAGAAATTTTGGCACGGCAACAAACATCAATGGGAGACTTGGCACAACGAAAATATTAGTGCAATAGTAGGTAATTCAAAAGGAAGAAGGTTGATTTTGAGAAGAAACAACTCGTTCCAAAAAGCTATTTTGCAGCGAGCTCCAAAAAGACTTTTAAGCAATGGCTGAAAACAATGGAGGAGACGCGGCAAAATCAAAACAACACACTTACATAATGACTAACAACAAATAGTTTTTACGCAGCAAAGGACTCCAAAGCTTGTTGAAAAAACTATGGACGACACTCAAATTCTGAAAGTGATGGAGAAGCATGAAGGGTGACCAATATTTGTGCTTGAACGGATAAGGAATGAAATCATGGAAGAGGACGGTAAATCCATGGCGATGAGAAGTTTGAAAGCAGGTTGAATATTTGCACAGCAAACCCATGCAACAAGTTTACTTTTGAAGTGTGCAAAGTACAAATGATAGGAGTGCCATGATTGTTCACTTTTCTGACTTCATGATTAGGTAATGATGCTCATAATAACTTTTGACATTACCTTTATCCTAACCACTTGACTCGACTTTGGTACCTAAATTTCCCTTTTTTGACATGACTTGATATTTCAGAAGATAAACCCTTACAATTCACACATGACTGATCCTTACATCATTTTCCCGACTCTTATCCAAAATCCTTACTCGATCTTTCAAACCATCCCTTAGTTTGTCACTGACCTCATGAACTTTGACACACCAGCTGCGACTTATTTAGGAAAACTTTATTTTTTCAAATAACTAAAACATGACTCTAAAAAATGGATGAACCTATGACTCTAACTATAAAAAAAACATGGTGCTAGAAAGGAGGACATGTCTCATGTTCCATATGTGAGTGTGGTTGGCAGTTTGATGTATGCAATGGTCTATACTAGACTGTACATTGCACATGCAGTGGGAGTTTTGAGCAGGTATATGTCAAAAACTAGAGAAAGAGCATTGGACAACAGTAAAGAGAGTTTTCAGGTATTTGCATGGCACTACTAGTTATGGATTGTGCTATCAAGGAAGACCAGGTTTGGATAGAGTGTTGGACATACATGGCTTTGTGGATGCTGACTTGGCTGGAGATATGGATCACAGAAGATCTACAAGAGGGTATGTGTTTAACCAATTTGGAGGAGCAATGAGTTGGATGAGGAAAAGACAATCTGTAGTGACACTTTCAACTATAGAATCTTAATACATGGCAACCACTCATGCAAGCAAGGCAGCAACATGGTTACAAAGATTGTGTTAAGATATTGGGTTGGTACAACAAGTTGTAAGGATATATTGTGACAGTTAGAGTGCAATTTTTCTAGCGAAGAACTGAGCTTATCATTCAAATACAAAGCATTTTGATGTTCAATATCACTTTGTGAGAGACATGGTTGAAGAAAAGAAGGTGTTGTTGATGAAGGTGGACACTTTGAAGAATGTTGCAGATTCATTAACAAAATATGTGAGCACCAAGAAGTTATCTTGGTGTAGAGGATCTATGGGTATTGTTGCCCTAGATAGTTGACTATGTAACCCTAAAACCCCATGTATGCAAAGAAAACAACAAGTGGAAGAATGTTGGGTATGTGTTATATTCTTTGCAAGACTATATCTAACATTTGCATTGCATTCATGTCCATTTTTGGGTGGTCCTCGATTTTTCGTGTCCATTTATGGGCAGTTTTTCGGCACATGGTTTCTCACTGAAGGTTTTCTATTTTTGGTTGAGGAATTTGGGTTGTTGACTAATCCAGGTCATTTGATTAGGGTTTTGGATGTCGCTAACTCCTATATGTATATTGTATTGTAAACAATGTATGAAGTGAATGAATATAGAATATGAATATAATGAATATAGAAATCTCTATGTAATGTGTGTATTTTCCATTGTATATTTCCTATTCTTTTATTGAAAATCTATTTGCAGTAAAATATTGTACAAGGTTAAAATCTGCATTAGGCCACAGTCTCATTATAAAATCATGTGTTATTAGAACTTAAGTTCTTTTGGGATGCGATAAACCCCTTTTGACCCCCAATAAGCATCTGAGGGTTTCAAGCATGCCTTATGAACACAAGGGTATGATTTTTTTTGTTATTTCTTTAATCTTACTTAGGATAATTTGAATCATGATTATTTCAGGGACTCTGGAACCTTGCCTTCTACCTATATTGCATCCAATATCGGCCTTGTAACTTCAGCCAACTTTCAAAAAATGGCAGGAATAAAAATATCACTAACAGAGCCCACGGGATGGACGTTGTGCCCCCTCTCCTTGAATAATTGGATGATGAACATTGACTTTAGAGGCATGAGAAAACACCTTGGAGGAGGAGACTAGCCCTCCACTTGCCCAATGTTTGGCCTTGGAGACCCAAAACATCACACTCTAGGGCATGATGTCACACTTGGGGCTAGGGTTTGGTGATGGTGGTGATGATTTGATGATGACTTGGCATGGTTGATGGAGAGGACACTTGGCAGTGGACTAGAACGCTTGGAATGATGGCACATGGCATGTGGAGGCCCAACGTCTCCCTTAGCAGCCCAAAGACTTGATCAAAATGCCAAAATGTCATCCCTAAAGGGCATGACATCATCATTAGGGATTTTAATTTTTGAGAATTTGAATTATTATCTTTTGAAAGGGAAATTAGAGGAGGTTGACCTCCCTAAATTGTGTTTTACCCTAACTAAAGTGGACAAACCTTTTTAGGATGACCTTGCATAAATAAAGGTTATTTAATTTCATTTGAACATATCATAGCACATGAAGGATCTTGGTGATGCAAATTTCATTTTGGGCATGGAAATTAAAAGAGATCGGAAAACAGTAAAGTTTGGTTAAATCGGAGAAAATATGTCGAGACATTATTGCAGAGGTTAACCAGTCAACCAGTCAAAGTCCCTATTCTTGTAGGTGTAAATTTATTTGCATGTCAGTGTCCCAAGACACATGAAGATGAGGAGAACATGTCTCGTGTTCCATATGCGAGTGTGGTTGGAATTTTGATGTATGCAATGGTTTTTACTAGACCAGACATTGCACACGCAATGGGAGTTTTGAGCAGGTATATGTCAAAACTAGGGAAGGAGCATTGGGAAATAGTAGTGAGAATTTTTAGGTATTTGTGTGGCACTACTAGTTATGGATTATGCTACCAAGGAAGACCAGGTTTGGACATACAGAGTGTTGGACATACATGGATTTGTGCATGCATATTGGGCTGGAGATCTAGATCATAGATCTAGAAGTGGGTATGTGTTTAACCTATTTAGAGGAGCAATCAGTTGGATCAGAAAAAGAGAGTTTGTAGTGGTACTTTCAACTACAGAAGTTGAATACATGGCATGCACTCATGCAAGCAAGGAAGCAATATGGTTACAAATATTGTGTTCAGGTATTGGGTTGGTACAACAAGCCGTAAGGATAGATTGTGACAGTCAGAGTGCAATTTTTCTGGCGAAGTACCCAACTTATCATTCAAAGACAAAGCATATTGATGTTCAATATCACTTTGTGAGAGATACAGTTGAAGAAAAGAAGGTGTTGTTGATGAAGATGGACACTCTGAAGAATGTTGCATATTCATTAACAAAATCTATGAGCACTGAGAAGATCTCTTGGTGTAGAGGATCTATGGGAATTGTTTCCATGTATTGTTGACTATGTAACCTTGTAACCCCATGTATGCAAAGAAAACAACAAGTGGGATAATGTTGGGTATGTTTTATATTCTTTACATGACGAGAATGATGGGTTTTTTGTGTCTGTTTTTGGGTGGTTTTTCAGCACATGGTTTTCGTCGATGGTTTTCTATTTCTGGTTAAGGAATTAGGGTTGTTGACTAATCTGGGTTATTGGATTAGGGTTTTGGATGCTATGGAATCCTATATGTATATTGTATTGTAAACAATGTATGATGAGATGAATATAGAAGTTGGTTTTCCTGGTTTGGGTTTCCAGGGGAAAAATATCTATGTAATGTATGTATTTTCCATTGTATCTTTTTTGTTCTTTTATTGAAAATCTGTTTGCAACAAATAATTGTACAAGGTTAAAATATACAAACCAATCCTTTCATTTTCTACTCATTTTGGATGAGATGTACTTCATATGGATATCGAGATTGATTCCTTATATGGTGATCTTATTGGAGATATTTATATGGAACAACCCCCCAACTTTGAGAAGGATATCAATCTTTTGTGACGACTGAAGAAATGTTTACATGGTTTAAAACAAGCCCCTAGGGTCTATTGTGAGAAGATCGATCAATTCTTTCTTGATGTTGGTTTCAAATGTTGTGAATCAGATCATAGTATTTATGTTTTACATGTCAATGATGATACTTTAATTGTTTCAACCTATGTTTTATTTGAGGTAATATTGATCTAATATTGGTTTTGAATAAAATATTAATATATACATTTGAAATGACTAACCTCAGTTTGTTGCAATTCTTTCTAGGTATCCAAGTTTTGCAAATGGATGACAATATATTTATTTCTCAACCTAAATTTGTGTTGAGTGTGTTGTAGAGATTCAAAATGGAAGACTGTAAATTATGTGCCACACCTTACTTGTCAAGAGTGAAGCTCACTAAGGAGTGGGATTCTTTGATAATTGATGCTACTCTCTATAGGCATCTTATTGGTAGTCTCATTTATGTAACCCATAGTCAACTTGATATCTCCTTCAATGTTAGTGTTCCCTCTAGGTTCATGTAGGATTTGGAGGAGAACCACTAAAAGGTTGCAAAGAGGATTTTTCATTACATCAAGGGTACTCATTAGCTTGGTATAAAGTATTGCAATAAGAATATGAACTAGCTAGTTAGTTACACTAACTTTGATTAGGCTGGAGATGGAGATGACAAGAAGTTAACTTTTGGTTGTGTTTCATCTTGGATTTGGACCCATAGTCTGGTCTCGTAAAAAGAATGTGGTCTCTCTTTCAACCATCGAGGTTGAATATAAAGGTGCAATTATTGCTTGCATAGAGGTAGTGTTTATTCACAACCTAATGAGTGAGCTTGGATTTCCTTTTGAGGAGACAAATGTAGTGTATTGTGAAAATCAAAGTGTAATACATGTAACTAAAAACCTTATTACTCATAGTGAGATGAAGCATGTGAATCTTCATGCTCATTATTTGAGATAGTCAATACATGAAACTATTATGTCTCTTGTTTATTCCATGGCAAGTGATCAAATTGTTGATATCCTTTATGAAGCCATTGATATAAGATAAGTTTGTGAAACTTTGGGCTATGACTGGGCTTCAAGAAGTTGCAATTATGAGAGGGTGTATAGAGATAATTTCATGTCTTGAATCTCCAAAGAGTTTTTATGATAGGGGGGTGTTGGAACAACATGTTCATCTCACCTCTCTACATATTCTAGAGACAGACATTCAATTGAAGGTTTACTTGAGAGTTGATTAGAGAGGTTGACTAGGTAGTCAACTGGTTGGTCAATCCAACCAAAGGTGGTATCGGCTTAGTCAATTGAAGCACAGGTTGAAAAAAAAAACACAATATCAAGGTGTTAGCGATAAAAAATAATGGTATTTTTTGAGAATGTCCTCATTACTTGCTACTTGATTTATCTTTACCCCAAGTATTTCGTCCAATGTCATACTCCCATTTCTTTCATGAAAACTCTCTTAAACCTTGAATTCACACACTTTGACTGTAGGACTAAGAATAACACACTGAAAAGCACATTCTCGATCCAAACAACTTCAAACACATGAATCTTATCTACAGTAATTCCTGCTTCAATCAAAACCTGTTCATAGGGCCCTTTTTAAATGTAGCAACACAAACCTGCATACTGGTATGGCCGATATCAACAAACACAACTTTCAATGGATCAATTTGTGAAAAAATTGTTTTTTAAATGTTGTAAGCTAAGACGATAGCCGTGGTCTCATACATCAAGCAGAGAGGGTTCATATTAGCAATGGCGGGAGCATCCAAGAATGCTTTTCTTTGAACATCTATAAATAAAATGGTATCCCAATAAAGCAATCAACGACCTTCGTTTTGCATTCTGTATACGCATTCCTCCTCTGCAAAAGAAGAAAAATGCATTTGTATTTTCCTTGACATCTGTCAAATGCTGAAAAGTCGAGCCAACTTCATTCTTAGGGCACCTGCGCATCGATCTAGGATTAGAAATTAACACTGGTTGATTCACATGGCATCTGAACATCGAGTTGTTTGTGGCTTTTCCTCATGACCTAATACCTGGCAATGGAGCTCCTTAAACACCTATACAAGCATAATGAAAACTCGATCCCTTCTATCTTTGTAGAATTTGGTAGTTGGCACCTAGAAGTTGTTTGTGTTTTATTTTTTATTTTAATCTCTTGAACAATATCCTTCATGTATCGAGATTTAGGATTTTTCCAATTTTATATGCTCCCATGCATATTTGATATAGTGGATGAGGTGTGGTGAGAGGTAAGGAACTTGGTGCTAGGTGCTGGGCTTTGAGTGTTTAGTCGTGACTTGACTTGAAATAAAAATATGGCTTTGGCTTGGTGTATCGACATCACTTGTGGCTTAGGTTGGGCCCCCAAAATTTCTTGTAAGAAGCCATAAAACCAAAATAGGTTTAGTTTAGCTTTAAACATAATTCTAAGTATATGGTATGCAGAGTTAGGTTTAGAATCAGATTAGGCCATAGATCATTTAGTGCACACACACCACAAAAATTATATTATTCTTCTTTGAAAAAGGCAAAAACTAGGGTTTCAAGTAATAACTGACAATGATTTGGAATGCAGGTAAAAGCTATCAACGAGAGTTTTCATGAAAGAAATGGGAGTATGACACTGGCCGAAATACTTGGGGGAAAGATAAATCAAGTAGCAAGTAATGAGGACATTCTCAAAAAATACCATTATTTTTTATCACTAACATCTGGCTCCAACTGGGATGGGGACCTCACTGTGAGGTTTCCAAGAACCTAGTAGTTCCAGTCACCTTTACCATTGGGCATGGAGTCAACTGGCCTTTATCATTGGGCATGGAGTCATCTGGCCTTTATAATTGATCTCTTCAAACCTGTGACCTACCTGTAGCCTACTTTTCTTATTCAAAAAAACTGAAAGCAATCTATCTGTTCATAGAGCGAGCTTATTTTCTGCCTACTCCTACACTAACCATTGTACTTATTTTTAATCAAGTAAAATCATGTTTCCAATGAAGCCATGTCAGAAACTTATTTGTTAACACAATTCTTGATCTTGATCCCAAAAATAAAAGAATGCGTAGCCAACATAGATGTGTTCTGAAAAAATGATAGAAGCAGTCTTCATCTGACAAGAATATCTTAATCTTTATACTGCTCAATGATTCCAGAAAATCGGCAATAGGATCAATAAAATAGCAAAGGAATACCTCTTTGAGCTGTCGATCCAACTGATTGTATTGCAGTTGTTGATTGCTTTTACTGGTCTCAATGTCGAATGTAAACTGTTCTTCTGTCGAAAAAGAATGCAAACTCAATTGTTGATATGAACTTTTCAGCTCATCTTTTTCCTGCAAATATCTTTTGCAATCTCCCTTTGTCTACAAACCAGAAAATTGAGAGCTGCCCTCAGCATCTACTACGGATTCAACACTGTCACCCACTAATGTGTCAATCTGATAATCATTTTTGGGGTTTTCAAAGGGGACAATCTCATCTTCAAGACAACCTAAGTTGGTAGATGCATTTGATACAATGTCAAAAGCACCAATGTTATGGTTATCCACCTGAAGATCACCAATATCTTGGTTACAATGATAGATGTCCCCTGTTGCAACATACTCTTCGAAGCTATCATCAAGCACATCATGTATACCTTCGTGATCATCTCTCTATGTAGCTAAAGGAACCAGCTCTTCAAATTTATAACAATCAGACTCATGGATGGTAAGAGAGCATTCAGTTTCTTTATTATCCATTTGGAGTTCATGTTGATGGGAAAACACAACATCTTGAAGATCATTAAAGGGCTATTGTATATTATGAGGGAGAGCGCTTTCTATATTTACATCTTCATGCTTACAATGTAATTCATATTCATCACAGCAATTATCAAATGCAAACTCATCTGAAAAATACCTCTTGCAATGCTCAGTGAATACTCTGTGAAAATCCTTCAATGATGAAATACTGGAAGGAGGTAAAGAAAAATACCACTGACGTGCATCACCATACAATGAAAACATGAACATATTCATACGAACATCTTCATGTTGTAGATCTAATAGATCCATGCACTCATGCAACTTGAGGAGGTGTTCTACATGATTGTCTTTTTTGCTCTCTTTGAAGCTAGGCAGAAAATCTCCCCGTTCCGACATATCAGGTACTGGATGTGGGAAACCAGGAATTGAAGAAAAATTGAGAGGTGCAAACCTCCGAGCCAAAAGAGCAGAAAACACTTTTGACATCTGAATGTTGTGGAGTCTCCATTGAATCCGTCCTTCATGGAGTCGCCAGATAGATGATTACAACCAATGTAGTGTCCAACCTTTGTCTATTATCAAAGGTTAGATCTATGTCGTCTCCCAGGGAAGCTGAGCTTCGATCTCCTCTCCCCGGCAACGGGCCATCATTATTCTTGTACATGCATTTAAGGAGCTCCATTGCTAGGTATCAAGTCATGAGGAAAATCCACGAACAACTCGATGTGAAGATGTCATGTGAATCAATCGGCATTAATTTCTAATCCTAGATAGAAGCACAGGTGCACTAAGAATGAAGATGGCTCGGCTTTTCAGCATTTGACAGATGTCAAGGAAAAGACAAATGCATTTTTCTTCTTTTGCAGAGGAGGAATGCGTATACAGAAAGCAAAACGGAGGTCGTTGATTGTTTTATTGGGATACCATTTTATTTATAGATGTTCAAAGAAAAGCATTCTTGGATGCTCCCGCCATTGCTAATCTGAACCCTCTATGCTTGATGTACGAGACCATGACTATCGTCTTAGCTTACAGCATTTAAAAAACAGATTTTTCACAAATTGATCCATTGAAAGTTGTGTTTGTTGATATCGGCCATACCAGTATGCAGGTTTGTGTTGCTACATTTAAAAAGGGCCCTATGAGCAGGTTTTGATTGAAGCAAGAATTATTGTAGATAATATTCATGTGTTTGAAGTTGTTTGGATCGAGAATGTTCTTTTCAGTGTGTTATTCTTAGTCCCACAGTCAAAGTATGTGAATTCAAGGTTCAAGAGAGTTTTCCATTTTATATTGTTTTGGTCTGGAAGGGATCTATGTCAGCGTCTAAAGATGAAAGTTCAAAGCAACAAAAAATGACAAATTGTGTTCCTCAAAAGGCAACACACTGCCAAGTACAAAGGCTTTAACATTCTTTAAGCCCGGGGCCTTCACAGTAAACATTTTATATGTAGAGGTGATGATGCACCAAGAGCAGTTTTCCCCAGTATTGTTGGTCGTCTCCTACACACTAGAAATTATGGTTGCCATGGACCAGAAAGATGTCTATGTGAGTGATGAGGCTCAGTCAAAAAGAGGTATCCTTACATTGAAATATCCTATTGAGCATGATATTGTTAGCAACTGGGATAACACGAAGAAGATTTGGCATCACACATTCTACAATGAGCTTCGAGTTGCTCCAGTAAAACATCCTGTACTTCTTACTGAATCTCCCCTGCTTCCCAAGGCAAATACAAAGTTGACTGAAAGAAATGCAAAACTTTATAACAATAATCAGATTGTCAAGGAAAAGCATGATAAAATCAAGGACAGAAACAGGGTGTTGATAAGGGAGAATATGAAGCTATACCGGCAGCTTAGACTCCTAAGGCTAAAGTTAAAAGAATCTCAACCTCCAGCACAGGATCATACAAGTTTGGAAACCCTAGTTGAGTTAGCTACAACAATGGTGGATATACCACAGTCTTCAACACAGCAAATTAAAGTTCCCAACTCTGTACGAGGAGGAGCAGCATCATCAAAAAGGCCTTGAACACTTATCGAAGCAGCAAGATATTTCAATTTTGCAATTTTGAAACTTTGGTAAAAGCTCAACTTTCAGTGGTTTAGGCGAACAGGACGACTGTTCATTAACCCCCGAAAACAGATCTTTCGGTAGTTAATACACCCAGAATTCCTCTGTGTTAACCATCGAAACCTGTCACTGGCCAGAGAAAGCTAAATTTTGCACAGGTCAAGGTTTTACTAATCCAAATCACTTGAAAACTCTTTTAATGGATAGAGGTTGAATTATAAAGTTAGATTCAAGATCCATTTTTTATGTATAAGGATTAGAAGAGGTATTCAAGTTGGTTTTGGTACCTATTTTAGTGGCAACAAATTGGGGTTTGTTCACAGCTCAGCGAATTTGAATTTCATCTTCCACAAAGAGTCATCAAACAACCTTGGCAGGCTTAGTTGCACTGCACAAGGATTCTACATCATCTGAAGACCATGAAATGTGGAATTGACCTCATTTTGAGGATCATTCCTTATCTTTTGTAATTTAGTTTTAACTTTCTATCTTTAGCATATCTAATCCACTCTTTTAGGATCTGAAAACTGTATTGTAAAACTATAAAGCTAAAGACAGAAGATGAACAAAAGGTTTGACTTTGGAGACTCTTTCAAACTTTGTACTCAAGCTTCTCATTTTCATATTAAGTAATACAAGCTTCTTTTGCCATTACTTGTTCAGATTCCCATCTTCTTATCTAGTCTGTACTTGCACTTGAATGTTATATTCATGTTATTCATGTTTGTCTAATGCCTGATAGATGTTATCCTATCTTTGCATTAATGAGTTAGAATTTCAAGCATTGTTTACTTATTGTAATCGGCCATTCATATATGTTTATTGTATGATTATGCCGATATAGTAAGGGTTCTCCACACATCCACTTATTTACAAACTCTCTGAACAGTAGTAGTTGAAAGCCTTGTCAATCTAAGTGTGTTTATGCATGTCTTGAGTGACTGAGGTTTGATTTAGTCATCTGACTTGATCCATTTAAGTGAATCATTAAGATATTAGTTAAGTTACCAGGAATCTCTAAGATACAACCTAAGAGAGTTTCCTGGAGTGATAACACAAGGCATGCCAAATATGATCAAAGTTGATTTTGTCTTCCTCATTCCAAGGGAGAATCAAGCAATAACATTGATCTAGTGTTATTGATTGTATGTTGAGCTATGCTCACTCATGTTTTAGTGTTGTAACTATGTCTCTGGACACCACCTCTTCTTGAAATTCATAACCCTTCACTCTTGTAATTCCCTAGTTCTCCAACACACATAAACAATATACAACAAATATGCAATATTTCCAACACTCCCCCACAATAAGTACTTGGTGTGAATTCACTACCTTTCCTCAATAAAGTCTCTATTAGTCCATATCACATACCATCATCACGTACCTTGTCTATGTTGATATCATCAACCTGTTGAAGTCCATATAGAGAAACACAAATCCACTAGAATACATGTGTGATCATCCAGTAACTGTTGATGCATATTGTTTAGGCCTATTATCCCCTATCCTAGGGATAACTAAGGAGATTATGTATCGAGGCCCACAGGTCCTAGACATGGAGTACCGAGAGCCAGGCGAATTGAGCTTGGCCCTAGAGGGCCCATCTTTTCTTTAGTGCATCCCTTCTATCAGCAGCAACATCATCCATCCCACCAGCCTGGTCCTGAAGTAGTAGTGGGTCTTTCTCCATGAGGTAATGAGTCTGGGTATTATGGTATGTGTAACTTTGATTTTCGAAGCATTTGAATATGTTGCACTAAACTCTCCTTTATTTCATAATGTTTGCTTGGAAATTATGCTATTTAACTTGTTCATACTTGGGGGGGTGATAGAATGCCCTAGTAAGTTGGTTCCCTTTAGGATGAGTTGCCACTGGGTGGGTCTATGAAAGGTCATCACCCATTCCTTCCACACTTACCATTTTTCATCATTATCCCTCTCATATTCCCCTACCTTGGTTCATGCATTGGGTTTGCCACACTAGGAAGGGTTGTACCTTGCCTTGTGGGAAGAAGGGGATAAAGGTCCAGAGATTTAAAGCAACTGGCAAGAGTTAAAAGCCAATATAAAACCTTTGAGATGCTTCACCCAGGGATTCCCGAGAAGAAATAAAAGGCTTCTTAGTAAGAAAAGGGGACCCGTAAGATAAAATAAAACTCAAGGTCTAGTTGGTGGATGGGAAGTCTCATCATGAGTCGGCCTATTAGGTCCATGGGCATGTAGTGGTATGACACTACCATCTATCTGATCACCTAACCAAAGTAGTGCCTCTTGGTAGCATAGCCAAGAGAAAGGGGGTCTCTTCATGAGCCAGCCTTCTCATTTCCATGAAGTGCTTGTGGGTAACATTATCACCTCTGGTCACCACGCCAGGACAATGTCCCCCAACTTTTCCCTTGAAAAGAAAAATCAATAAGACTAAGAATAAAAGGAATTGAATGGGTTGAGAAACAATGGAATCCATGATAAGGTGCAACTCGCCCTTTACAAAGGCACCCACGGACAAGACCTACATTTCCCTGTTATCACTAACCCTCTTCCCAAACACTTCCCCCACACCATTTCACACGCTTACATGACCTAGATTGGTTATCACCTAGGAAACACCCAAAAATTGAGGAGGATTATCCCAATAGGACATCCTGAGACCCTCTCCAAACTTGACTTGTTAAACTACATCGTCTTTGAGCATTTGTCTGGGTAAAGGGGGGTTTGATGCACATGTTTGGGTAATTTGACTATTGGATGTGATTGACATTGTTATGATCTTTGTGACTTATGATCCCATGGAAGGCGCACTTGTTGTTGTTGCAGCACCATGCCCAGTGGACAGGTACATATGGGGAGATGATTAGTTGGCCTCCATGGGGATAAAATCCCATAGATAGATGTTGTGGCCCCACCCAGGGGTAGAGAGATGTCAGAGACTTGCACCAGGGAAAAAGAATGACGTTTTACTGGAGACACTTTGGCAGACCTAGACCCAGGGGGGTCTTTCTCTTCCACTTAGACATTGGCCTTGGGAGGCCCATGATTTCACCATTGTGACCCTAGACATCACCCATCATCAAGATTGGCATTATGGAGGCAGTTGTGTCCTAATTGGCACATGTGGCATCATCCAAGAGCTTGGAAAGCCTAAAGTTTTGCATATGAGGCCCAATGTTTCACCCATGAGGCTCAACGTCACCCTAGAAGGGCATGGTGTCACCTCTAAATATGATTTTAGGGTTTAATTATTTGAATTTGTGTAAAAACTATATTTTTCATGTAATTTGGCCACGTCGGCCTTTTCGTAACCTAATTGTAATTAAAGGTCATTGATATTGTATAAATAAGAGATAAAAATCTCATTTTATTTCATCATTCACTCATCACACAAGTGGTGGTCTGAAATTCGGCCCTCTTTAAGGATTATTGGCTGAAATTTAGTGGTGAGCACTTCTTGGAGGAGGCAATTCTTAGTGTATTTTGGCAAATTTTCATGTGGAGGATCTTCAACTAGGGTTTATGCTTGATTATTCTTGGTGAAGTAAGTGAAAAATTTGCATTTCTTTATTGTGAATGAATGTGTATGGTTAATTTACTTGTTTCATGTCTAAGATTATGAAATTGTTTGCTTGAAACCCTAGGAGAAAGACATACGTTACTATATTTTTCTCTATAGTCTTCCACTTGCTAAAATTTCTTGAAAGGCACCTATCTAGAAGTAGATACTAGAGCCCTACCATTGTAGCACTCTAGTAACCCTACTTCCTTGCCCATTGCATATTTTATTTCAATTTGTCTAAGGAAAAGAGAAATGGCTAGGGCCTAACTTTTGTTACTTTCTTGCAATTATCTCTAGGAGTTGGATCATTGAGGCCTTGGGCTACCGACACCTCTCTCATCCTCTCCATCCCCTTTGACTAAACATTATCATTGTTTTTTTCCTCTAAGATTTTTTGCTGCCATCATTGACTCCATTACCCTAGAAAGGCACTAGTCTATCCATTACAAGTGTTGATTGATCAAACTAACACTCAAACCTTTATCCTTGAAGCTTTTACTAACATTTACTAACCCTAAACTAGACTAACTCCTTAGATAACTTGTTGTTGTTCCAAAAAATTGCTACAGACATACTAATTCAAGCAAAATTGCCACATTCACCTACATAACTCACAATTACATCATCTAGAAATCACTTGTGACAATTGCCAGTCAATCTACTAGATAAGTGTTGAGTTTGCATGGTGTTTTCTTGCACTTTTGACCACTAGAATTTGTTGTTGTTGCAAGAGATTGCTACAGCCATCTAACTGCAGAAAATTATTTTCAAAAGTGACTTATTTTACTAGCTAGACATTTCCAAGCTTGCTTGTGACAAGCTTTTCTCATTCAACCAGTTTAAAGTTATTTCTTCTTGTTATTTTCAAGCACTTTCAAGGAATAATTCTCGTGGTTGTTATAAAATATTAATTGTTGTTATAAATTGTTGCATTGTTGCAAATTCATATTAGCTAGCTTACTTTTTTGTAGGTTCATTGTCTTATGAAGCACTAACAACATTTTGGTACTTGGAAAGTGCCCCTTTTTGCCTTGTTTTCTCGTTCTAGGCAGGTACACAATATTATTTATGTGCTTCATCTCTATAAGACATAAAGAACCCTTTGATTTGAGTGATTTGTGAGAGGGGAAGGATTTCCTTGTTTTATTTGCCTTAGCCTTCTCAAACCCACAGGTCACTGGGGACGTCTCCCCTAGGGTATTGCAACATACTCCTAAATAGAAATGGATTTCCTATTAAGGTGACAGTGATAGGTTATTCCCAGTTACACCAATTGTGTATCCACTTGCCTTGGGCTTTTGGGTAAGTACAAATTGTGCGATAACAAAGCCTAACACAACATCCCAAATCCACAACCAAAATATGAACCACTTTTGAATCCTTCAACCAACACATGGCCAACTCTTTTAAGTGTTGACAACTCTGTAAGAGGTGTACAATGTCCCCTATCATGTCAAGTTAATAATAAACACCACCACTGAAATTATTACCTCAAGTTCCCTAAGTCCACTTCCACTCCATGAATTCATCGGTTTGAACACACTCGTAACTAGGACCATAAGACTACTGGATACAAGTAACTAATTTTTAGATGATATATGAATGTAATCACACCCATAAATTTTAGTTGGTAAGCTCAACTAACTAGACACTCTTGACCTCACTTGCATACACATGTTGTTGAATTCTAGACCACAAGCCAATAACAAGGGCCATACACGAGGGGTACACATGCCATCCAGGTCTCACAAACATATACCCCTTTACATTATCAATACATAATCATTATTCCTTCGCAAGGAGTATTCAAGGACAATACAAGCATTCCATATGAGTTACATTGTCCCTTGAACTACATCTCTACAAAAATGCCAGTGCATTAATTAATAAACTTGGGACGAGAGGCTTTATAAGAATATCTCTATATCATGCCACACATGCATATTTATGTAAAAAAACAATAACATTTAAGAAAAATGGTACAAGGTGCATAGTGTCAACTATCAAGTTGTAGGCTCAAGCCTCACATGTTATGAAGAACTCTTTTTTCCTTGGTCCACTTCACTTTTTAAGTGGTATAAAATATCCCAAATGCTAGCATCAACACTTCCAAATCATGAGCAATCATGTGACCATCCTTGTTTTCAACTCTTAATCACTTGCTTGTTCACTACTTTATGAGATGTGTGTCAATGAATCAATCAATGAACCAAAAAGACAGAAAGAGAAAAAAATGCCAAGCCCCATAAACCATAAATTTGACAATAGATATATTGTATATGCATTCTAATGTCATTGCATACTTAGAGGACGTTAAACCCAATATTTCTTTTTCAACAATGTCATATGAAATATTTCACCCAAATTCCATAAGATGGCATGGATAACAAGGATTATTTGAATGATACATGGTGTGTTGAAAAAATTAAACCGATGGCAAGCACCGTTACCACTACCCCCCCCCCCTCCAATTTGTATATGAAAGTGAAAGAAAAACACACATCTAATGCAAAGTAGTCCTCTAGTAATTAAAATAACAATGAGAACTAGGGTTATGACATTGAACACATCGAAAATGAGATTGATCAGGGGCATCACCTGCCACTGTTATCTTCGTGCATGCTCTCTTCCAACGTCAATTAACCCATAATTGATTGCTCAAATGTGAGTGGCCTCTCACCTACATCCAACCTTGGCTTATCCAGTCCTCAAATGGATAATGACTCTTGATGGCCACCACAATAAAAATCCTTGATTTTCATCACCATCAATTGAAGTCCCTTGAGAAACAACAAATCAATCATGTCTTACTAGTCAATGCCAACAACACAAACCTCTTGTCATAGGGTATTCACCCAACATCTAAACACACAAATCAAAAAACATAAATTGTACAAGGCACACTTGTTTGTCAATACTTAGATTGTGCATTCAATTTAAGAAACACCACCAACAACCAATACATAACAATACATATATCAATACATGAGAAGCATATAGTGCCACATTCATGTCCATGATAAAATCATGTATTTGAAATCCTAACCATATTCTCCTTCTGTTGTAAGCAACACAAGTAGGTTTTTCATGACTTTCACACAACCATTTTTTTCCACAACCAAATACATTCGATAGATGCACTTATGAGCAACATATGTAACTAGATTGTGTGTTTAAACATGATAAAAAAAACACTGACAAATGAATAAATAAAATATTGCACGAGCAACATGCCAAAAAAAATGGTAAATACATACCCAATCACCCACAAAGTGATTGTTAATTTAATCAAGATGGATCCCATTGGCACGAAAAATTTTGATTCATCATGCATGTGTCAAACAATCCAATTATTGATTGCACACAAAATACCATAATTGCACTTGCTTGACTTTAATAGATTTCTACATGAATGAATGTATATGGAGGATATACACTCTTCCAAACCAATCCTCGTAATTTCACAACCTTACATAATCATATCACTCATATGACCTTCCATGATGGCATTTTTTTATTATTTGTATTTTTACGCCTAAAAAGTGGCACATAAGCAAGTATAATGAATTTTTGCACCACAACCTTATTAGTCCCTGCCGAAAGGCAAGAAGGGAATCTAGCGTTCGATACTGGTTTGATCGTCAATTAGTTTGCGGTTGACTTTTAATACATTTGGTATATCCATAACTCTGTAGAGTAGGATGGGTTGTAATTTTTCCAGTATTTATCTCCCTTTTACTTTCATGTTGTAAATTGCGTTTGACTCTAGTTTATCGCGTTTCTATGGTCATTATGAGCGACCACCATTCGGTTGCATACTTGGCCAGTTTTATGGATGCAGCTTCGCGAATAGGTTCTATCGAACTATGACAGGTCATGTTTGGTGTATACATTAGCTTTCCCGAATTATTTGTCTTTAAAAGAAGGCCTCCTGGACAAAAGAGAATGCAATTTATGAAATTATAGGTTTCCTGAACAACATAAGTTAATGATCGCAGGTTCTCGAGGTGGCAGGCTGAAAATTGATCTTATTAAGATAAAATAACAGACTAAAGAATTACAGGCAATGTAAATTGCATCTGTTACGCGTTGAAGCAGAGTTTGTCGGCCTCAAAATATATTTCATAGTTGTTGATGTTTTTTCCATGGATTCTATGCTACTATGGTTTCATAGTTATGAGATTGTCTTTTGTTGTGTGGGAGATATAGTTGTTCTCTCCCTTTTACTTTCTTGTTGTAAACTACGTTTGACTTTAGTTTCTCGCGTTTCTGTGGTCATTCCGAGCGACCGTCATCTGGTTGCATACTTAGCCAGTTTTATGGACACGGCTTCGTGAATAGGTTCCATCAAACTATGACAGGTCGTGTTTGGTGTATACATTAGCTTTCCTGAATTAGTTATCTTTAAAAGAAGGCCTCCTGGACAAAAGAGAATGCAATTTATGAAATTATAGGTTTCCTAGACAGCATAAGTCAAATTGGGCTTATTAATATAAAATAACAGACTAAAGAATTGTAGGCAATTTAAATTTCATCTGTTACGTGTTGAAGCAGAGTTTGTCGGCCTCAAAATATATTTCATAACTGCCGATGCTTTTTCCATGGATTCTGTGTTACTATGTTTCATAGTTATGAGATTTCCTTTTGTTGTGTGGGAGATAAAGTTGTTCTCTCCCTTTTACTTTCCTGTTGTAAACTGCGTTTGACTCTAGTTTCTCGCATTTCTGTGGTCATTCCGAGCAACCGTCATTCAGTTGCATACTTGGCCAGTTTTATGGACACGACTTCATGAATAGGTTCTATAGAACAATGACAGGTCGTGTTTGGTGTATATATTAGCTTTCCCGAATTATTTTTCTTTAAAAGAAGGGCTTCTGGATAGAAGAGAATGCAATTTATGAAACTATAGGTTTCCTAGACAACATAAGTTAATGATCGCGGGTTCTTGGGGTGGCGGGCTGAAAATTGGGATTTTGTTGTTTTGTGCCCTACAAATAGCACGAAGAGTTCTGCAATCATTCCGATCGACCGCAGTTCGATTCCATACTTAGCCAGTTTTATGGACGTGGCTTCACGGATAGGTTGCATCGAACTATGGTGTATACATTAGCATTTCCGAATTAGTTTTCTTTAAAAGAAGGGCTCCTAGATAGAAGACATTGAAATTTAACAAATTATAGGTTTCCTGGACAGCATAAATTAAACATAGGAAATATATAACTTTATAAAGTAGATATATAAAGCATGCACGGAGCCCTCGTCCCATACTTAGCCAGTTTTTGCATCGCAGGTTCTCGAGGTAGGCGGCTGAAAATTAACAATCGGAGAGTTTCACGATATACAAATTGACAATCAGACTTGCGGACTATTTGAATTTGAAGGGCATCATGTCCAAAAAATTTAGCATTCTCAAAATAGTTTACTTTACGTACGTTCTACATACACTGGTGAACAAAAAACAAAAAACAAAAATAGTGAGCAGTTTTTGGATCGCGGGTTCTTGGGGTGGCGGGCTCTAAGTTCGGTCTCTGTTATTTTGTGCCCTACATGTTAGCACTCTGTAAATTCCCAGAGGTTGTAAAAGGGAAAAAGAAATTTAAAAGAGGTAACCTTAACCAACCACTTCGAAACTGGGATCTAGCCCTGCCAGTTTTAGAGAGGGATCTCTCTGTAAGATTTAGCTTTGTTTGGATTTTCAGATCTTAGGCTAGTTAAAAAGAATAGTACTGAGTTATTTGAATTTTTTAATAAACTGGTTGCATCTCACTTACGCTTCCATTGGAATATGGGGTTTGTTTTATAAAAATGGAGATCAAAGGACAGTTTTTAGAAGATTTGTTTTACAAGGCAAGGTAGTGCAACTACATGATTCTTTAGAAATGAAATGATGGATTGCTGAAAATGTTAGATATCAGTTAAAACAAAAAAGTAATTAAGAATTTCTTTGTTGTAACATCAGAAGGAAAACATTTAAATCTGTAAAAGATTAAGAACAGAGTACGCAATTGCAAATTCTGCAACTTTAACTTCTTCTAAAGATTAGATTAGAAAAACAACATGATAACTGAGAAAGAAAAACTTTTTACAAAGACAGAGGAAACTTCACCAACATCGAACATGCAAGAATCCTATGAAACGTCTCTTTGTATTACTAGAATGACCTCTTGATAAAATTACATATTACAGCTTGCTCGGGCGTAAAAATCAACCCTTAGTACTTAAAAGTTTGAAGTATTTATAATCAAGATTACAAACGACCCTATAATAAATGATCAGAACATGGCATATGTTATTTTTAACTATCTAGATAACAAGATGCAAAAATATAGGAACTGATGATGATGCGTCGAATCTCTCATGTTGATTTTGGGGAAGACTGTTGGTGAGTCATTCATATGACTTTGACTGCACTGGATGATGACTTGGATGAGACCTTTATCTTTATTCGATCAACTCGCACAGCTCATCCCATCTTTGTGTACTGGGGATGGTAAATTTCAATAGCCGGCGGTAGATTTCATCCATCTCGGTATACCTAGCAAAAGTCGGTTTGGTGAGGAAAATGTACTTGATTTCGTGTTGTATGTTGAGGTCAGGTTGCAAAGTCTCCAGGGACGCTTTGCCTGTGATGCTGCCCTGTATCCCTGAGAACTTGGAACTGTCTTTGGCCATGGTGGAAATCTTTTGCTTATAATCGGATAAAGTCATCAATTTATCATTTAGGACAAGTAAGACAAGAAGGCCCTTTTTTTGTAAGGCCTCAAGCTTGCTAAAAAATCTCTGATCTCCAATGTCCATGTTTTGAGCTTTCTCCACCAACTGCAACATTAATCCTCTTTTGGTCAACACTCTTTTGACTTCGAGGATAGTTTTTGTTCTGTCTTCAACTTTCAGGGCTTCAAGCTCTTCCTTGGTTTTTGAATTCAAAAACTTGATGATCTCATTAGCTGTCGAGGGCATTTCACCCAGCTCTCTTATTATCCTGTCAATGGTCTGTCTACTCTTAAGCACCAGATCATGTTGCTCGAACATGATTTTCACCATGGGCCAAATTTTGTTTATGGAGTTGGAGATATATGTCCAGATATTTTCCTTAGCCTTTGCTAATGTCTTACCTACCATTGTTTCTTTATGAAGCTGTTGTATTTCCTGTTTGAGCTTCTCTGATGCTTATGTCTTAATGTTGTATCTTGTTTCGAAGGAAGACTTGAGTTCCTGGAGACTTTCAATCTCCATTTTCAGCCTATTGATCTATGTTCCTTGCAAAGTCATCTCCTCCATGGACTTTGCTAGATCCACATTTTTTTCCAGTGTTGTCAATGGAGTTGCCGATGGAATTTCTATTGTAGTGGTTGTTGGCACAGTTGTTGTACTGACTTCCACAAGGGGAAATGCACTCAATGGAATGACTTCCATTGGGGTTGATTGTTCCTTCTCTTTCAATAACATTTCTAATTCTGCCTCCATTTCCTTGATCTGTGCGTTCTGCTGCATGATTAGCTTCAGCAATTCCTCTTTCTCGTCTTCTGCCTCAACTATTTCTTTAGCTTGTGAATCCTCTGTTGGTGGAAATTTCAGTTGTTTTCTCAGAGATGCAATGTTAGCATTCTTTTCTTTAACATCTCCTCTGTTGCTTTTACATTCGAGGGATCATACCCAATATTGAGCACCAACTCCTCTAAGGATTTTATTCTATTATCCTTTTCAAAAGAGGATATCTTTTCCAACTTCAATTGGGTTTGAACATTGTTTAAAGATACCTGTAACGTTGTTGCCGTAGAGGAAGCATGTGCCAATGTGGAGAAAACCATTTCTCCAGTCTGTCTGTGCAAATCCATCTAGTCAGCTAGATGGACTTGTTTGGTGTCAAAAATGATAGTTGACCTCTTGTAGTCAGTGATCTCTTTGGGTTGAGACACATGTGCTTGCAGAAATGCCAGATGCATTCTTCCTTTCTCTGTGTCAAAGGCTGACAATAGTCTGTGTTGTGTTGTGGAGGTTTGCTTCTAGAACTGAGCGTAGGTGTTGTTGGTCAGCATCTGGTTCTTATTTTTAATCATGTCATATTTTTCGAAAATGTTCAGAGGTACAGATCCTTGTGGATTTTGGGTGGTCACAGCTATATCCATCTTCTTCTTTGAAGAAAAAGTGGACACCACCTAATGTTTTCCCTCAATCACTTTGGCAAAGTAGGGTTCTTCCTCACCAGACATGTGAGTAGCATGAGTGGTTTTGGGTCTCTTGTTGTATACCTGAAAATCTTTTGTTGATACCTCAATGATTGAAGGAGAGTCATCCTTTCTTGGCCTTTTTTCCTTTGGTACATGTGGAGTGGTAGTCTATGAAAAAGAGACTGAAGGAGATTCATGTTGTTCAGTATCTACCAGAGTGTTTGCCTCCCACTCTGTCTGGTTCACGTACTTTTCACTTTCTGGTTTGAGGGTGTGAGCATAAGGTGAACTTTTGTTTTTGGATCTCATCTCTGCAAAGATCCCACTTGGGTCATAACCCCAAATGAAACTATTGTTGAATTGTATTTCCTTTAATAGTTTATCCGCCTCTTCCCCAGCAGCTTGACTGTTGCAGATAAACGGTCATATTTTCCCTTTAATCCTCATATGTTGTTTTCTCTTCAGAGACACAAAATGAATGTCATCTGAGTTTATCATCTGACGAATATACTCCAGTGCAAATATTTGAACAGGCACATACTTGGGCAATTTGTATGGAGCTAGTTCACACCCATACACTCTGATCTCTGTGTGATTCTGGTATAGGAACTAGTCCCCAGTCTTTGTGAGATCCGAAAGGTGCAGAACTCTTTGGATCTCCTCATTTATCCTCGGTTCTGGTATTCCACTGAGCATGCCTACCACTGGGTGGTTAAACAACTCGATGAATTGTTTGAAACTGAACTCAGTGGAGCTTCTTCTAAGCAGTGATGTCCATAGAGTTACTGCTTCGGTTTTCCGTCATTGTCCATCTTCTGCATGAGAAAGGAAAAGTTGTCTGCTTGATAGAACATAAACATGTAGGCCAGTATTGAACAATACCGGAACATGCCTTCTGTAAGGAAATTTGCCAGTTGCTCGTGCAGGTTCTCGGCCAAAAAACCGTTGTAATCAAACTGGGTGGCAACTTTCTCTTCAGCAGAGAAAATGGACAGGAAACCTAGATAGGTTCATCCACCCATTCATCTGAGAAGTAACCGAGCAAACAACACAGTGTTGAGATAATATGGTTTCCCTTTTCGAAAAATATGGAAGAATGATACGAAGGATTCTTCTTAGGGAATTGGGCATCTTGTGGGAGGAACAACTCAAAGATTTGTGCTCTTTGGGGAAAAGACAGGTCCTGATACATTTCTGTCAGAATTTCAATTGTGAGGGGAGAACGGGGTTCGGCTCTGGGTACCTGCATCATTTGATCGATGGCCTCGGGTGTAATAAGGAAAAAGGTTTCTCCAGACGAAGATACTATGGCTCTCTGATCAGGGAGGTAGTGCACTTGGAATTTGAGAGCGAATTCAAGAAAATGATAGACTTGGGGAAATATATACAGAGGAAAACTTGACTTCCAGAGCCCAATTTCATTGCTCTGATCGATGAAGGTGTCTTTAAACCATGACTGTAGCTCGGCGAAGTCGAAATCAGACCTGGTTTCTAAGATTTAATAGTCTTTGTCTGCTAATGGGATCCAGTCGAGATCAACAGGAGGTGGGAGAAATGGATTTTCCTCCACATTTGACTTTTTACTTTTGGGCGCCATTGATTTCCACTGGTACCTACACACTGAACACACATTAGTAGGTGAAAACTTATGGTTGGATGAGATGTTGTAGAGGCGAAGGAAAATGAGTCTCTGATATGCAGGGAGTGTGAGCGGAATGCGAATGACCGAAATGGGGTCAAAATTTAGTGAACGGGTGTCCGTTGGGCGAAAAAATGATAGGTCAGGTGAACAACGGGTATGTGGCCAGTAATAAATGGCCAATGGGTCTTTTAGAGCATGAGGGGGCAAGGTGAAGGACATCTAACGTGTGTACCCAATTGACATGAAGAATGGTGATTAGGGAATGAACGAAAAATATATGACCCGTAACGATTAGATGGAGGGGACAGGCTGACGGGGTCATGAAATGGGATCTGCAAGGGGTGGTTTTGGGGGTGTGACATCTCTGGATGATGGTGGTGAGTTGAAAAAATGGTAAGCGGTAAATGTTTGAAGTGGGACGTAATATGGAATGAGATGATGCCACGTAGAGATGGGGCCCGCCTGGACATTGCTTCATTCCGAACCCCACCCTCGTTAAAGGTAGAAAGGTTGGGGGTGTCTAGGATCTCTTGTTGCCCGTTGATCTGAACAAAGCTAGATCAGTCGTTGTCTTGAATGCATTCTTTAACCATCATGTCGGACCCCCCCCCCCCACCGTTAAAATTAGAACAGTCGGGGGGGTCCGGAATCTCTTATGGACCGTCCATTTGCGCATCGATGGGATAACTGTAGATCTGAGCGCACACTTTAATCAATTTTTTGGACCCCCCCCCAACCATTAAAGGTCGAACAGTCAGGGGGGTCTGAAATATCTTCAGAACCGTAGATCTGGGCACCAAAAGCTTAGTCGTAGATCTAGGCCCGATCTTTAATCTCCGGGGCGCAATTCAGTATATGAGACAAAACTTCAGCTTAATGACCTTTTTATGGGTTTTTCGCATTGCTTCCCTTGATTTTGTCACCGTGGGGTTAGAAAAACATTTCACCATCAAAATCATGCATTTTTCATCGATCATATTACATATTTTATTGAAGGAAACTAACTAACCTATGGCATAACCTACTCATTTGCACCTTTAGCCTAGCTTAGATTGTCGGGCTAAGAAAATACTCTACCTTGGGGCTATTTGACCAAGATTAGACTGTTTAGTCAAATTTATTCACTAGCTAACCTAATTACTTGGCTAAGTTTAGACAATTTAGCCAAGCTTATTCACTAGTCCTAAATACTTAAATTTAAAAGACTTGGCCATGTTTAAATCGTATGGATCAAGTCATCATCATTTCATTGGGCTTTATCCATTTTCTTTTAAGCCCTCTTTTATTTTTATCATTTTTTCTTTCATTTCTTTTCTTTTCTTTTTCTTTTCTTTTCTTTTTTCTTTTCTTTTGTAGAATGCAGCAATATCTACAAGTAACAAAAACACTAAAGGAACAAAATTACAATCAGTAGTTGATCCTATAAATTATAGGGTTATAACACTACAAATAGCACGGAGAGTTCTGCAATATACAAATTGACAATCGGACTTGCAGACTATTTGAATTTCAAGGGCTCATGCAAAAAAACTAGCATTGTTGAATTACTTTTCTTTACGTACGTTTTACATACACTCGTCGACAAAAATAGAAAAATAGTAGTAACGTCTATTACATAGGGCTCCATCCCCACTACCTTCATCGCTTTCCAATACACATTAAATATGCTTTCAAAAGTCAGAACCGACCAGCCAGGTTCGAAAAGATGGGCTTTAATAACTGGAAAGCTTGAGGACATCTCCCATTAAAATGAATAGACAGGCGAATATTATGGGATCCGGTAATTTATTTTTGCCTGCATTTTGAATTTGCGCAAATAATTTTATTTTTTTTTTTACTTGTGCAGTTTTAGTTTTCTTAAAAGCTTCAGCATAGTTCACAAATGTGTCGTCGATAGAGGCCTTGACGTCATGTCCCTCTTTAATATTGTGCATTTCGAAATGATGGGCTTTAATAATTGGAAAGCTCGAGGACATCTCCCATTAAAATGAATAGACAGGCGAATATTATGAGATATGGTAATTTCTTTTTGCGTGCATTTTGAATTTGCAAAATACTTTTTATTTTATTTTTTTGCTTGTGCAGTTTTAGTTTTCTTAAAAGCTTCAGCATAGTTCACGAACGTGTCATCCATAGAGGCCTTGACGTCATGTCCCTCTTTAATATTGTGCATATCTTACATGTCAGATTTGAGAATCTGCTCGGATATGGGAATTTTAATATGTATTGCTAATCACTATTGAGCGTACATATTCAAAAAGATTGGCATTAATAAGTGAAAATATCGAGGACATCTGTCATTAAAACGAATCAACACAAAATCTAGGGAAGACCATCCAGCGTTTCTTTTAAATACTTATTGTCATTTATTTCTATCATCAAAGAGTTGTGCTTTAGGGTGCCTTCGTTCTAATGTTCCTGGTCATGGACATGTAAGACAACTTAGAGATGCGATTGAGGGGCAGATGAAAGAAGAGAGACTGGTTTTATGTGACGTGAGATTTGAGTAAAAAAAAAATTGTTATACAAGAGAAACTCAGAGAGGAGGAAAAAAAAAGAACAAGTATGTTCTGGTTGGTGTTCTCCCTGTGTTCGATGCTTTGGTTGGTTGAAAAGAATGCCTAGAGATTTGTTAGTTGAACTTCTTTGTTTTCTTGCTAGCAATTGTAATGGATTTTGAGGTCACATGCAAAATAGTTCTTCGTTTAAGTATATAGCTTCTTCCAACAACACAGATTTGGCAAGTGTATCGAATTGTAGAGATTCCACAAGTATTTGTTTACCTAGGAGGAAGGTAACAGAAACTATATGGGTGGATAAAAAAACATATTATCACTACAAAAGTTTTTACTTCATAGTTTGATGACCTACATGTGAATCTAGTAGCCGGCTTGATAGAAAGCTATGTTCTTTGTCAAAGTTTGTTCGATTTCCTCTAGATGTAGTTGTAGACTCCACATATTTGACGTCACCTCCGAACATTCCAGACCTTTCTGTGGATTGCCATACCTCCATCGCTATGAGGAAAGATATATTATGATGCCATCTGCAACATTTGATACACTTGCCAGACCTGTGTTGGTGCATTCTACACTTGCCACACCTCTACTGCCCGAAGAAGTTATGTACCTCAACAGAGTTTCATTTTGCATCTGGGTTGGACATTTCTTCCAATTTACTGTAATAAAGCAAAGAAGTTCCACATACAAATCCTCAGGCAGGCTTCTCAACCAACCAGACGATCAAATACAAGGAGAATACCAGTCACTACATACTTGAATTTTTTTCCCCTGCCTTAGCTATTGTGACATAAAATGACTCTGTCCACTTTGAAATCGGCCTAAATCGCATTTCTAAGTTGTCTCGGATGTCAAGGGTCAGAAACATTGCACGGAAAGCACCTTAAACCCCAACTTTTCGACGGCAGAGGGAAACTAATACTTGACAAAGAATGGAATGTTGAATAAGCAGGACATATCTGGAAGAGAGAAAGTATTCAAAAAACTGGGATAGATGTACTTGGCAGCACCGATTAAGTACAAAACCCAAAATTGATATTCAACTCGTTTTTTACAAATAAAGAGTTTGACTGTCAAGAAAATTGTGAAGAAGCTTCATCAATGTACATATTTTTTATTGGTCGACAGCAGGCGAAATAGCAATCGTTGTCGCAAATAGCCTCAGTTGTATTTTGTAGCCCATCTTATTTGAATATAGAATAATTTTGGTTTATTTTTTAACAATATTTTCTAATTTCTGGTATTTGTTTTAATTGTATTTTGTACCTTCTTACCCTGTGTCGTTAAACATGAAGGACAAGATTTTGTTTCTGCTACCCACTACTTTAATATAAATAAAACATGGTATGTTCTTTGTTTACATTTTACATTTAAGAATAATTTTTCATAGGCCATACTTATGTGGTGGTGGCCCTATATTTAAAGAAAGAAATTGGAGGACCCGTCCTGCTCCCATTCTTTGAGTTCCGTAAATAGAATCAATTAATGAGTTACAACAAGGTGGTTGAACTGTTGACACAATGTTCCTGTGAAGTGTGTTGGATATATTGTAGCTTCTTCTATTTGATAATATCCTTGCATATATACTAATATCAGTACTATTGGAATAAATACAAAAAAACTTCCTCTTCGGCAAAGCTTAGGCAATTATGTTTGGGTTTGCGGTATTAAACAACTATGTCCATTGTTCCGTCATATACATCTTGCAGTAGCCTAAGAACTTCTGTAGTATGCAATTTATGCTTTAATTACTTAAGGTCACACCAAATTTTGATTGCATTTAATTTAATTTAGATATTGATGTTTATGGAGAGCCGGCGTTTGTTGATGTCATTGCAACAAATATAATATGAATAGATGATAAGGAGTTTATCTCACTGAGACCACAATGCAAATTCATGTTTCTTGTTGTGCTATGTACATCTTGCAGTAAAAAAATTCCGTGGTTTCAACGAAATTTGCGAGCCGAAGTGCATCTTTCAAATTGGGATATCATTTGCATTTGAAACAGAACCAATCCATTAATATATATTACTATGAATACTATTCGAATAAATATGAAAACTTTCTCCATTGATAGATACTAGTATGAAAAATATTGAAATAGATATCAAAACTTTGTCTTGGCCAATACTTAGTCAGTTATCTGGCCACCAGGCCCCTGGTTCGCGGTACCTAGCACCAATGTCCCCTGTTTCATCATATACATGTTGTAGCCAAAGAACTTCAGTGATCTTCACTTAATGCTTTTATTAGTGATAACCCAACAAAGGCTCGAAAACATTGCCATTAATAAATGGAAAAAAAAAAAAAAAAATCGATTCTCAGATACTTATCTCTTTTCCCCTTTTGCTTTTCCCATCCATTATGGCTTTCTAGTTTTATACTTAGTCATATTTTTATCATGGGCGGTTGCAGGGTTTGCAGGCTAACATATCTTCGTCTCCATCTGTATCTTCACATGACGAATCCGATCTACCGCTGTACCTTTCCATACCTAGGCAATTTTATGGTCGTGGTTGCCGGATCGACGCATACGAACTGGACTTTTCTTCTTCCCACTCATTATCATTTTCTAGATATATACTCACTGCCCTTTCTATGGTATCCAGTTCCAGAGTTGGCAGGCTGACATGTCTTCATCTCCATCTATATCCTCGCACGACAGATTTGACCGACCGTTGTTCCTTTCCATACTAAACCATTTTTATGCCCGTTGTTGCGGGGCTGGCGCTTGCAAACCCAGCTGCTTATCATTCCGCTATATACATCTTGCACTCAAAAGATCTGTGATATACAATTGCACCACAGGTTACTCATATACATTAACTTCATTCAAAGTATCTGTTGTTGCTTTCCATCCCTAGCAACTTCGCGTCCTTCCTGATATACATCAACAATGCTCTTACTAGTGACAAGTGGACACAGTGGTACGAAAGATACTTCTGTGATCTGCAATTCATGCTTTAACATCTCCATATATATCATCGCACGATGGATCTGACTGACCACTGTTCCTTTCCATACTTAGCCAATTTTATGCCCACCATTGCGGGGCCGACGCTTGCGAACCCAACTGCTTATCATTCTGCTATATACATCTTGCACTCAAAACATCTATAATCTACAATTCCACTGTGGGTTCCTCGTATACATTAAGTTCGTTCAAAGTATTTGTTGCTGCTTTCCATCCCCGACAGCTTCGTGTCCTTCCTGATATACATCAACAATGCTCTTACTAGTGACAAGTGGACACAGTGGTACAAAAGATACTTCCGTGATCTGCAATTTATGCTTTACTTTGTCAGAACTTAGTAGGGATTCGCAAGCATTTGCATTAATAATCAAACACTAGATGTTCTTCTGCGAGATACTTAGTTCTTTTTCCCTTCTCTTCTTCCTGTGTATTATCTACAATTCCACTGCGAACACCTCTATCCTTTTTCCCTTATTTTCTTCTCGTGTATTATGGGACTATAAAATATGGACATGATATTTTATAGAGCATGTACAAATTCCGCAATCCATACCTAGCGACATTTTGGATCGTGGGTTCTCAGGTGGGCGGGCTCAAATTGGGCCTCCATTGTTCTGTGGCCTACAAATAGCACCCAGAGTTCCACGATATACAAATTGACAAGCGAACCTGAGGATTAGCTGACTAAAGATTGCACTTCTATTGTCCTATGTCCTCCAAACAACGCTCTTAGTTCCACGATATAGAAATTGACACACTAAATGCAGAACTAGCAGGGTGGAGATTGCCATTGTTTACGGATGCTAATCCCTGTGAAGTATCTAACAGTATCTAAAAATTTATTTTGAATACTAAATTAGCTCTTAGTAGTGACAACTGGACACAAAGGTACAAAATAGATGGGATTGCACTCTCCGCAATATACAAATTGACTACCGGACATTGTCCGCTCTTTCGTGTTACAGATTATGCATTCAAATGTTCGGAGCGATACAATTAGAAGCTCCGGGCCTCGCCTCATATGCAGACACCTTCACAGCCTGTTTTGGATCCTCTTGTTGTCGGGTTCATGAAATATGCAACTCCATCATTGGTGGGTTGACATATCTTTATCTCCATCTATATAATCAGACGACGAATCCAGCCGACCGATGTTGCTTTCGATACTTGGCCAATTTTATGTCCACGGTTGTCGAGTTGGGACCAATTTCATCTCCATCTATATCCTCGCATGGTGAATTGGACCGCTAGTTGTTCCTTTTCATACTTAGTGAATTTATGCCCACGGTTGCCGAGTTGGCGCAATTGAACTCTATTCCTTTTTGTTTCGTTATATACATCTTCCACTCTAAATTTTCGTGATCTACAATTCCACTGCTAACTACTCGGTCCTTTTCCCCTTTTTTTTCTTCCCGTGTATTATGGGACTATAAAGTATGGACATGATATCTTATAGGGCATGTACGAATTTCGCATTCCATACCTAGCGAAAAATTTTATCGCAGGTTCTCGGGCGGGTGAGCTCAAAATTGGGCCTCCATTGTTCCGTGTGTTACAAATAACACCCAGAATTTCGTGTTATAAAAATTGACAAGCGGACCTGCAGACTGGCTGACTCAACATTGCACTTCTATTGTTCCTTGTCCTCTAAATATCTCTTCCAGTTCCACGATATACAAATTCACACACGGAATGCAAGGCTAGCGGGTTGGAGATTGCCATTGTTTACGGATGTTAATCCCTATGAAGTATTTAACAGAATCTAAAAAATTATTTTCAATAGTAAATTAGCTCTTAGTAGTGACAACTAGACACAGAGGTACGAAATAGGTGGCATCGCACCCTGCGCAATATACAAATTGACTATTGGGTTTTGACATCGTCCACTCTTCTGTGTTACAAATTATGCATTCAAATGTTCGGAACGATACAAGTTGAACATCGGGGACTTGTGTCTTCTGCAGACACGTTCTCAGCCTGTTTTGGATCCTCCTGTTGTCGGGTTCACTAACTATGCAACTCTTGGATATTGTTTCAGGTTGGCATAAACCTTTGTTGTACCATGGTTCACAAATGTTTCAAAGTATTTGTCGTTGCCTAAGTTGGCATCTGGCCCTCCGCAATATACAAATTGACTACCGGGTTCACATCTTGTACTCAAAATTTATGTGATCTACAATTCCACCACCAATTCCTTTGTCCTTTTTCCCTTTTCTTCTTCCCCTGTATTATGGCTCTCTGGTTATATATTTGGTCGCCTTTCTATGATCGTGGGTTCCAGCATTGGTGGGCCGACTTCTTTATCTCCATCTATATAATCATACCAGGAATCTGATCGACCGCTATTGCTTTCCATACTTAGAAACTTTTATGGTCACGGTTGCTACGTTGGCAATCTACAATTATACCATGGGCTCCTCCAACTCGCAAGCTTCACTGTACCATGGTTCACAAATGTGCTTCCTAATATACATTGGTTATGCTCTTACTAATGACTCTTACAAGTGACGGTTGTACACAACAATACGAAACATTTCACATCCAGCCCTTTTTAATATAGAAATTGACTACCAAGTTCTGACATCGTCCCCTCTTCCATGTTACAGATTGTGCATTCAAATGTTCCGAACGATACAATTTGACCATCAGGACCTCACATGTTCTGGGCAGACCTTCTAACCCTATTTTAGATCCTCCTGTTCACGGGTTCATGAAATCTCCAATCCTTAGTCAGTGTTTCGGGTTTGCGCATTCGAACTCTACTGCTTCTTGTTCCATGATATACATATTGCACTCAAAATTTCTGTGATTTACAATTCCACCGCAGAGTCGTTGGTCCTTTTTCCCTTTTTTTCTTCCCTTGTATTATCGCTTTGTGGTTATATAATTAGTCTCCTTTCTATAAACGTGGGTTCCAGCCTTGGTGGGTTGAGATATCTTTATCTCCATCTATATAATCACACGACGAATCCGACGGACCGCTATTTCTCTCCATACTTGGCCAATTTTATGGCCACAATTGGCAGGTTCATAGTTTTGAACTTTGCTTTTTATTGCGTCATGTACATCTTGCACTCAAAACTTATGTGATCTACAATTTTAGTGTGGGCTCGTCGAACTCACAAGATTCACTCTACCACTGCTCAAAAATGTTTCAAAGTATCTCTCGTTGCCTTCCATCCCCACTAACTTCCTGTCCTTTCGGCTGTCCTACCATACCCTCTTCGTTGTTACGTGTATTGCACTCAAAAAGTTCTAAGACATACAATTTGACCCTCGCGCCCTCACCTTCAATGGTTGTACCTTGCAACCCTATTTTGTAGCAGTTTTTTTCCCCTGCCCGCGACCTCCGTACTATCTTACTATGCAATTAGAAACCTTTCATGCTAACAGATGACCATGCAGGAACTGTCAACATTGTCATTAATGGGAGAAAAGCTCAAGGAGATATCCCATTATTACGCATTAAACCAAGATGTGCGAAGAGTTATTTTGTCCCTTCCGATTGTTCATCTCAAACGCGCGTCCTTGTGTTTGGTCGCTCAAGAAATCTACAATGCTTAATCGCTCATTTCAATATCCACCATGTTCGCATTGCTATGTTTAAAATTAGTAGTTTTTAATGTTAACAACGCATCATGCAACAACCGTCCAAATTGTCATTAATCAACGAAAGTATCGAGGACATCTCCCATTCACACTCTTTTGACCAAAAATTGTGCAGGGTTATATTATCCTTTCCAACTTTTCATTTCATTCATCGTCTGGAACAAATAAATGTTCTTGTAGACTTATGGCAGCAGGTTGACAGCATTTTTGTGGAGATACAGTAAATATGTTTGCACAAGAGGACCAGAAGTTCTAGTGGTCCAGGGCATAATTTTACTATTCATCCCATTCCACCCAGAACGAAGTGATTTGGACCTATGGAATCGCTCGTGTAGGCTGCGTCCCTGAGGTTTTTCACTGTAAGGAGGTGGTCTCTAGGTGCGCCGAAAAATATATTCCAAGCCAAAGAATTATTCCACTGTGCGACCATTCTCCTATTTCTTTTTCACCTCAGGTCTTCCACGAGATGTTAAAATTGTCGAAACCATCATTGACATTTAGAGGACAAGACTAGAAGCAGTTTCTATAAAAACATCATAACGGGTTGGACATCTTAGCTGACTTCCTTGAAGACCTGACAACAGTTCCTGAAGATATCACAAGGCTGGAGGTAAGTTCCTTTAGAAATCCATTCCTAGAAATTGCTTAGTTGTTTACAAGAATAACGAGATAGGCATCCACAGCAAGAATTTCCCATATAATTATTTATATTTTGTATTTCACAGTCAAGGAACAATACATTTTCGATTGGGGGAAGCTAATTTCCATTAAACTCTGTTCCAAGTTGTCACGATTCAAAGAATCAAATAAATTTTATATGTCTCCTACTTGATTTTTGAAATTGTGTATTGTTTCCCGTTTCCAAAACTTTCTCTTTCCAATAAAATAAATTGTGGATTCGACCCAGTAACATTATGGCACGAGGCCCTGTGGAGACACAAGGCCTCCCATTGTTTTTATGAAGTTTTTAATGTCTTTGTCTCAGTTTTTAAAGATTTATTGTTAGGCAAGGATGCTCCATGGATGTCTATCCAAGCAAGCAAGTTTGTGAACAAGAAGGGCACACTTGAGTAAGAGGAAAATCATAGTGTCTGTTGGACACACCTACCACACTTAGAGGGGGGGGCTGGAGTGAATGAGTGTGGGGATCTTTTTCCCAAAACTTCCGTCTTACACAAAAACTCCTTACTTAACATTCAAAATTTTCTCATTCCTCATTGTTGTCATTTATAATTAGTTAGATGTGAATACATATCAGCAACATATCATCAATAAATCATCTCCACAAGGAATACAAAGAACACAAGATGTATGTACAAATTTTCTTTTTATTATGGACTTTAATCGGGGGGGGGTTTCAGCAACAACTGAATAGAGTACAACTCTACAAGAGCACCAGCTCTATATGCAAGACTCATCTTACATTCTCAGCACCAACTGAGATGAGGCAACAA